>CM038003.1:2798530-3275529 GCA_021234005.1 Nephelium lappaceum
CAGGGCCAATTAGCTTCCTTTCACCCACCTCATCCCAACACACTGGGGTCCTACATTTCCTACCATATAAAGCCTTATACGGTGCCATATCAATGCTAGACTGGTAGTTATTGTTGTATGCAAATTCTATTAGAGGCAGGTGGGTGTCCCAACTCCCTTTGAACTCCATTACGCATGCCCTTAACATATCTTCTAGGGTTTGGATAGTTCTTTTAGATTGTCCATCTGTTTGAGGGTGAAAAGCCGTACTGAAATTCAACTTAGTGCCCAATGCCTTCTGAAAGCTCGGCCAAAATCTAGAGGTGAACCTTGGATCTCTATCTGACACAATAGACACTGGAACACCATGCAATCGTACAACCTCATCTATGTACAACTGTGCTAACTTATCCAGGGAGTAATTGTTTCTGATTGCCAAGAAATGAGCAGACTTTGTCAACCTATCAACAATCACCCATATAGCATCATATCCGCTCCGACTTCGTGGAAGTCCTACTACGAAGTCCATAGTAATTCTTTCCCACTTCCACTCCGAGATAGGTAAAGGTTGCAACAAACCTGCTGGCCTCTGATGTTCAGCCTTAATCTGCTGGCAGGTTAGGCATCTAGAGACGAACTCTGCTATCTCTTTCTTTATTCCTTTCCACCAGTAATGATCCTTCAGAGTCCGATACATCTTAGTGCTCCCTGGGTGCATGGCATAAGCTGAAGAATGAGCCTCCTCCAAGATGTCTTTCTTCAATTCCTCTACCTTTGGCACACATATTCGTTGCCCCATCATCAACGTCCCATCATCCTTCAGTGAAAAGTTACTCTGCTTTCCAGCTTCCACTTCATTCCTTATCTTCACCAAATGAGGATCCCTATTCTGGAGGTCCCTAACTCGATCCACCAACATAGGACGGACATGGAATACAGCTACCAATGCTCCAGAATCTGTCATTTCCAACTTAACCCCTATAGATCTCAACTCCACCAATAATGGTAAGTGTTATACTTTCAACTGAGCTAATGAACTAAAGGGTTTCCGACTTAGTGCATCCGCCACCACATTAGCCTTGCCTGGATGATACTCAATCGTACAATCATAGTCCTTGATGAGTTCAATCCATCTTCTTTGCCTCATGTTCAGTTCTTTCTGTGTAAATAGGTACTGTAGGCTCTTATGATCAGTAAAGATCCTACAAGGGACTCCGTACAGGTAATGCCTCCATATCCTCAAAGCAAATACTACTGCTGCAAGTTCCAGGTCGTGTGTTGGATAATTATGCTCATGTTTCTTCAACTGCCTAGATGCATAGGCTATCACCTTATCATGCTGCATCAGTACACAACCTAGACCCTGTCTGGAGGCGTCACAATATACTGTAAACCCATCGGTCCCTAATGGTAGCGTAAGCACTGGTGCCGAGGTCAATCTCTTCTTTAATTCCTCAAAACTGTGCTGGCACTCATTAGTCCACACTAACTTCTCTTCCTTTCGTGTCAACTTAGTTAAGGGAACTACTATCTTTGAAAATCACTCCACGAACTTCCTATAGTATCCAACTAATCCCAGAAAGCTCCTAACTTCCGTCATGTTCGTGGGCGGCTGCCAGTTTACTATGGCCTCTATCTTCTGAGGGTCTACGGAGATTCCTTCCATTGAAACTATGTGACCCAGAAATGCCACACTAGCCAACCAAAATTGGCACTTACTGAACTTAGCATAAAGCCGATGTTCCCTCAAAGTCTGCAACACAATCCTTAAGTGCTTAGCGTGCTCCTCTCGGCTACTTGAGTATATCAAAATGTCATCAATAAACACTATGACAAATCTATCCAAATAGGGCTTGAAAACCCTGTTCATAAGATCCATAAAGGCGGCTGGAGCATTCGTCAATCCGAACGGCATCAACAAAACTCATAATGTCCATAGTGCATCCGGAAAGCCGTCTTAGAGACATCATCCTTATGGATCTTTAACTGGTACCCAGACCTCAAGTCAATCTTAGAGAATACCCTAGCCCCCCGAAGTTGATCAAACAAGTCGTCTATCCTTGGAAGCGGGTATTGGTTCCTTATGGTCACCCTGGTCAACTGCCTATAGTCAATACATAACCTAAGGCTTCCATCTTTCTTCTTTACAAATAATACAGGGGCTCCCAAGGTGACATGCTTGGTTTAATAAACCCCTTATCTGTAAGTTCCTCCATCTGAGCCTTCAATTCTTTCAACTCTGCTGGGGCCATACAGTATGGAGCTATAGAGATAGGTGTTGTACCCGGAGCCAACTCTATTTCAAACTCTATCTCCCTATCCGGTGGTAGCCCTGGGAGGTCATCTGGAAACACATCTAGGAACTCCCTAACCATTGGGACCCCTTCAAACTTCACCCATCACACTCTGGTCCCACTGCATAAGCCAAGTATCCTTGGCATTCCTTCCTAAGCATCTTACTAGCCTTTACTACACTTATCATATTGGTAGGGAGCATCTTCCTTACACCATGAAAGACCATATCGGATTCCCCTAGTTTGTTGAACCTAACCTCTTTCCTGAAACAATCTACTGTAGCATGATGTTTCGATAGCCAATCCATTCCTAATATAACATCAAAATCCTACAGGTCTAACAGGATCGAATCCACCTGCAACTCGTGACCAGCTATCACAACCTTACTATCCTTATAAACCTTATCTGATAGGAGTGTATCTCCAGTAGGAAGGGACACCACTATACTACATTCTGAAGGTTCATCTTCTATTTTAACTTTGGCAACAAACTTGGCAGAAATAAAGGAATGCGTCGCCCCTGAATCAACCAACACACGATTATCAGTATCAAACAGGGAAACAATACCTGTAACAACTTCAGGAGCAGCATCTGCATCATGCTCAGTGACTGCATACACTCTGGCCTGACTACGGGGTCTACCAGGCTGTCCCCTGGGAGGCAAACCCTTACTGGGTGCACCACTCTGCTGATCTGCACCACCTGTTCCTCTGGTCTGGGGGCCTCTCCTCTCGGGTCCATGACCCCCACTCGACTGCCCTAGGGTAGTAGTCCTGGCCTCGGGTTTATTTGATGAAGCTAGGCCTGGACAATCCTGAATGAAGTGGCCCTCCTGACTACATCTAAAACACACATTCCTACCCTTGACACATTCGCCCGGAGTTGTCCTCCCACACTTTTTGTAGATCGGCCAGCTCTTCCGATCTTCCCTAATGCTTCGGGTCCCTGATGGCTGTCTCACGGAACTGTGGCTTGACTGGGCTCCCTGACTGGATCTACGACTGGATGACCCTATGGACCTCTGTCCAGTCTTCAGTCTTACTAACTCCTCCCTGAGATCCACCTGACCAACTACGCTTTGGCGTGAACTTCCTGGGTCTGGGGATGGCATCCACACTTCTCTCCACTCTAGTGACTGCTTCTATCAATGCCCCATAGTGAGTATGACCAGACGATGCTACATAGGCCCTGATTCTGGGATTAAGGTCTGCCATAAACCTATTAATCTTATATTCTTCATTCTCATTGATGAATGGCACTAATCTGGCCAACTTTGAGAACCTCTTTCATACTCAGCTACTGATTGACTGCCCTGTTCCAATTTGAAGAACTCATCAATCTGGGCATCCTTGTAGCTCTTAGGATAGAACTTTTCAAGAAATTCCTGCTTGAATAAAGCCCAGGTGACTCCTACTGGATGCCTCCTCTGTAGTGCCTTCCACTAATCCTTAGCTCGATCCTTGAGGAGGAAAGCTGAATAAGTCACCATTTGATCTTCTGTGCAACCCATCACCTGGAAGATCTCTTCATTTGCTTCTATCCATGCAAAGGCGCGCTCTGGATCACCTGTTCCATCATAAGACCTAGCACCCAATTTCCTAGCGCGCTCAATCGATCCTACTGCCTCACGGGGCTAGGGAAGCGCCGCTGCAAATGCTTGGGCCATCCGCTCATAATCAACCTGTAGACCAGCTGGTTCCGCTGGCTGAGACGGTTCAGCATGGGTAGGGCTAGCGGGCACGTTAACGGACTCGTCAACATGCTCCTCCTCGGGCACATGTGCCTCTACGACTGCCCTCCTCGTCCTAGGGCGACCTCGACGTTGCATGCTTCTGAAATATTTAATCAAACATGAGTATGGGATGCATGAGTGAAAACCAAGAATGCACAAAAGCAACTTTTTAAAAAATTTCATAGTAAAATAAACGTTAAAACATTTACAAAACCATTGCTCTAATACCACGCTGACAGGACCCAATCGGAACCATACCGTACTCGTATCCGGAGGGCCCTGCCTGGCACCCCACGGGATCCTCCTAAACCCTTTCTATTGGTCTAAAAGAAATCCGTGGAGCGAACCCTTAAAATCTTTTCTTACTTATAAACAAGATTGGGTTGGGTTTTTTTTTTTTTTTTTTCTCAAATGAAAATTCGGCAATATAACGTTTGTATTTTTAGGGTTCCAAATACCTGTAAGGTTGAAATACACTTCGACTATTTTCAATATCCAACCCAACTTCTTTCACAACTTCTCTCAAAGGTTAACTTTCCAGTTTCATGCAAAATAGTTGAGAAAACCGTAAACCACAAATCACAAGATAAAAGCCAATTTCGTGTAAACAATTTACATCGGAAAACAAGCATGTTCCATAACTTAACTAACATTTACAAAACCTTAAACACTTTAATATACATATGAGTGACAAGTCTCATTTTAAAAGCCATTCAAAACATCTTATAAAATACATCAAAAAGGTGGCTTTTCAACTTTCATATGTATGCAAAATGATTATGTAAGTGAAGCATTCGTCGAGCCGACGCCCACCTACTTCAACGGAGGGTACCTTGAGCCTGGTCACCTGCGCTAGCACCTGAGGAGGTTTTGATATAAAATAGGAAAAAGTGAGCTTAATGAAGCTCAGTGAGTGCGCGTACGTTATAAAGTAATATCATATTTCATTGTAAAATACCTCCTTAAAAACATTAAAAATAGGGTTGCATTTCATAATCATTTAACTTAGAATTTCATAAAAGTTCATGCTTCACATAGTAAAATCATAGAAATCCCAACATAAGGGATACATAGAACTTTTCATAAACTTAATAAGTAATAATATCATTCAAACGGAATTCAATTGTAAGGCTTCCTTTCGAACTATAATTATAATCATATAAAATAGTTTACTTTCGAACTTACATTTGCATTTTTAAATGCACCAATGTTACCCCTTAAACTTACATGGCTTTGCCTTCTGGCATCTAGGGTACCTCAGACGCAAGTCTTACACGCAGCCTCTCGGCTTGCGCAGCCGACACAGGAGACCAACCTGCATTGGAGGTGTTAGGGTAAGAGCCAATGCTCACACTGTGAGAACCCCTGATCACGTGGGCCGAATTTACTTGGTCCTCTTCCTGAAACTTGCTCTGATACCACTAGAACGTGGAGTCACGAGATGATTTGGCCATAAACACCATATGTGACACTTACAAAGACATCCCAACAACTACGCGCGGAATTGTGCATCGCAAAGCATAGGGTAGGACAACATCCCACACACGTAAAGGCGACACGATAGACTCTATTCCCCCAATGTAAGTGCTGCAATAACCCCCCATACCTTGCCATACACGTGTGGGACATACCGGCTGGGTCTACATAACTTACAAGGGTGGGCAAACAATTGGCCTTTGAAAACATATTTATACATATATCATTTTTGAATCAACCGTTTATCAAACAATACTTAAAACTTTGAATTTCATTTCAAGGTAGTTTTTGCACTTGTAAGCACACAAAAGGAAACTTTCATACAAAACATAGTATTCATGAAACCATCCGTTTGATATCATAAAATCACAACCATACTAGAAAATACTTGAACATGTCAAGAGACATACATTTTTGCTAAAACCATTTTGCACTCACCTTGCTTTCAAACTTCCCTTAATAGCTTCGATGGTCCTCTCCGGCTCCGCTAGCCTCGCCTTTACCTACACATGATAAGCACACTTAGAATGTGCTCAATAGACAAAGAGCAAAGATGCACTTAACTATACTAGCTTTATACATTCTCTCTACACTAGTAGCTTCTCCTTTCAATTTCTCTTTGATCCATGCTCCAAATTCCCAATTTCTTTGCATGAATCCTTCATACATGCCCCAAGGGACGTTCCCATATGCTTCCCATCATAAATTGAAGCTTGGAACCCAAAATGACTGTTTTAGACCTCTCAAACCCGAATTGAATGCACAGCCCAAACCGTGCATGCTTTTGATCCAAATCTTTCTTCCACACTCTTCTTATCTCCCAATGGGGTCACCCATAAATTTTGTCGAATTCCGACATCGTTTGGATATCAAAATTGAAGAAAAACTTCACTTTTTCATCCGCTTTTAGGGGGCTTTTTCACTCATTTCATTCTAAGACTTAGTTCTTTCTTTCCTTAAGATAAACATACTCAAACCTATCCATCTAAATCATTTCAACATATAAAAGAATTGGTTTTCGATGGCAACTCAAAATGTCTTTCCTAGATTCTTTACAATGCATTACAAAGGAATTGCTTCCAATGCAATTCTAACATTTTCATAGGATTATAGGTCATCTAAACAACATGGTATCATAGTTAAAACACCTCAATTCCATTGGATTTTCATACCTCTCCATAAAGCCTTACAAGCACTAACTTAGTCTAAGTCCATTTCTTTCAAGATTTTCATGTTGGTTCTTTTAGACAAATGATCAAACACCATGTCTACATTCATTTCATTTAGTTTCCAAACCAAAACCAACTCAAAACCTATCTCATGCCAACCCTAGCTCATCAATTTTAGTAGGTTTCCATGCCATCTATACAAGCCTTTCAAGTCTCAAATAAATCATCTCCTAACATAGGTAAAAACTTCCCATCAAAACCCACTAAAACAACATCAAAATAACCAACATCAACATCACCACAACAAGCTCAAAAGTAAGTGAACTAACCTTATTTAGCTTTGATCCTTGCTTCAAGTTTGATTTCCTAGCTTATACAAGCTTGCTTGATGGATTGAGATGCCAAAAAGTGATTGAAACTAGCTTGATCATCAATTCCTAGCCTTGACCTAACCAACCCACACCTTTCTCACGTTCTCTCTCTTCTTTCCTTTGATTTCTTTGTGTTTGCTTTGTGAGTGGCGTGAAATCTCTTCAAAAATGATCAAGTGTTGTATTTATACTTATGACAATCCCATAATGACCATCTTGCCCTTTAAATCATTTCTTCTTGGTCACTACTTAATTGAGAATGGTCAGGCATAAACGATGGGTTGAATTGTGACTGCTTGTGTAGATTCATTTGTTTGATTTACGTGAGTTATGACCTATCAAATTGAAGCTACGGATGTCTAGTTTCCATAGCAACTGACGGTTTGTGAATCGGAGGTCTATAGAGAACGTTATGACCGATTTAACGACCAAAGGTCAGTGCTGTCGGCGACCTGCACGCCTGCGCGCCACGCAGCGCGCATGCCAGCGCGCCTGCACTTCTCCAGCGCGCCTACCTGTGCGCTTAGCAGCCACTAGGCGCCGAAGGGAGCGCCACACACTGTCCCAAGTGCGCTCCCTTGTGCGCTCAGCAGCCTCTAGGCGCCCAAGGGAGCACCACACACTGTCCCAAGTGCGCTCCCTTGCGCGCTCCCTCCCTACTGGGCGGTCGGGTGAGTGCCAATGCTGAAAAAAAAGGCATCTTTGAATATTCTAACCCATTTTTCATGCCCCAACTCTCCAACCTAAAATTTGATAAATCTTCACCAATTAGGAATGTTTTGAGGGTCTAAGAATGGAGCTCTTTTTTTTAAAAAAAAAAAAATCTCTTAGTAATAATACTAGGGATACCATAAATGAACATTGAGGGCTTACAATTACCCTTAAGACCTCATAAGGTGTAGAGATAACCATGGTGGGAGAGAGGTCAGATTTCCTCTCTAATGTTATTTCAGTCACTACTACCAAAAAACTGATTAGAAAAGGCTGTGAAGCTTATCTGACACATATGATTGATTCTCAGAGGATTAGATCTAGTCTTTAGGATATGCTCACTATATATGATTTTTCGGATTTGTTTACAGAGGATTTACCTGACTTACTATAACATCCCCAATTTTATATGCATGAATATTATTGTCATTATTATTATTATGATTAATGAGATGAGGGATTAAATCGAAGATAATATTTGATTTGTGTGGTCAAAGTAAAATTGAACCAAAATCTAAGTTATAAGCATGAAATTTTCAAGGGATGAAATGAGCATTATAGGATTTGTTTGTGGAGGAAAATAGAAGCCACAAAAAAAAAAGAGTTGACTTTCAAAAATCAAAAACAGAAATCAAGCTTTGCCGAACCAAAGAAAAGAAGAAGAGAATAAAAGAAGAAGAAAGAAAAAGAGAATGAGAAGCTATCGTCGTCGACCATCGCTGACCAGCTTGACCAGAACCGCATGGCGGAGACAACCCGAAGCTGATCACATGCACGTCGAGCTACAGATCAGATTCAACGATCGCGCGACACCAAAATCGAGCAAAACAGCCACGCGAATCAGACCTGACTGGAGTAGGACGACATCGACGAGCTACTCCAACAGACCCCGATGCCAAACTAGCTGATCTGGCCATAAATCGATGCCAATCTGACCTGAACAAGAGCATAACCGAGCTGAAACAAAGTGGAACTAGGTCTTCCACTCAAGCAGAACCGGCGGCGGAAACGAAGCCAATCAACAGCAATACCAGTTGCAAACCGTGCCGAAACCAAGAGAGAGAGAGAGAGAGAGAAAGATGGGAGAAGAAGGAGGAAGAAAAACAGCCCAAAACCAGCTCAGATCTGTCACCAAGATTAGTTCAAAACCACCCCAAAACTAGTTCAAAACGACACTAACGCAAAAAGGAATAGGGCTAAGTTGTTTAGGTTTGAGATTGATGATTTTTGGGTTAGTGCGATTTGAAAATAGTTGGATCAAATAGGATTAGTAAATCATGCATTTTAAATTATGGAATGAGCTTTTATTGAGTACCTATGTGTTCTTGAAAATCCAGGAGAGGAGGTAGCTCAAGGAAGCCAGAGAAAAGGAAAGGAGAAAGTGTGAGCTATCGTTGGAGAATAAATCGAGAAAAATAGTGGTAAAAAGGTTGGTGTACACTTTATTCAATTCATTTTTATAAATAGAATATTATCAATTTTTGAGTACTGTGATGCTTTGAAATAATGTTTGTAAATATTTTGATATGTGTCTGATGAAATATATTATTTTGAATTATGATAATTGATGGGATTTATATAGTTGTGACAAAAACGAAATGATGAATTTGAAAATTGATTTGTGTGATTGTAGGAAAACGAAGTTGGGTTGGATTGAAGAGATATTTAGAATTGTATTTCATATTTTTAGGTTTTCTGGAAACCTTCGAAATGCAGCCGTTATGCTACCAGATTTTGTTTGAAAAATAATTAGAAACCGAAAGTTTAAACGAAACCAACCCAATGAATTTTGAAAATAAATTGTTATTCAAGCCCTAGTAAGCTTTGACACAGATAGGTGGGGATTGGAGTGGCATGCCATTAGGGTCATTTAGCAGTACTACGCCGTTTGATTCTGTACCGACCGATTCTGATAGTGAATGTTAATTTGGAGGTTGTGAGAGGCACCAAGTGTCCGGCCCCGAATATATATGATTCTCTGATAGTCCGGCGGGTAGTCACCGAGTGTCCGATTCCGAAAAACCCATCTACCAATCCATGGTATCGTGCTTGTGTTTACTAGTGGCATTGAAAGTTATTATGAGAATTATTTTTGATTAATGTATCGTTTTGAATTTCTTTTGGATATTAAATTGAGTTATTGATAAATTGTGATATTTTGTTATTAATTTTATAAACTGATTGTGTGAAAATATAAATATTGAGTTTGATGTACACTTACTAAGCAAATATGCTTAGCGTGTTGGAATTTTCGCGCGTAGGTAGTATATTGCATAAGGAGGGCGAAGATTGAAGAGAAAGCACATATGTAATGAGTTGAGACAGTCACATCTATCCTTCCATATTTATTTTTGGGTATATATATATTATCTTTGGTTTTATATATAAAAGTTTCAAATTGTATTCATGTGCATATATGTATGTACTTGGATTTAAAATGTTGTTTCTGGTAAAGAAAAATCAAGTTGTCTATATATTTTGGGATAATGTTGTGTTTATAGAAAATGATGAGCCAAACGAAGTTTGGTTCCAGTTCAGAATATGTTTGTGGAAGAAATGTTTTGGATATGAATATTATGGTTTGTAATAGGTTAGGAAAGTCTAAATTTCAAAGGAAACTCTGTCAGTTTTTCCGTTCGAAATAAAAGGATTTTGTATTGTTTGTAAAGTGATTTTGAAATTCGTATTTTGATGTGAATAAATGAATATATGGTTTTATAATTAAAGATTTTGTAAAAAGAGATATGACTATAGCGCCCCTTGGAGTCGTCTGGTGAAAAGGCGGGTAGGGGGTGTTACACTTACCACCAGTGACAGAGATTGAATTTGTTATTGATGTTATGCCAGGTACTACTCCAGTTTCGATTACTTCTTATAGGATGGCACCCGCTGAATTGAAGGAATTGAAGATACAACTGCAAGAATTGCTAGACAAAGGATTTATGCGACCTAATGTGTCTCCCTAGAGAGCTCCTGTATTATTTGTAAAGAAGAAAGATGGGTCATTAAGACTGTGTATTGATTACAGACAACTGAACAAGCTTACAGTCAAGAACAAGTATCCCTTGCCTAAGATTGATGATCTATTTAATCAGTTAAAAGAAGCCAGTGTTTTCTCCAAGATTGACCTCAGATCAGGGTACCACCGGCTGAGGGTGAAAGAATCTGACATTCCTAAAATAGCCTTCAGAACATGATATGAATATATGAGTTTGTAGTGATGCCGTTTGGGCTAACAAACGCACCCGCAACCTTTATGGATTTGATGAACTGTATCTTCCATCCTTACTTGGAACAGTTTTTGGTAGTCTTCATTAATGACATTCTGGTTCATTCTAAGACTTTAGAAGAACATGACAGACATCTCCGGATGGTGTTGCAAACTTTTAGGGAGAAAAAGTTGTTTGCTAAATTAAGCAAATGTGAATTCTGGTTGAATGAAATTGCTTTTCTAGGATATATTGTATCTGCCGAGGGTATTAGAGCAGACCCAAAGAAGATAGAAGCAATTATGGAATGGAAGCCTCCTAAGAATGTTACGGAAATCAGAAGTTTTCTAGGCTTGACAGGCTACTATAGACGATTTGTGAAAGGGTTTTCAACAATAGCAGCTCCATTGACTAAGTTGCTCCATAAGAATGTTAAATTTGAGTGGAATGAGAAATGTCAAGCAAGTTTTGAGAAGCTTAAGACAATGCTAGTTAGGGCTCCGATCCTTACACAACTAGTATCTGGTAAGGATTTTGTGATCTATAGTGATGTTTCACTTAATGGGCTCGGTTGTGTGTTGATGCAGGAAGGAAAAGTAGTAGCATATGTTTCCCAACAGCTAAAACCTTATGAAATGAATTATCTGACACATGATATTGAGCTAGCAGCCATAGTTTTTACCTTAAAGATTTCGAGGCATTACTTGTATGGCGAGAGGTGTTTTATCTACACCGACCACAAGAGCCTGAAATATTTGCCTACTCAGAAGAAGCTTAACTTGAGGCAAATGAGGTGGATGGAGTTGATTAAAGATTATGATTGTATCATCGACTATCATCCGAGAAAGGTGAACGTGGTAGCCGATGCATTGAGTAGAAAGTCCTTAGTAGCTTTAAGAGCTATGAATGCCCAGTTGATGATGACAAATGAGGGTGCAATAATAACTGAGCTATAAGTTAAGCCAAGTTTGATTCAGCAAATACAAGAAAAACAGAAACAAGAAGAGAAACTAATAGCCATTAGTAGACAAGTTCAAGAGGGGAAAAAGACTGATTTTGAGATCAAGAACGGTGGTTTTTTGTATTTCAGAGACAGAATATGTGTCCTAGATGATAATGAATTGAAACAAACAATTCTGAAAGAAGCACATGGTAGCCCTTATGTGATACACCTAGGTAGCACAAAAATGTACCAGGATTTGAAGACTTATTACTGGTGGTCCGGTATGAAGAGGGATGTAGTAGATCATGTCACCAGGTGCATGACATGTCAACAGGTAAAAGCTGGACATCAGGTTCTAACAAGGTTATTGCACCCAATACTCATACCTCGATGGAAGTGAGCCGCATTACTATGGATTTCGTTATGGGTCTACCTCTCACTTGGAATAAACATGATGCAATTTGGGTAATTGTGGATAGATTGACCGAGTCGGCACACTTTCTACCAGTTAGAACCGATTACTCACTTGAAAAGTTAGCTAAGTTGTACATAAAAAAAAAAAAAAAAAAATCGATTACATGGAATATCGGTGTCGATTATATCAGAAAGAGACCTAAGATTCACTTCACGATTTTGAAAGAAGTTACAGGAAGCCTTAGGTACTCGATTGAGTTTCAGCATGGCCTTACATCCACAGATTGATGGGCAATCAAAGAGAGTGATTCAAGCGCTAGAGGATATGCTTAGAAGTTGTGTCATTGACTTTGAAGGAAGTTGGGCTGAACATCTTCCACTGATAGAATTTGCATATAATAACAGCTATTAAGCAAGCATAAACATGGCACCATCTAAAGCTCTGTATGGAAGGAAATATAGGACACTATTATGTTGGACCGAACTGGGTGAAAGTAAGGTGATAAGGTCTGATTTGGTGAGATAGACTGAAGAGAAGGTCAAGATTATTAAGGAAAGACTAAAAGCTACATTCAATCGACAAAAGTCATATGCAGACCTGAAAAGGAGAGACATAGAGTATGAAGATGGGGATAAAGTTTTCCTTAAGGTATCTCCATGGAAGAAAGTATTGAGATTCAAAAAGAAAGGAAAGTTAAGCCCTAGGTTTATCGACCCATATGAAATCATTGAACATGTGGGACCGGTGGCCTATAGACTAGCTTTACCACTTGATTTGGATAAGATTCATAATGTATTTCATGTATTAATGCTAAGGAGATATAGATCGGATCCTTTTCACATAGTCTCGACTGAGGTTATTGATGTGTAGCTGGATTTGACCTATGAAGAGGAACCAGTGAGGGTGCTGGATAGGGAAATAAAAGAATTAAGAAACAAGAGGATTCCACTAGTTAAGGTTCTTTAGAGGAATCACAATATAGAAGAGGTTACTTAGGAGAGTGAGGAGACTATACGTCAACAATATCCCCAATTATTCGAATTAGGAAAATTTCACGGACAAAATTTTTTAAGAGAGGAAAAGTTGTAAGACCCCTAAATTATTAAGCATGAATATCATTTTTATTATTATTATGATTATTGAGATTTGGCACGCAAAAGTAGATTAAGTGAGAATATATATATTGTAAGCCCTTAAATCTATTTATGGTTTTCTTAGTAATAGTCTCTAAGAGATATTTCGGGACCCTAAATGATTAATGAAAGTGTCTAAAGAATGTAAGGAATTTCTAGAAATTGATTGAACCCAATTGGAGAATAAATAGGAGGACAAAATGGTAAATGGCCTTAAAAGATTATTAAGTGTGATAAGGAACTAAAATGAAACAAACAAATCATATTTGGGGTCAAGTTAGAATTAAGCCAAAGTTGAATGACGAAAACCAAATTTTTAAAGACACAATTGTCATTTTTGGAAAAGATCAATATATATACATTGACTTATGCATTCTCACGTTCAAACAAGAAGCAAAAATCACCACAAAACTTGAGAGAGACCGAGAGAGACTTGAGAGGTTCGGCCCTGAATGGAAAAGGGAGAGACAAGTGATTTCATGCAATTTTCAACATCCAATCCAAGTCTTCAAGCTAATCCAAGCTAGGTAACCAAGTCTTGAGCAAGAATAAAGTGAAAAGCAGGTTAGTTCATCACTTTCCATCACTTTTGAATTTGTTGAATGATGGTTGTTGTTGATGTTTGAGTTGAGATTTGACGTGGGTTTTTATTTATGATGTGAGTTGAGCAATTAGAGAGCTAAAGCAAGAGTAGATCATGTCTAGCCATGAAAGTTTGATGTATTAGGGTTTACATGGGAGAGACCTAAGTTGATTTGAGTTTGTGTTTAAAAGAAACAAGTTGTTTGTTAAATGTTTGATCAAATGCTTGAATGAGTTAGCATGAAAAAATTGAGAGAAATAGACTTGGTGTGTGTTAGGCCATGACAGGCCATACTGAGGGGTCTATGATACCAAGGTAGTTTGAGTCTTTTAAGTATGATTCCATGTTAAAATCATATTAGAGAAACCTATGAGCATGTTGGAAATCTATTTAGACAATGTCCAATGTCGAAAATCCCGTTTTCCAGTCCAAGGTATCATGTCAGTGTTTACAATGGGCGTTGATAAATACTTTAAACAAGTTGTATAATAGTATGTATGAAATGGGTTTTCAAAAGTGTAGAATAAGTTGTTAAATTATTTTGAATTCAAAAGTTGTTTATTTTTATTGTATGGAAATGTTTATATTCAAAAATTGTAAATTCGAATTTAATGTACATCCACTAAGCAAACATGTTTAGTGCGTTGGAATTACCACACACAGGTTGTAGATTGCGCCAGGAGGGTGAGGACTGAAATGAAGCTCATCTACAACAAGCTTATCCAGTCACATCCATCCATTATAGTTTTGGGTAGAAACCATATCTTGTTTGTATATAAGAATTTTAAGTTTGTATACATGTGCATGTATATATGTATTTGTTTATTAAATGTGAAATTTGGTAAAGAAAACCAATGTGTATATAATTTTGGAAAAAGCTATGTATATGAAAAATATTGAACCAAATGGAGTTTGGTTCCAATTGTTAAAAACTAGTTTATGGAAAATTTTGCATTGGAAATGAATATAATGAATTTGTAACAGGTTGGAAAGTTTGAATTTTAAAGGAAACTCTTGCAGTTTTTCCACATGAAATAAAATGGTTTAAATCAGTTTGTAAAGTTTTTGAAATTCCCTATTTTGATATAAAAAATTAAATATACGGTTTTCTAAATAAAAATTTTGTAAAAAGGTTATGAAGGTAGCACCCCTTGGACTCGTCTAATGGAAGAAGGGGCAAAGGGTGTTACACTCTTTCTTAAGTTCAGTTATGTCTGGTATGCACAATCTCTGACCTATCACCAAGGTACCATCATCTCTCAATAAAAAGTCTTCCCGTTGACCTGACTCTACCTTCTGTCTTATCTCAACCAATTGAGGATCCTGAATCTGTGACTCTTGGACCCAATCTACTAGTACCAATCAAACCTGAAATGTAGCTAGCAGTGCGCCTGTATCCATCGTTTCCAATTTAACTCCCAAAGATCTCATCTCTACCAAAAACGGAATGTACCCTGCTCTTACGTGTGCCACTAAGCTTGTGGGTCATCTACTCAATGCATCAGCTACTACATTTGCTTTTCCTAGGTGATACTCTATGGTACAATCGTAGTTCTTGATCAATTCTAACTATCTTCTCTGCCTCATGTTTAATTCTTTCTGAGTAAATAAATATCGGAGGCTCTTATGATCTGTGAATATCTGACATGGAAATCCATACAAATAATGTCTCTAGATCCTTAGTGCAAACACCACAGCGGCTAACTCTAAATCATCGGTTGGGTAATTCTACTCATGCTTCTTTAATTGTCTAGAAGCGTAAGCTATCACCTTTCCATTTTGCATCAAGACACAACCTAAACCTTGTTTCGAGGCATCACTATACACTATAAAACCCTCATTTCCGGAAGGGAGTGTGAGTACGGGAGTTGTAGTCAATCTTGCCTTCAATTCATCAAAACTCCTCTGATAGGTATCTAACCACTCAAACTTAGTTTCTTTTCTTGTGAGTTTCATCAATGGGATGACAATCTTAGAAAATCCCTCAACAAACTTCTTGTAATACCATGTCAACCTTAGAAAACTCCTAACTTCCGTTACGGTGGTCGATTGTTTCCAATTTACAATCGCCTTTACCTTTTAAGGGTCAACACCGATACCATTTGCCTAAACAACATGTCCTAAAAATGTGACTTTATCCAACCAAAATTGACACTTGTTGAACTTGGCATAAAGTCACTGCTCCCTCAACTTCTATAAAACTTATCTTAAGTGCTCAGCATGCTGCTCTTTACTGCTTGGGTACACAAAATGTCCTTTATGAACACTATAACAAAACTGTCTAAGAAATCATGGAATACTCAAATCATTAAATCTGTGAATGCTGCTGGTGCATTGGTTAGCTCAAAAGGCATAACCAAGAACTCATAGTACCCATAGCGTGTCCTAAAAGCAGTTTTGGGAACATCATCACCTCTAATTTTCAACTGATGGTATCTTGATCTCAGATCTATCTTGGAGAACACCTTTGCTCCTTAAAGCTAATCAAATAAGTCATCGATCCTCGGGAGTGGGTATTGATTTCGCACAGTTACCCTATTCAACTCTCAATAATCAATACACAACCTCATACTCTCATTCTTTTTCCTGACAAACAATACTGATGCTCCCCAAGGAGATACACTCAGCCTGACGAAACCCTTATCCACTAATTCTTCTAATTGAACCTTCAGTTTTTTCAACTCGGTGGGTGCCATTTGGTAAAGTACTCTGGACATGGGCACTATTCCCGGAATCAAATTAATTTCGAATTTAATTTCCCTATCTTGGGGTAAGCTAGAAAGATCCTCTAGGAAAACATCTGAAAACTTCTTAACCATAGGAATATCCAATATCCGTGCCTCCCTCTCTGTCGTATCTATCACATAAGCCAAATAACCTGCATACTATTTTCTCATCATCCTTCTAGCTGTCATGACTAACATGATACGAGATGGAAGCATTTTGCGCTCTCTACAAAACACTACATTCGACTCCCCCGGTGTACTGAGCCTAACTTCCTTTTGGAAACAATCCACGATGGCATGATACATAGCTAGTCAATCCATTCCTAATATGATATCAAAATCATATATATCCAACAAAATCAGATTAACTAGAAAAATTATACTCCCAATCACTATATCACTAACCCTATAAAGGATCTCCGCTACTAACTTGCCTCCAGTGGGAATAGTCACTATCATACTACACTTTAAAGGCTCTAACTCCACATTAGTCTGCCTAACAAATTCTTTAGAAACAAAAGAGTGTGTAGCTTCAGAGTCTATCAAAACATATGCATCCTTGCCAAAAGCTGTTACCGTACCTGTCACCATATCGGGTGTAGCCTCAGCATCCTGCTGTGTCACTGCAAACACCCTAGCCTGTGCACGTGGTCTCCCTGACTACCCTCTGGATAAGGCGCCTCTACCTGCACCTCTGTCAGGCTAACTAGGAGTCCCTGGTGACAGGCCTCTCTCCCTATAGGCAGCCTACCCGGCACCCCATGGAAGCCCTCTAGTTGATATTTGATCTAGTTGGAAAGTTCCCATGAAGCAAGGTCGTTTCACTTTAAAAGCCTTTCTAAATTTCCATTTGATTGTGGAAACATGGCAAAAATTTTTCATTTTAATTAACTCAATTGCAAAATAGTTTCGTAAAATTTGGGCAGCATAACGACTATTTTTCTAAGTATGCCACCCCATAAAAGTTTATAAAAATTGCACTTCAAAATCACATTCATTTTCCCCAAACTACTAAGTCTTTAGCCCTCAATTTCTCAATCACAGTGCAATCATTTCAACAAGTTCAATTAAAAAATCAGAGTAGACAAAATTCATCTGAAGTAATATAAATCAAACATAATATAGTTTCACAAACTCAAAACAAAATATTCACAAGTGTTACAACTCTAAATAATTTTATTTACAAAATATTCTTTTAGAATATATACATTTTAATTCACAGCACAACACAATTGATTCACTTAGTCTTGAGGGGGTGTCCCTGCAATAGATGCACCAGTACCTACATTTAGGGAGGTTTGTTTAAAACACAAAAATTTGGGTGAGCTACAAAAGCCCAGTGAGTGTCAAGTATTTCTAATCAATTTGCTCTTTATAAAATTTCCTCCCTAAAAATGTTATGCTCAAACAATTTAATGTTATAATGTATAATCATGCTTTCCCTTGGAAATCTAAAATCATGCTTTCAATCTGAAATTTAAAATCATGTTTGCATAATAAAAATGTAACATGTATGTGAATCATAAATAAAATTCTTGTTTCCTTTTCATTTAAACTTGATTCCAGTGGTGGTATTATTTTCCGAAAATGTCGTTTTAGGCTAAAATATCCAACCACTGTTGAGGCCAGGCTGGGGCTTGCCCTGAGCGGCTAGGACTTGACCACTTGACAAGTACTGAACCCTCGGTGATAGGCGGAATGGAATTCCTGCATCGCTCAGGGCACATCGTGTGGCAGAACGGAATTCTTGTATTGCTCAAACCACCAAGACTGGTAAACGCAACGGAATTTCTGCATCGTTGCGTGGAAGCTAGCTCGCAAACTAAATATATACCCTGTATGTGCAGAGAGCAACACACTAGACTGAACAAACTGACACAGTCCTAACCCATGTTAGTGACAGATGCCCCAACACTACCATGCATGCTTAGGGTACTCTGATCGGCAATATCCAGATTTACCATAAGGGTGTACTATATGCAAAAACTTTCCTTTCAAAACATGCTGCTTAATATTTATGAATTATATAAAACATTTCCATAACTGATAATTGAGGAAATAAATTTAATGCAATTTCTGAAATTTGGATCATGTTCAATCGATAAAATTCACATGAAACATTTCAATCATGAATTTTCTAAGCAAAACAAATTAAATATTTCAAGCATGAATTGCTCAAAGTATAACATATATAAAACTCATTTGATTAGAAATAAAAACTTGCAAAAACATTTTAAAGACACTCACCGTTTCCTATCACGAAACCTACGAATTCAACCTTTCTTGCTTCCTCGCTACCTACACCATTTGTACACTAATTTAGACTATTTCGGAACCTAATTTCAAAGGTTTACAAGCTGCTATTTTTATCCACACAAAGATATTCACAAGCTCCCATAACATTTAATATATATATATATAAGCTATCCAAATTTTCCTTTAACAACATATATTCATTATCGCATAAAGTTTCCGAATCGTTGTCATTTTATTCAATATGAATTCGTTTAGTTGCGAATCCATTCCATTTGATTATTTATGCATCCAAGCACTTATAAATTACTTCAAACATGCATAAAATCATGCTAAACCATCCAAAACACATAAAATGAAAACCAAGACAGCTTGCACGTAACATGTTTGTTTTCGTCCGTACGACATCCATATGAATCCTAATTCAATTCTTTCAATTTCTATGCCTACACTAGCATCCCAATAACTCAATAAGTCATTCAAATGTATCAAAACCAATAGTTATCAATCTTAGCACACCTTGGCCGAATGCTTCACAAATCATACACAACTTTTTCATTTTTCATTTTAATTTCATTTCAAGTTATTCCAAGCATTTACAAGCATAAAACTCATCCATATCATTCAAACTCATTTTAAACCTTTGTCCATCACTTTAGCCATGACTCATACCAATACAATTCATCCATTTTCTTGAAAATCACATTGAAATCACATGGAAACTATATCAATATCATGACAACAACTAACACCCTAAATTTCCAAAATCAAGTTTCCATTTCATTTTCAATTTTGAGTTAGTAAACTCACCTTGGAAATCACTTGAAACCACTTTGAATAACTGGTTGCCATGGCCACCTAGCTTCTCCCTTTTGGTTCTCCTCCTCTCGGCTTCACTTTCTTTCTCTCAAACTTGTTTGATTCTTGTTTGTCTCTTGATTTAATTGCTTCTTTTTCTTGTTGTTTTCTCTCAATTTACGGCAACTCTCACATTTCATTTGCAATTGCTTCTATTTCACTTGATTTCCATCTCATGGACGGCAACCAACTCATTTGCATTTGCTTTCTCTTGAAATGGCTTATATATATATTGCATTGGAGTTGAAATTGCCATTAGATTTCCATTTAATTACAAAATCGCCACTCTTGCATGGGTGACACTTGTCACATATGCATTCCATTGCATGGCAAGTGTCATGCATGCACCTTGTCTTCATGCCACATGTCGTTCATGTCTTGGTTCCTTTGCCACGTGTTAATCGTGCACATCTTTTTGTATTTTCGTTTAATACGAGCTTTCCGAAGACATTCCTAATGGGTTACTTCGAGATCTCTTCGAAACTTCTCTTAAATTTTTTAGGGCCTATATTCGAATTCCCCTCGTCCTCCCTGTAGTCTCCGAAATTTCTAAAAGTCATCTCATGCTTTAATTTGGGTCCCTATAATCTTAAAGTTAACTTTAAAATGCTTTTTGATATAAATCTGATTTAAAACCTGGATTTCTTTTTCAAATGCATCTTTTACAATTCTAAAATATCTTTTAAACTCTTTGAGATTCATTAGGAACCCTGGTCAAACCATTATTAATATTCAGAATCCTTTCATAATTTCAATGGGATCTTAAAATATTTCTAATCCACCTATGATTTAACAATTATAAACTTATAAACCTCATATACACATTACTAGATCAATAGAATAATTTATTCACTTTAGACTTATACACGTGTTCAGAAATGCATATTACAAATTCTCCCCCCTTAAGAAATTTCGTCCCCGAAACTTTACATACATATACTAGTTTACTACGAAAAGATGGGGGTACTTGTGGAGCATCTGATTCTCATGTTCCCATGTTACCTCTTCCACTCCATGGTTTCTCCATAATATCTTCTCTAAAGGAATAACTTTGCTACGTAGGACTTGCTCTCTGTGATCTAGAATCTAAACTGATTGCTCTTCAAACATTAAGTTTTCCTTTAGTTCTACAGGTTGTTCTTTAAGTACACGGGAAGGATCAAGGATGTACTTCCGTAATATAGACACGTGGAATATATTATGAATTCTAGCAAATTGTGGTGGTACCTTCAACCTATATGCTATCGAACCAACTCTTTCCATAATCTCACAGAGTTCAAAGTAGCGCGGACTCAACTTATCACGCTTTCCAAACTTGAGTACACCTTTCCATGGGGATATCTTCAAGAATACTTTATAACCAATTTCGAACTCAAGATTTCTTTGGCGGTTATCTGCATAACTCTTCTGTTTATCTTGAGTTGTCTTGAGACAATCCTTGATCACCTTAATCTTATCTAAGGTGATCTGGACGAGCTTAGGACCTATTGGCTTCCTTTTACCTACCTCATCCCAACACACTGAAGTTCTACATTTTTTGCCATATAGTGCTTCATACGAAGCCATACCCATGCTTGCTTGATAACTATTATTATACGCGAACTGCATCAATGGTAGGTGTATATCCCAAATCCCCTCAAATTCTATAACACACGACCTGAGCATATCTTCGAGGGTTTGGATTGTCCTCTCAGACTGCCCGTCCGTTTGAGGGTGGAAAGCTGTGCTGAAGTGTAGTAGAGTGCCTAAAGCTTTTTGTAAATTGGGCCAGAACCTAGAAGTGAATCTCGGATCCCTATTTGATACAATGGAAACTGGCATACCGGATAATCTTATAATTTCATCAACATATAGCTGGGTCAGCTTCTCCAGTGAATAATTACTCTGTATAGGTAGAAAATGGGTTGATTTGGTCAATCTATCAACAATCACCCATATTGCATCATGACCACTTCTGGTACGCGAAAGTCCTACCATGGAGTCTATAGTAATCTTCTCCCATTTCCATTCTAGGATAGGGAGTGGCTGTAATAGACCTGCAGTGTAAGTCCTTGATTCTATTTTATGGTTTCCCTAATACTAGTTCCTAAATGATGTTTCGAGATCCTAAATGATCAATGAAAGTGTCTATGGATGTAGAGAATTTTTAAGAATCGATCAAACTCAATTGAAGAATAAATAGAAGGGTAAATGGTAAATTCCCTTTAAGTCCATATGAGTTAATTTGATAAGGGACTAAATGGAAAATTAGTTTATCAATTTGGGGTTAATTTATAATTAAGCAAAGTTGAGGGATGAAAACAAAATTTTCCAAGACATAATTGTCATTTTTGGAAAAGATCAAATTATATAAACATTGACTTAGCCATTTCCCACCACAAACAATAGGAAAATTGAGAGATAGACAATAAAAAGGGGAAATTCGACCAAGTGAGGAACCAAGGGGGAAACAAGTGATTTCAATCCATTTTTGAGTTCCAAATCAAGATTTCAAGCCACCCTAAGCTAGAGGAACAAGTTGGAAGCAAGAAATCAAGTAAACAAAGGTTAGTTATGCCATTTTTGATCATATTTATGGTGGTTTGATGTTGATGATTTAGTTGGTTTTGATGGGGGTTTTATGTGTGTTGTAAAGTGAGTTTTAAAAGCTCTAAAGTGTAAGTTACATGGAAATGATTCAAGTTGATATGTTAGGGTTTTGGTGGGAGAAACTCTAAGTTTAATTGAGTTATTTTAAGTGAATTTGATGTAGATTAAGTGTTTGAAAAAATGCGTAAGTGATTTAGTTTGGAAAAATTGAATGAAATGAATTGGTTATGTGTTAGGTCATATAAGGCCATAGTGAGGGAAGTATGATACCAATGTCATTTGATGTTTTTAAGCATGATTCCATGTTGAATTCATGCTAGAGAAACTTATGATACGTTTGTGAAAATGTTAGAAACTCATTTAGATAACTTGCCTATTATAGCTTACATTAAAGGCATTGATCAATGTTATGCAATACCACTTCATGTGTGTGTTTTAATGCATAAAATTAGTATGTTTGAGTATGTATGGCATTAAGGAAAAGAGAATTAAGATTTAGAATGAAAAAATTGCCTTGAAAAAGTGGTGAAAAAGTGGGGTTTTTCTAGGTTTCGTCACCCGATAGTTGGAATTTTTCATAACCGTTTTATGGGTGATCTAAATGCGAGTTAGGGAGATGAATGGAGCAAAAATGAAGTGAAGAGCAGCCCTAAGATTGGCTGTGAACAATATTCGGCCAAAGGGGGGTGCAAAAATATCGATTTTCGTTTCGAGCTCTAGAAAATTATTTTGGGTATATTGGGATGTTCCTAGGTGTATATAAGTAAGGATCATGAAAAGAAAATAGAATTTTAAAGCTTTAATTAAGTTGAAATCGAGAAAGGAAGTTTGTAGGCAAAATGGTTTTCAATAGGATAATTTGAGTTGTAGGTTATGTGATAAGTTTTATGAAGTTAAAATTAGTACGTTCTAAGTGAATATGTGATGTGTAGGTGAAGTGCAAGCAAGTGGAGCACGAAAGGGCATTTGAAGTCCTTATATGAAGCATGAGATTAGGTGAGTGCTAAACTTTATTTTGAAAGTAATTGTAAGCATTTCATAGTATATGTGTTATTTTAGAACTTGGAATAAGTATTTTGATTAATATGATACTTTGTATGAATATTTTAGCATTATGATTTCATAAGTATGAATTTTATTTAAGCAGTGAAATTTAAGATTTTAGCTTTAAGTCTTTTGGCAAATGAGGCCATATTATATGATTATGTAAACCAAAGTGAGATTTGTAAATTGTAAGTTTATTAATTATTTGAAAAGTTTTATAAGAAAGGTTTATGAGATATTTCTGGCTTCTCATCTTTAGTAAAGATAATTTTATATAAGTTTATGCTTGTTTTAAAGGTTTAAGTATTATGTAAATGTTGATGTCATTTTGAAAATTTAAATAAGCTATTTTGTGCTTGTTGCACTTAAAAGAAACGAATTTTTGTACTTATTGCACTAAGAAAATGATATATTGTGCTCTATGCATTTGGAAATGAGATATGATGTTTCATGCACTTAGAAATATGTTGTTTAGTGCTTAACGCACTTAGAAATAAGTTTTGTGCTTAATGCACTCAAATAAGAGATTTTTGTGCTTTTGTACTAAGAAAGCAAAAATAAGTTTTCAAAAGCTATAAGTATACTCACCTTTATAAGTTTAAGTTTCAAACTCGGCCGGTATATCTCACATTAGTATGGCAAGTCCTGGGGGGATGTGTCACTAACTTGGGTGAAAATTGAGTCTGTCGTGTCGCCCCTACTTGTGTGGGATATTATCTCGTGTTATGGTTAGCGATGTAGCATTCCGCACATAACTGTGAGATGTTTTTGTAAGTATGTGTCACGGTTGGTGTTAGCTCAAAATCATCACGTGACTCCATATCGATTAGCGCTAGCCCAACTATCGCGTGGTTGTAACCATTATGGGGTACGAATGGTGTTTTTAGAAAGCAAAGTAAGTATTTGAAGTATTAAAAGTAAAGAAAAACATTTTCAGATTTTACTATAAGTGATTCTAAATTGTTAGCACTGTGTAAGCTTTGCAATTTATATGTTTTATATGAAGTTAATGCAAATATGAAGTTTTTATGAATTCTTTATGCATACTTTGCATTGATATATATATGTTTTATATGAAGTTTTATTAGTCATTTTATATGTTTATTAAAATATAAGTTCCATATGAAGTTTTATGTATATACGAGTTTAAAACGCTATTCAATTTATAAGCCTTATATGAATTTTAGGCAATTATAAGTTATAGTTTTCTTATGTATGCTTTGCAATCTAAATAAGATTTGTGTTTTTTTTTAAGTTTCAAGTTGATATGAAGTTTTTATGTGTATATGAAACTTTTGTATGTATAAGTTCAAAATGATTTTCAATTTATAAGCTTTATATGTGTTTTGGTGCCCTTATGAGTTTTTAAGTTTTATAAGCTTTATGTGAGATTTTATGCACTTACACATTTTATAGATTTTGCACCACATATTGCAATGGAATAAGATTTGAAACCTATGAGAAGTTTTAAGAAATAGAAATGCATTTTGAAAAGTTTTAATAAGGTATTTTTAAGAAATTAAGCATTAAGTTGAAAAAGAAATATCTACACTCACTGAGCTTCCATAGCTCATAATTTTCTGTTTTTATATTAAAAACCTCCTCAGGTATAGATGTGGGTGACCGAGACGAAAGGTTTCCTCCAGAAGAGTAAGTGGGCAATGATGCGATAGTGCTTTTGTATAAATACATTTTGCATATTTTGTATTTGAAAGTAATTGTGTGTAAATATGTGTTTAAGTTGTAAATAAGTGGTCTACATTTATTTATGACATAAAATTTCTAGTTTTTAAACCATTGCATAAGTTTGCAAATGAGTTGATTTTGATTTCATACTTTTACTTTTGAGGAAATGGAAATTATGATTGGTGCCATTGAAATTTATGTTTGTGGCCAAAAGAAGTTGGGTTGAGTTTGAAAATAGTAGGAAGTGCAAACTTTCTTTTTCAGGTTACCTTGGTTAAGTTAAAAACGCAGTAATTATGCTGCCAAATTTTGTTTTATAAAATGACTTGGTTTTAAAAAGTTGAAATGAAACTTTAGTTTTGAAAATGAAACCTGTAAGGCCTCGACCTTATTTTCGGGTGAATAGTATCTAATGAATAGTGAAATTTTGGAGATAGACCTTGGAAAATCGAAAATGTTTAGAATAATTAGTAGGACCCCATAAAATTGAAACGGAGTAAAAATGAGTTCGTTTGGCTAGTTTCTGGAGGTTCCGGAAGTTACCCAATGAAAATGCCTTTATGGATAGGATTGTGAATACGGTTGACCTAAACTCCGTTTAAATATTTTTCGAAGCCATGGATTAAGTCCTAAGAGATTTAATTAGAGTATTGTAAAGTCAATTTAATGAATGGGTGATCATAGAATTAATTTGGAATTTATTTCGGAATGAATTGTAAATAGTATTAAGTGAATAGTAGTATGACAAATGACTAAAATGAAACAAGTTTTCCTACTTGTGGTCAAAGTGGGATTAAGAGAAAGTGAAGTAAGGATCAAAATGAAATAAGAGTACATGGAATGGGCCAAGATAGAATAAGCAAGAGTTAAGAGCCAAAGTATAATTAATTAAGGGACATGATGGTCATTATGGAATTGTTAAAAATGTAAATATGTTGACTTTTCCAATTTTGCTTCAATTCTCGCCAAACACACACAAACGCACACTTAGGCCGAGAGAAGAAGAGAGATGAGAGAAAAAGGGTGTGGTTGGTTCGACCAAAAGGGAGAAGTGATGATCCAAGTTGGTTCAAGCCAATTTTCACCTCCAAATCATGGATTCAAGCTTCCCTAAGCTAGGAAAACAAGTTTGGAAGTAAGAGCAATCAAAATCAAGGTTAGTTTTATGAATTTTGAAGTTATTTCCATGATATTGTGTTGATTTGGTGATGATATTTGAGTGATGTTTTGGTTGGATTTTTTATGAGGTTTTTATGTATGATTTAAGTGGAGATTTATGACACTAAAACTAAGTACAAACTATATGGAAATCATTAGGGTTGATATGTTAGGGTGATGTTGGAATGTTCACTAAATTGGTTGAATTGATTTTAAATGAATTTTCATGCTCACCAAGTGTTTGACAAAATGCTTGAATGAGATAAAATGCAAAAATTGAATGAAATGAAGTGTTTATGTGATAGGCTATATAAGACCATAATTAGGGAGGTATGGAACCAACGTTATTTGATGTTATTAAGCATGATTCCATGTTGAATTCATGCTAAGGAAACCTAGGATAAGTTTAAAAATATGTTGAGAATCAATTAAGACAACTTATAGTTTATGGCTTTAGGTGAAGGGTATTGATGGAAATTATGAAATATCACCCCATGTATCTATTTTCATGCATTAAATGAATATGTCAAAGTATGTATGACATTAAGGAAACTTTAAGGAAAGAAGAAATGAGAATTAGAATGAAAATTATGGAAATGGCACTTAAAAAGTGATGAAAAATTAAGGTTTTTCCTAGGTTTGGACAACCGTTAGTTGGAATTTTTCAAAATCGCTTTACGGGTGATCTAAATGGGAGTTAGGGAGGTGATTGGAACAAAAATTAAGCAAAGAAAATCAATGGGGAAGGCTGGGTATATCATTCGGCCAAAGGGGGTGTGTTTTTATCATTTTATGATTAAAATGAATTTATGATTAAAATGTGTGGTTGTGAAAGAAGTTAGTTTGGAAAAACAAAAGTGTATGAAAGTGTATTTTTCCTTTGCAGGTATTTTGGGAATAGTAAAAATACAACTGTTGTGCTGTCGAATTTTCAAATAAAAAAAAATCCAACCCATTCTAATTTTACTTAGTAAGAAAAGATTTAAAGGGTTCGTTCCGCGAATTTCTCTTAGCCCATTAAGTAGGGTTAAGAGGGATCTGTTGGGGTTCTAGGCGGGACCCTCTAGACATAAGTACGGTAAGATTCGGATTAGGTCCTGTCAAAACCAACCCAACTAGCTTTCAAAGAAAATGGATGAATAAGTTTGTAAGCATAAAGTTTTAAGGGTTCACTCTGCGAATTTCTTTTAGCTCGCCTAGTAGGGTTTAGTAGGGATCCGTTTGGGTGCCAAGCAAGGCCTCCAAATATTAGTATGGTATGATTCAGATTGGGTCTTGTCATTCAGGCTTTTGGTGTTCTGCTTTCACCTGTTGACAAATTAAACATCTTGAGACGTACTCGGCTATTTCCCTTTTCATATTGTTCCACCAGTAATGTTCATTCAATGTATGATACATTTTCGTACTCCCTAGATGAATAGCATAAGCTAAGGAATGTGCCTCATTCATGATTTCTTGTTCATTATAACCTCGATCTTCTGAGGATCTACACTAATTCCTTCAGCTAAAATCACATGTCTCATAAAGACAACTTTATCTAATCAGAACTGACACTTATTAAGTTTGGCATAGAGTCGTTGTTCCCTTAGAGTCTGTAAGACAATCCTCAGATGCTCTGTATGTTACTCCTTACTGCCCAAATATGCCAATACATCATTAATGAACACTATGACAAAATTCTCTAAATAATCATGGAACACATGTTCATCAAATTTATAAAAGCTACGGGGGCATTCATCAGCCCAAAAGGCATGACTAGAAACTCATAATGTCCATATTGGGTTTTGAATGCAGTTTTAGGAATATCTTCACTGCGGATTTTCAGCTGATGATACTCGGATCTCAGGTCTATTTTGGAAAATAGATTAGCCTCCTGAAGCTGGTCCAACAAATCATCTATCCTGGGAAGCAGGTATTGATTACTCACCGTCACTTTATTCAATTGTCCGTAATCGATGCATAACCTCATACTACCATCTTTCTTCTTCACGAATAACACTGGCACTCCCCATGGTGAAGTACTCGACCGAACAAACCCCTTATCGATCAATTCTTTCATCTGTACTTTTAATTCTTTTAGTTCTGTGGGAGCCATCCTGTAGGGTGTCATAGAAATGGGTGTAGTTCCAAGGACTAATCCAATTTCAAATTCAATCTCCTTGTCCAGTGCTAGACCAAGAAGATTATCTAGGAACACATCTGGAAACTCCCTAACTACAAGAATATCCTCTAATCTCAATCCGTTGTCTTCCACCTTTACTGTATACACTAGACACCCTAGATATGATTTTCGAAGCATCATACTAGCTGTCATTGCAATCATCAAACTGGTAGGGAAGGTATTCCGTAGCCCACAGAAGATAACATCGAGCTCCCCAGTCCTAACGAACCTCACTTCTTTCCTGAACCAATCTACAGTGGCATGGTATTTTGATAGTCAATCCATACCCAAAATTACATCTTCGCGGATATCTAACACAATTAGGTTTGCCTGAAATTTCTAACCCTCTATCATCACCTCACTACCTATATACTTTATCAACCACCAGCAAATTACCCGTAAGGGTTGATACAATCATACTATAGTTTAGTGGCTTAGGCTCAATGACAGGACCCATTCCGAATCTTACCATACTTACATCCGGAGGGCCCTGCCTGGCACCCCATCGAATCCTTCCTAACCCTATTTAACGGGCTAAGGGGAACTCGATGAGTGAACCCTTAAATTTTTTTCTTACTTAGGAAACTTAGAATGGGTTGGATTTTTTTTTTTCTTTTTCAAATAGAAAAGTTGACAGCATGATAGCTGTGTTTTAACTTAATCAAAATAATCTGCAAGGGAAAAATACACTTCCATATATTGTTATTTTTCCAACCCAACTTCTTTCACAAGCATACTTATAATAGCATACATAAATTTTCCATTTCGTTAGTAGTCAAAAATATAAAATCATAAATCATATACTTTGCAACTTATGAAACTTTCTTTAAAAGTAATTAAAATTTTTCAACTTCATGCATGATTAAATTACCACTAATTTAAGACTTAAACATATATTTATAATCGATTTATTTCACATACAAAATATGACAATGTATTAATACAAAAGAAATGCCATGTTCTTGCCTGTCTACTCTTTTAGATGAGTCTTCCGACCTCGGTCACCTACTTCCATACCTGAGGAGGTTTTTAACATAAAAATAGAAAATGATAAGCTATGGGAGCTCAGTGCGTGCTGATGTTTCTTTTAACTTAAAAGATTTGGTTTTATTAAAATACCTCCTTAAAACACTTTTCAAAATACGTTTTCGTTTCTTAAAGTTCTCATAAATTCCAAAACTTATTTCGTTGTATAGTATGCATGCTTAATTTAGCAAATACATAATTTCATAAAATCTCATACCTAATTTATAAAACCGTAAAACTCATAAAAGCATAAAATATATATATAACTCATATATACATAAAATTTCCATATAACTTAAAATTTTTCAAGCATAAATTTTCCTTGACTTACAAGGCTTGCTTATGAAAATTATAAACGCATACATACATCAAATTCATATAAAACTTATAAATTCAATACAACGTGAACTTATATATGCTTAAAACTTCAATACATATATAAACTTCATTTAATTTAGGACTTAAAAATAAGTATAAATCTTATTTAAATTATTGAAAGTGCATAGGTAAAATACAACTTATATATATATATACACTTACAATTCATATAAAGCTTATGAAAATGGAATAATATTTGAACTTATACATCCATAAAATTCATGTAAGACATATAGTTCATAAATCATATAATATTTAGCTTCCCTTTCAATGCTTAGCTTTCCTTTCAATGCATAGCTTAAAATAGGAAATCCATAAACATATAAATATTCATACAACTTCATGGAAAACTTATAAATAATAAAACATATAAAATTTCAATTTCATTTCCATATGTAGCTTGACATGGAAATTCCATAAAGTTCATGTATATTCATAAGATTCCATAGAAAACTTAGGGATTATAAAATGCATGCAATGAATTTCCATTCCTTAAATTTTCTCAAAACTTAATTTCATTTAATCGTAAAACACACTTAAAACATTTTAAAATATCTTCATTTGTTTTCAATACTTAAAATACTTACTTAATTTTTTCGAAAAGCACCATTCGTATCCCATAATGCTTACAACCATGCGGAAGCTGTAATAACGCTAACCGATGTGGAGTCACGTGGTGCTTTTATCATACATCAACCGTGACACTTACTTACTTACAAAGACATCCCGTAGCTATGTATGGAATATTACATCACTAACCATAACATGAGATAATATCCCACAAAAGTAGAGGCGACACGACAGACTTAAATCCCCCCTGAGTTAGTGATGCATCCCCCCTGGACTTGCCATACTATTGTGGGATATACCGGCCGGGTCTAAAACTTACTTATAAGGGTGGGTATACTTATGACTTTTGAAATTTTCATTTTATTTTCTTACTTAGTGTAAAAGCACAAAATATTATTTTATATTTAATCATACTTCAAGCCTCATATATATATATATATATAACTTCATATGGAAAAATTAGATTTTAATAGACATATATAAAATAGCTTAATAAAGCTTCATATAAATCATATATATATCAATGCAAAATGTACATAAAAATCCATAAAAATAAATTTTCATATTTGCATATAAATCATACAATGTGCAAAACTTATAATTTACTAAACACTTAAAATGTCTTATAGGGACAAAAAATTTGCTTTTCTTGGCTTATCATAAAACATAGCTTCATTTATAAAATAAGAGGCTTAAAACTTAAAACTTAAATTTCATTCCTCATCAAATTCATACTTATAAAATTATAAATGACAACTTTACACATACAATGCCATAAAAGCAAAATATTCATTTTGAATAGTAAATAACAATACTTTTACAAATGACTTAAAAACTTAAATTAATGCAACTTACATATAAGTTACCTTAACAATCATATAGGGAAATTTTCTTAAAATCTTCAATTTCTTAAGGGACTTTATAAATCCATCACAAATATTTCAAAACCATATATAACACTTCGAATAAAATATGTTGGGGTTTCTGCCCTAAGAGCTTGTAATATTGTAAACGGTTTTATAAATTTTTAATAAAATATTCATTTCATTCAATTTATATATTTTGCAAAAATCGTATATACCATGAGAAACATCATTGATTACTGATGTAATTTCAAACTAAGTGTATAAGTGTTATATACAGGTGGATTTAGTTTGAGATAAGTAATTTAAAGAGTCCGTAGAAAACAAACAAAGCTGGGTACTTCATTTGTGGTAAATCTACAGCTGCAGTCCCTTTCGTATTTGATACGATAGTCTTATCCAAGACTATTCATGTGGTGACATGGAAATGGAGGCACCTTATATAATAAAGATTATATAGGACTGGACCACGATAAATATAAGTCTCTAAATAATATCCGTTAACCTTAGAGATTTATATTTATCAACCAGATAATCATATATGAATTTATCTGAATTCTGAGTGTATTATGAACTCTTACTTGTTAAGTTATTTCCTTTGATTTACATGGGTGAGATCGGTGTAGATACCCGATCAATAACTTCGTACTTTGGGGATATGATTTAGTAAGTAGCTGGGAACATTGTATACAATAGTGGAATCCACTCCTTCTTGCGAGAAGTAGAAAAGTAGTTTCCTTAAGGGTTGATTCAGGTATTGAACAATAAGAGCGCTCAACTTTCTGTTTATATGTAAACAGAAAGATAAATTCATAAGTTGTTATGAATATATTGTTCATTAGAGAATCAATGGTACTTAAGGATCAAGAAATAATTAGAGAGGTAAAACGGACATTTGACCTTGCTCTAATTATGAACTATTTGTGGAGGGTCAAATCATATGTAGTGATTAAATCAATGGACACTGAAAAATTTCAGATTGTATAAAAACATCTATTGTTTTGAGAGTGCAATCTTAAGTTTTTAGTGGAGTAACTTTAAGATTAATAATAATGAATTATTTAATTAAAGAGTTTAATTAATAATTCCGATATTATTGGAGCTCAAAACTGTAGGTCCATCGGGTCCCCTTGATAGCTCATTTTACTATAAGAAACATGTATATAGAATATTGTAATTGGACCGTCCAATTACAGGTGTTACATAAGTAACAAAAATTTGTGTTCACTTGGTGTTTAAATAATATTGATTATTCAAATTATTTAATTATTAATTATGAATTAATAATTATTTAATTAATTTTATAAGAGGTCTTGAATCCGATTCTTAGTGACTTTGGTATAAATTAATTATGAATTAATTTATTAAAAGTTACAAGTTCTATTTCAAAATATAATATGAATTAATTATATTATATGGGGCAAAAGTTTAATTATAATAAGATTAGGGTCAATAGTAATATTGATTAATTAAAACCCTAATTGTTTGCCTATAAAAAGAAAAAGTTTCTTTTCTACATCTAGGTTTTTGGTTGTTGTTTATGTTTTTGAGAAAAAAATAAGAGAAAAGAAAAATTTTTTTTTTTCAACAAATACAAAGAACAAGAATTTGTGTCTTTGTTCTTTGTATAACCAAAAATCAAACACTTACCTCTTATAATCATTGATTTAATTCGATTTTTTTTTAGAAAGAAATCAAAAAGTAAGTGAGCACAATTCTATATAATTGTGCCCACTCACTTGTTTCTTGGTTTTGAGATATATCAAGGAAGGCAAGGTGGTGAGCAATCCACAAAGATCAATACAGAAGGTGAAAATATGATTTTTATTTCTTTATATTATTTTTATTTCATTGTTTTATGAATCTTGGGTTCATGAGTTTTTTAAAAAGTTTTTGAAACTCAATGTTCCGCAAAATCCTTAATTTTATGAAAAACAAATTGTTGATTTTTGTTTTTTCAATCCATCAAAATATATATGCTTAAAATTTCCAACTCTAATTGCAAAAACTTTGAAATCAAGTGTAGCACTTACGTTGGTTCAAGTTTCCTTAAATGAGCTCCAATAGCCTTCATTCATTCCGTTAGCTTGCCCTTCACCTACACGTCACTTATTCACTTAGAACGGATAAACTTATCCATACAAAACTCAATGCATAGCGTAGAACTCAATTAATTCACTTAAAAACTATTTTAACAACTTACTTGCCTACTCAATTTCAACTTAACCGAAGCCTTAAAATTCCATTTTCTTTGCATGGACTTTACTTATATACCCCTAGGAGCATCTCCATATGCCTGAAATAATTTTCTGGAGCCCAAAACGAAAAATCAAAATTTTGGTACCCCTTTAGGCTAAGAACTATTCATAGCCCATTCTAGGGCTACTCTTGACCTCATTTTTGCTCCATTCATCTCCCTAACTTGCATTTAGATCACCCGTAAAACGGCTCTGAAAAATTCCAACAAACGGGTGGCGAAAACTAGGAAAAACCACATTTTTTCATCACTTTTTCAATGTCATTTTCACCATTTTCATTCTAAAATCTTAACTCTCTTTTCCTTAATGCTATACATACTTAAACATACTCATTTAATGCATTAAAACGCATTTATGGAGTGATATTTCATAATTTCCATCAATGCCCTTCACTTAAAGTCATAAACTACAAGTTGTCTAATTGAAATTCTAACACTTCCATCAACTTATCCTAGGTTTCCTTAACATAAATTCAACATGAAATCATACTTAATAACCTTCAATGACATTAGTTTCATACTTCCCTCATTATGGTCTTACATGGCCTAATATATAAACAATCCATTTCTTTCAATTTTTGCATTTTATTTCATTCAAGCATTTCATCAAACACCTTACCTACATCAAATTTAATTAAAGCAAACTTAATCCAACTTAGTTGTTTGTTCCAACAAAACCCTAACACATCAACCTAGCTTAGTTTCCATGCCATTTACACTTACTTTTTGTCTCATAAAATTCTGCTTCAATCATACATAAAAACCCATATCAAAATCTCAACCAAAACATTACAAAAACATAATCACCAACATCATGGAAAAACTTTAAAAATGACATAACTCACCTATTTCTGGCTTGATCTTGCTACACACTTGTTCTTCTAGCTTGGTTTGGCTTGAGATCTTGATTGGAGGCTTAAAAATGGATTGAACCCACTTGTTTCACCTTCCTCCATGCTTGGCCGAGACTTCTCCACCATTTTCCCCTTGCTCTCGGCTTTGTTCTTGTTTGTGTGTGTTTTGTGTGTGTTTTGGCGAGAATTGAAGCAAAATTAGAAAAGTCAACATATTTATATTTTTAACAATTCCATAATGACCATCATATCCCTTAATTAATTATACTTTGACCCTTAACTCTTACTTATTCTATCTTGGCCCATTCCATGTAATCTTATTTCATTTTGATCTTTACTTCACTTTCTCTTAATCCTACTATGACCACAAGTAGAAAAACTTATTTCATTTTAGTCCCTTGTCATACTTACTATTCACTTAATATCATTTATAATTCATTCCGAAATAAATTCCAAATTAATTCTATGATCACCCATTCAATAAATTGACTTTACAATACTCAAATTAGATCTCTTAGAACTCAATCCATGGCTTCAAAAAAAGTTCAAACAGAGTTTAGATCAACTGTATTCACAATCCTATCCATAAGGGCGTTTTCGTCATGTAACTTTCGGAACCTTTAGAAACTACCCAAACGGACTCATTTTTACTCCGTTTCAGTTTTATTGGGTCCTGCTAATTATTTTAAATATTTTCGATTTTTCAGGGTCCATCTCAAAATTTTCCTATTCATCGGGTACTATTCATCCGTAAATAAGGTCGATGGCTTACACTCAACATTACTGTTCATAGCATACTTTATAGAAATAAAGGAATGCATGACCCCTGGGTCAATTAATGCATATGCTTCATGATAGAAAACAGAAATCATACCCGTAACGACCTCGGGAGTGGTATCCGCCTCCTGTTGCATGACTGCGAATACTTTAACCTATGTACGAGGCCTCCCTAGCTATCCTGTAGGGGTCTCTCTTCTACCTCTAGAGCCTCTGCCCCTTGAGCCTCTACCTGTGACTGATGTACCTAGTCCCCTCGATTGGGAGCTTTTGCCTCCCTGTCTCTAACTTCTGCGACCTGATATAGATGTTGTGGGTTCTGCCTTTGACCTCTCTGTGGTGGCTAATTATGGACATTCTCTCATAAAGTGGTCTTTTTGTCCACACTTAAAACAAGTTGTAGTGTTTCTCCTATACTCGTATGGATGTCTCTTCCCACAAGTTCTGCATTCCAACACTGGGCCTTTCATATTTCAAAAGCCTCTAGGCACTGGAGGTGATCTAACTAATCTTTGGCTGGATGCTGCTCCTCTACTCATTTGCTTGCCACCAAACCCTCTAAACTTGCCCCTTTTTTCAAAACTCTAGCTCGGTCCACCTTGGGATGAACAAGGGCCGCTGCGCTTCTTTTCTGATTTAGAACCCTGAGCAACGACTGCTGCATTCTTTTCTACCTTTAATGCAGCCCAAGCAAAGAGAAGTAAGAGAAAAGAAAAGGGAGGAGAGAAAGAAGAAGAACTTGGTTCGGCCAAAGAGAGAGGTTGGTGATCAAAGTTGATTCAAGTGATTTTTAGGCTTCTAATCCATCAATCAAGCTTCCCTAAGCTAGGAAATCAAACTTGAAGCATCAAACAAAGCTAATCAAAGGTTAGTTCATCCATTTTAAGCTTGTTGTGGTGATGGCTGTGTTGGTTATTTTGATGATGTTTAAGTTGGTTTTGATGGGAGGTTTTTACCTATGTTAAGAGAGGATTTATTTGAGATTGGAAAGCTTATGTAGATGGCATGAAAACCTACTAAAATTGATGAGCTAGGGTTGGCTAGAGAGGGAGATTGAGTTGGTTTTGGATTGGAAATTATTAGAATGAATTGTAGGCAAGGTGTTTGATAAAATGCCTAAAAGAACCAACATATGAAACTTGAAAGAAATGAACCTAGGGTATGTTAGTAATTGTAAGGTCATATGAAGAGGCATGAATTTAGGTTGGTTAAGTGACAAACAAACTTTAGAAATGTTAGAATTGCATTGGAAGCTATTCCATTGTAATGCATTGTAAAACACCTAGGAAAGGCATATTGAGTTGTCATCAAAAACCACTTATTTTATAGGTTGAAATGAATTGTATGGATAGGTTTGAGTATGTATAACATTAGGAAAGGAAGAGTTAAGTTTTAGAATGAAATGGGTGAAAAAGCCCCTTAAAAGTGATCGTAAAGTGGTGTTTTTGGCCTAAAACACCTATCAAACGATGTCGGAATTCAATGAAATTTTACAGGTGACCACATTGGGAGATAAGAAGAGTGTTGGAGAAAGAATTGGAGCAAAAGCATGCATGTTTTGGGCTATGCATTACATTCGGATTTGAGGGGTCTAAAACGACCATTTTGAGTTCCAAGCTTCAAATTATAATGGGAAGCATGTGGGGATACTCCTTGGTGTATATGAAAAGGGTTTCTGCAAAGAAATTGAAAATTTGGAGTATAAATCAAAGAGAAATTGAAAGGAGAAGCTACTAGTGTAGAGAGAATTTTATAGAGTTAGTATAGTTAGGTGCATTTTAGTGCATCTTTGCATTGTTTATTGAACACATTCTAAGTGTGCTTATCATGTGTAGGTGAGGAGCATCCAACCGAATCACGAGAGGGCTTGTGAAGCTCATTCGAGTTAAGTCCAAGTTTAAGGTGAGTGCGCTTTCAAAGAGTTTTCTAAGTGATTTTATGCTTTTGCATTGATAAGCTATATTTTATGCTTTTGCATGTATAAGTTCTTGTATTTAAATGCATGTCTTGTATTTGTAAAGTAAACGGGTCCAAGGACTCAAGTTTAAAGCTTTCAAGTTAAAGCTTTTGTGCTTGTGCACCAAGTATAAAGATTTGTAAGGCATAGCATTAGAGAAAAACAAGTTTTCAAAGGTCATAAGTACCCACCAGTTTGTCGAGTTCAAACTCGTACGGTATATCTCACTTAGTAAGGCAAAGGTTGGGGGGAACGAGTCACTAACTGTGTGGTTAGAGTTATGAGTGAGTGTGTCGCCCCTACTTTGTGAGATATTGTAACACCCCTAAATTTATATGCATGAATAGTATTATTATTATTATTATTATTATTAATGAGATGAGAGACTAAATTGAAGATGAGATTTGATTTTTGTGGTTAAACTAAAGTATAGCTAAAATCTAAGGTATGAGAATGAAATTTTTAAGGGACGAAATGGGTATTATAGGATTTGTTTGGGGAGAAAATTAGAAGCCAAAAAGTTGACTCAAAAAAATGAAATGAAACCAAGTCAACTCCGTTTCGCTGAACCAAAGAAAAGAAGAAGAGAAGAAAAGAAAGAAGAAGAAGAGAATAAGAAGACTCTACCATGCCGTTCGACTAACCGACCAGCCGCCAGTTGTCGGGCAAACCATCGCCGACCGACAACAGAACAGCTCGCAAACTAGTAGTGACCAAGCGACGCCAAAACTAAGCAGAACCAGCTGGAACTACCACCGATCGAGCTGTTGTCGAGCAGCAGAACCGACCGTCGACTGGAGTAGAAACGATGACCAATTGACGCGAGCTGAACCTGACCGAAACGAGAGCAAAATCAAGCTGAAATCACGCAGAACTGAGGATGAACCAGACAGCACGCGAACGAACAGCAGACCTACAGCGCAAACGACGCCGATCGACGGCGAAATCAACCTCAAACGCGGCGGAACCGAGAGAGGAAGATAGAGAGAAAGAGAGGAGAAGAAAGAGGAAGAAAAATAACTCGAATCAGTCCAAAACCACCCCAAAACTAGTTCAAAATGATGTTAACGCAAAAAGGAATAGGGGTGAGTTGTTTGGGTTTGAGATTGATGATTTTTAGGTTAGTGCGATTTGGAAATAGTTAGATCAAATAGGATTAGTAAAGCATACATTTTAAATTAAGGAATGAGCTTTTATTGAGTATATATGTATTTTTGAAAATTCAGGAGAGGAAGTAACTCAAGGAAGCCAGAGAAAAGGAAAAGAGAAAGTGTGAGCTACCGTTGAAGAATAAATTGAAATCAAAAAGTGGTAGAAAGGTTGGTGTACACTTTATTCAATTTGTTTTTATAAATGGAATATTATCGATTTTTGAATACTTTGATGCTTTGAAATATTGTTTGTGAATATTTTGATATGTGTCTGATTAAATATATTATTTTGAATTGTGATAATCGATGAGATTTATATGTTTGTGGCAAAAACGAAATGGTGAATTTGCCAAATTGATTTGTGTGATTGTAAGAAAACGAAGTTGGGTTGGATTGACGAGATATTTAGAAGTGTTATTGCATATTTTCAGGTTTTCTGGAAACCTTCGAAATGCAGTCGTTATGTTGCCAGATTTTTGTTTGAAAACTAATTAGAAACCAAAAGTTTAAATGAAACCAACCCAACGAATTTTGAAAATAAATTGTTATTCAAGCCCTAGTAAGCTTTGACACAGATAGGTGGGGATTGGAGTGGCATGCCATTAAGGGTCATTTAGCAGTACTACACCGTTTGATTCTGTACCGACCGATTCTAATAGTGAATGTTAATTCGTAGGTTATGAGAGGCACCGAGTGTCCAATCCCGAATATACATGATTCTCTGATAGTCCGGCGGGTAGTCATCGAGTGTCCGATGTCGAAAAACCAGTCTACCAGTCCATGGTATCGTGCTTGTGTTTACTAGGGGCATTGAAAATTATTATGAGAATTATTGTGACTAATGTATTGTTTTTAAATTCTTTTGGATATTTAATTGAATTATTGATAAATTATGATATTTTGTTACTAAATTTATAAATTGATTGTGTGAAAATATAAATATTGAGTTTGGTGTACACCCACTAAGCAAATATGCTTAACGCGTTAGAATTTCCATGTGTAGGTAGTAGATTGCATCGGGAGGGAGAAGATTGAAGAGAAAGCACATCTAAAGTGAGCTGAGACAATCACATCTATCCTTCCATATTTATTTTTGGGTATATATATATTATCTTTGGTTTTGTATATAAAAGTTTCAAATTGTAATCATGCGCATATATATATATGTATTTGTATTTAAAATGTTGTTTCTGGTAAAGAAAAATCAAGTTGTGTATATATTTTGAGATAATGTTGTATTTATAGAAAATGATGAGCCAAACGGAGTTTGGTTCCAGTTTAGAATATGTTTGTGGAAGAAATGCTTTGGATATGAATATGATGATTTGTAGCAGGTTGGAAAGTTCAAAATTCAGAGGAAACTCTGTCAATTTTTCCGCGTGAAATAAAATGTTTTAAAGGTTTTGTAAAATGATTTTTAAATTTCGTATTTTGATGTGATATAAATGAAATATGGTTTTATATTAAAGATTTTGTAAAAAGAGATATGACTGTAGCACCCCTTGAAGTCGTTTGGTGAAATGGCAGGTAGGGGGGTGTTACAGATATGGTCTCGCACTACGGTTAGCGACACAGAATTCCGCACGTAGTTTCTGAGAGGTCTCAGAGAGTTGGTTGCAGTGGATGTCAGATACATCGCCTTGTGACCTACCACACCTGTGGCCTTAGCTAGGTCGTCGTGTGGTTAAGAGATTAGAGTTACGAATGGTGCTTTTATAAAGTTCAGTTATCTTTAAGCATGTTCAGATTTATGTTTTATAAGTTTATTATAAGTTGTTTATATTAATGCTATGCAATTGAATGAGATTTATGCTTTAAATGTCTTTTAAGAAATAGAAACTTTTATTAAAGTTTTCTAAGGAGGAAGTTTTCAGAAAGTAAAGTTAAGTTTATAAACTGTTGCACTCCCTGAGCTTTATAGCTCACTCTTCAAATTGTTTTTAAAACCTTCTCAGGTACTCGTGTGAGTGAAGACCAATGAAGCCTCCCTCCTCTGTATTCAAGTGGGCGCAAGTGTTGGCATTTGTTTTTTTTGAAGAATGTAATATGTATATTTTGTGTCTTTTGTATAATGCATATGTTGGTACATTTTGTATAAAAAGATTTATATCTTTTGAGTTGTGTAAAAATGTACCTTTTCATGCTAGAAAAATCAAGTTTGTTGGATATAAAAGTGCATGTTTATATCTTGTTCTTGAAGATGTCAAATTTTTGTGTTTATGTTGATAAACTTGATTGCGAGAAGTTAGGTTGGATTGTGATTATAGTTCAAAGTGTCCAAATTGCTTTTCAGGTTTTTGGTTTATCTAAATTGCAGCCGTTATGCTGCCGGTTTTGAGCCTTAAAAATGACCAAATGAATAGTGTCAAACCAACCCAAACCATTTCAACTTTAAGATTTAAAAGATTGAGCTTCCGCTAGTTAAGTTTCAATTTAAGAGGGTTCGCTCTTCAAACGCCTTCTTCCCTATCAAGATGGGCTTAGAGGAATTCGTTAAGGTGCTCGGGCGTACCCTTCGAATAGGAGCCTAGTGGCAGTCCGGATCGAGGCGTCTCACTCGGTGCCTCTCATGGTCCTTGAATTAATGATTTTCATTTTATTTCAAAACGTAACGATACAGTACTGTTATAATAACCCTATTGGCATGCCAAATTCCAATCTCCACCTACCAATACTCAAGTTTACTAGGGCTCCTTTAATATATCAAAATAATTCACAAATCAACATCATCTCTAGTTTTACCATATTCGGCCAACATCACCAATTCCATATTTATTTCCAATTCACCATTTCATCTTACACAATTTTAATCATCATGTCAAACATCCTCTGAAATCAATTAATTCATAAAAAAGATTTCAATTTTTCTTAAAATACAAAACTAGGGCAACCATGTAACCTTTCCCAAATCATTATTTCTTTTTCATCATTTAACACATCCAAAGTATTTGAAATAAGCACTCAATCATGGTTAACAAATCAATTTGACTTAATAACTCAAACATTAAAATTTTAGAAAACCATATGCATACAATTAAAAACAACAATTCAAATTAAATGTACACCAACCTTTGTGTCACTTTCTTGAATTATTTCATTTTCCAACGGAAGCTCAAATCTTCTTCTTTCCTTTTCCTTGGCTTCCTTGTGCTACTTCCTCTCCATTTCCTATCACGAAACCTACGAATTCAACCTTTTTTACTTCCTCGCTACCTACACCATTTGTACACTAATTTAGGTTATTTCGGAACCTAATTTCAAAGGTTTACAAGCTGCTTATTTCATCTACACAAAGATACTCACAAGCTACCATAATATTTAATATATATATATATATAAGCTGTCCAAAATTTCCTTTAACAATGCATATTCATTTATCGCATAAAGTTTCCGAATTGTTGCCATTTTATTCAATATGAATTCGTTTAGTTGCAAATCCATTCCATTTGATTATTTATGCATCCAAGCATTTATAAATTACTTCAAACATGCAAAAAATCATGCTAAACCATCCAAAACCCAGAAAATGAAAACCAAGACAGCTTGCACGTAACTTGTCTGTTTTCGTCTGTACGATATCCATATGAATCCTAATTCAATTCTTTCAATTTCTAATTATTCTAGCATTCCAATAACTCAATAAGTCATTCAAATGTATCAAAACCAGTAGCTAGAAATCCTAGCACACCTTGGCCGAATGCCCCACAAATCACACACAACTTTTTCATTTTTCATTTTAACTTCATTTCAAGTTATTTCCAGGCATTTGCAAGCATAAAACTCATCCACATATTATTCAAACTCATTTTGAACCTTTGTCCATCACTTTAGCCGTGGCTCACACCAACACAATTCATCCATTTTCTTCAAGTTTTCACATAGAAACTCACATGGAAATCATCAGTATAACATGGCAAAGATATTAATATCCTAAGCCGCATCAATTTAAATTTTCAAACATCCAAAAATAATTCATGGGAATTATTTTTTTACCTTGATTTCACTTGGAATGGATTTGCTTAGCTCCCAAGCTTGCATGCAACACTAAAAATCACTCAAAGCTCACTCAAAATGGTAATAGAAATTTCAAGAATAGCTTATGGGCACAATAACACTCTTTATTTTTCTCTCAAACTTTGTTTTCTCAATAACACTCTTTATTTTTCTCTCAAACTTTGTTTTCTTCTTGTTTGTGTCTCGGTTTTGCTCTCGGTTTTCATTGCTTCTTTCTTGATTTTTTTCTCTCAAATGAACGACAACCATCACATGCATTTGATCTTCCTTTGAAATGGTTTATATATACTTTGCTTTATAATTGAAATTGAAATTGGATTTCCATTTTTTCACAAAATTGCCATCCGTGCATGTGTGACACTTGTCACAATGCATTCCATTCCATGACAACTGTCATGAATGCACCTTTCCTTCATGCCACATGTCGTTCATGCATTGGTTCCTTTGCCATGTGTCAATCATGTGCATCTTTTCGTATTTTTGTTTAATACGAGCTTCCGAAAACATTCCTAACAAGTTACTCTAAGATCTCCTTGAAACTTTCCTTAAATTTTCTGGGGCCTATATTCAAATTTCTCTTGTCCTTCCTATAGTCTCCAAAATTCCTAAAAGTCATTCTATGCCCTAATTTGGGTTCCCATAATCTGAAAGTTAACTTTAAAATGCTTTTTGATCTAAATCCGATTTAAAATCCTAATTTCTTTTTCGAGAGCATCTTTTAGGATTCTAAAATATCTTTAATTTTTTTTTTTTTTATATTTACTAGGGACCTTGATCAAACCATTATTAATATCCGGAACCCTTTCGTAATTCCAACGGGATCCTAAAATATTTCTACTCCACTCATGATTCAACAATTATAAACTTATACACCTCATATACACATTACTAGATCAATAGAATAATTTCATTCACTTTAGACTTATACACGTGTTCAGAAATGCATATTACACAATATCTAAAATTTCCCTACTTTCTTTAGGCACTTTCATTAATCCTTCAGGGCCCTACAATATCATTCTTAATTTATTTGTGCATGCCTAATCTCCATAATCATAATAGTAATAAAAATGATATTCATGCTTAATAATTTCGGGGTGTTACAGATAGTATCCTGATCTCAAATCAATCTTAGAAATACCATGGCTCCCTGAAGCTGATCAAATAGATCATTAATCCTTGGTAACGGATATTGATTCTTGATATCGACTTAGTTAAGTTGTCTGTAACCTACGCATAACCTAAAGCTCCCATCTTTCTTCTTTACAAACAATACTAAAGCTCCCTAAGGCGAAGTACTCGACTTAATGAATCCTTTACTAACTAATTCTTTCATCTGGACCTTTAACTCTTTCAACTTAACTGGTGCCATTCTATATGGCGCTATAGAATTAGGCTCTGTACCAAAAGTTAACTCTATCTCTCTGTTTATAGGTAGCCTTGGAAGGCCCTTTGGGAAGATATTTGGATACTTTCTAACTACCGGAACCTTTTTTAATCTTAAATTATTGTTCTTCGGTTCCACTACATAAGCCAAGTACCCTTAACATGCCTTTCTTAACATCTTATTAGCTTTTACTGCACTAATCATACTAGTGGGAAGCATCGTCCTCACATCACAGAAGATCACATCTGGTTCCCCAGGTCTATTGAACTTCACTTCCTTCCTATAACAGTCTACCGTAGCTCTATGTTTAGACAACCAATCCATGCCTAGTATGACATCAAAGTCATATATATCCGGTAGCATCCGATCTGCCTTAAACTCTTAACTTGCTATGTTCACTCTACTACCCATATAAACTTTATTCGCTATAAGTGAATCACTCACAGGAAGTGATACTAAAATGTTGTAATTTGGGGGTTCATTCTCTACAACAATCTTCTTCATATCATTTTAAATTATCATACTTAAGACTATTCCGAGCAGTAATCATTTTCCTATCATAACTTCTAATAATAATCAAAACTTTGTAAATCAATTTGTATGTTCTTATACTTCATGTAACTGTTAAATACTAAATCTCTATTCACCAATGAACAGTTCATACTTCCTTGCTATCCTTTCTCATCCATACTCTTGATACTAGTAGATCTTTCTAGGATCATATACTATGACAAAAATGCAATGTCACATTCCTATAAATTTCATCTATTTATCTCAACATTGATCTCTATTATTTCATAACTCAAATTTCAAATTAAAGGTTACAAATCACGCTTTCGCTGCGCAACTCTACTAATTAACAACGATATCTCACTTTGAACTACTTTAACTCACCATAAATAACTATTGTCGTATCATTTCTCTTCTCTATCTTACCTTCACTTTGTTAACCCCTTCTCTTCACCAACTATATATCAGTTAACTAATTGAATTAGATTATAAGGGGTCTAGAGTAATAAACATTTTCTACTTAAAATCAATACACCAACATCAACATAATTGAAAGTCTATATCAAATTCAACATCAATGTTAATAAGATTTCATCAAAATGGCATCTAAAACATAATCTTGAGTAAATCTGTAATTTACTTTATAATCACAATTGGATTCAATCTTAACACTTAAAGGTATAACATCGTACTGTGATTTACACTTAACACTATATCTATGTTGGGGTATCTGCCCTAAGAGCTTGTAATATTGTAAACGGTTTTATAAATTTTTAATAAAATATTCATTTCATTCAATTTATATATTTTGCAAAAATCGTATATATCATGAGAAACATCCTTGATTACTGATGTAATTTCAAACTAAGTGTATAAGTGTTATATACAAGTGGATTTAGTTTGAGATAAGTAATTCAAAGAGTCCGTAGAAAACAAACGAAGCTGGGTACTTCATTTGTGGTAAATTTACAGCTACGGTCCCTTTCGTTTTTGATACGATAGTCTTATCCAAGACTATTCATGTGGTGACATGGAAATGGAGGCACCTTATATAATAAAGATTATATAGGACTGGACCACGATAAATATAAGTCTCTAAATAATATCCGTTTACCTTAGAGATTTATATTTATCAACTAGATAATCATATATGAATTGATCTTAATTCTGAGTGTATTATGAACTCCTGCTTGTTAAGTTATTTCCTTTGATTTACATGGGTGAGATCGGTGTAGATACCCGATCAATAACTTCGTACTTTGGGGATATGATTTAGTAAGTAGTTGGGAACCATTTATACAATAGTGGAATCCACTCATTCTTGCGAGAAGTAGAAAAGTAGCTCCCTTAAGAGTTGATTCAGGTCTTGAACAATAAGAGCGCTCAACTTTCTGTTTATATGTAAACAAAAAGATAAATTCATAAGTTGTTATGAATATATTGTTCATTAGAGAATCAATGGTGCTTAAGGATCAAGAAATAATTAGAGAGGTAAAACAGACATTTGACCTTGCTCTAATTATGAACTATTTATGGAGGGTCAAATCATATGTAGTGATTAAATCAATGGACACTGAAAAATTTCAGATTGTATAAAAAACATCTACAATTTTGAGAGTGCAATCTTAAGTTTTTAGTGGAGTAACTTTAAGATTAATAATAATGAATTATTTAATTAAAGAGTTTAATTAATAATTCCAATATTATTGGAACTCAAAACTGTAGGTCCATCGGGTCCCCTTGATAGCTCATTTTACTATATGAAACATGTATATAGAATACTGTAATTGGACTGTCCAATTACATAAGTAACAAAAGTTTGTGTTCACTTGGTATTTGAACAATATTGATTATTCAAATTATTTAATTATTAATTATGAATTAATAATTATTTAATTAATTTTATAAGAGGTCTTGAATCCGATTCTTAGTGACTTTGATATAAATTAATTATGAATTAATTTATTAAAAGTTACAAGTTCTATTTCAAAATATAATATGAATTAATTTTGAATTGATTATATTATATGGGGCAAAAGTTTAATTATAATAAGATTAGGGTCAATATTAATATTGATTAATTAAAACCCTAATTGTTTGCCTATAAAAAGAAAAAGTTTCTTTTCTACATTTAGGTTTTTGGTTGTTGTTTATGTTTTTGAAAAACAATAAGAGAAAAGAAAAAAGAAGTTTTTTTTTTCAACAAATACAAAGAACAAGAATTTGTGTCTTTGTTCTTTGTATAACCAAAAATCAAACACTCACCTCTTATAATCATTGATTTAATTTCATTTTTTTTTTGAAAGAAATCAAAAAGTAAGTGAGCACAATTCTATATAATTGTGCCCACTCACTTGTTTCTTGGTTTCGAGATATATCAAGGAAAGCAAGGTGGTGAGCAATCCACAGAGATCAATACAGAAGGTAAAAATTTGATTTTTTTTTATTTATATTATTTTATTTCATTGTTTTATGAATCTTGGGTTCTTGAGTTTTCTAAAAAGTTTTTAAAACTCAATGTTCCGCAAAATACTTAATTTTATGAAAAACAAATTGTTGATTTTTGTTTTTTTTTCAAACCATTAATTGGTATCAGAGCCAAGGTTTCAATAAAACAATGGATTTTAAAATAATATGTTTGTATTGATTATATATGTCAATGAGTAGGCACTATTATTTTAATTTGATGATTGATATGCATATTTTATATTCATGTTTGATGAATGGGATTGCATGGTATGGTCGTTAATTGTATGGTTCTTTGGTTAAATAATTCGATTGATATGTAAGCCGTTTGTGGCAATTTTTACAATGTGTAAGTCGTTTGTGGCAATTTTTTTTTTCGTTGTAATTCAATAGTTTTAGGCTTTATTTTTTTTGAAAAATGTAAAGCTGAAGATTGATGTCAACGGGGTTGATTTGCTGTGCCCGAATTATGATTCAAATGGTATTAAAATGGATGGTTAATGCAGTAGTTTCGAATGGTATAATTATGATTCGAAACGGAAAATTATTTTGAAAACGGTTGGTTTTATTTAATTGTATTTAAAACTACCGTTTAAAATATAATTAATTGCATTGAAATGGATTATTAATGCAGCTTTTTTGAACGGTCCAATAAGACATTTTTTATGAATAAATGTATGCGCATTAGATGCGTTGCACATTAGATGTGCATACAAACAAAATTATAATAATTATTTATTTATTATTATTATTTTTTAAACAGCCCCTAAAATTATGTGTTTCATATTTTTGGGGTTTCCATTTCAATTGTAACACTATTGAAATTTGTTCATGTGTTTGGATAATTTTCTTGGATCCATAAATTAAGAAATGGGCTTTTCTAGCCTTATCTATTTGATAGAAGTTTTTTATAATTAAATTAGATTTAATTATAAGCCCATGAAGACCATGAAGACTATGAAGACTATGAAGACTACAAGTGAAGGCCAAGGAATGCCTTGGTTAATTTTTGTAATCTTAAAATTAGATGTAGGTCGTTAAAACCAAAGAACCCGGTCATACACATGTTATTTATTTATTTTTGTTTTATGAGATGAATGGATAAATATATATAACATGTACATGCATTAAAAATATGTCATATAGAATCATGAAGTGCCTACTCACTATATTATAACATGACATGCATCATATGTATTATTTTTATTTTACTATTAAAATTGTTAATTAGTATAAATAAAAACATCATACATGGAATGCCTTTAAAATAATTTGAATTGATTTTAATAGAAAATCATAGGTTTCAAATTAGAAATTTGATTTCAATAATTGGCATTCATAATGTGGATTAGATTTTAATTAGTTAAAATCGGATGTTTCATATTAAATCTGTTCTTTATAATTTTGATTATTTTGATTAGATTTATAAATTGAATTAGATTTTTAAATGTTAAAAAATCTGGTAATTCATTAGATTTATAAATTGAATTAGATTTTTAAGTGTTAAAAATCCGGTAATTCATTAAATTGATAAATTAAATTAGATTTTTAAATGTTAAAAATCTGATAATTTATTAAGTGTTAATAAGTTTTGAACTTTAATAACACACAAATTCCTAGTAATTTAGATTATCTTTTTAGCCATTAATAATCTAAGACAATGACTAGGAAAATTTAATAGAAATCCTTAACCCTAAAATAGTGAGTGGGAGAGGGATATATGACAATATATCCCGCGGTCTCCATCATTAGTTCAACACCGTAAAACTTAAATGGCGCCTCGAGACGACTTTGTTATCATCCCCCTACGGATGGTGTCCATTTAGGTTGATCAAGGTTGACTTCCTAACGGATAGGAATTCTAGATGTATCTTGTGATTGACCTACCCTACGGCAGCAATTCTCGAGTTAAGTCTATGGACTCCGAAATGATGGGTTACATTCATAAAGAAAATAATTAATTGTTAATTATTTTTCCGAATTGAAAAACGGTAGTCAAATAATATATGAAAAAGAGTTTTCTGTTATATTATTTGATTGAGAATGTCTCAGTCTAACATACAAATATTTGACCTACCCTACGGCGGCACCTATTTGTGACATGTTAGATTATCGTGGCATAATAATCAATTTTAGGGATTTTGATAATTTATTATTCGTGGATCATGCATAACGTTTAATTTTATGCCAAAATTACATGATATTAAATTTTGCAAATTGATATTAAATGAATTCCATTTTATTTATTTTCAACAATGGTATCTCCGTTGATTTCTATTCTTGCTAATGATAAACTTAACGGGGAAAATTATGTCAAATGGAAAAGTAATATGAACGCAGTCCTGGTCTGTGAGGACCTTAAATTTGTCACGACTCAACCTTGTCCTCCTCAGCCAGTAGATAATGCTGGACGTGCTATGCGCGAAGCCCATCAGAAATGGGTCACAGTTGATGAAAAGGCCTATTGCTACTTGTTAGTAGGGATGTCCAAGGTGCTTGCTACCAAGCACGAGTCAATGACAACAGCAACTCAGATGCTAGAGTCATTGCAGGGCATGTTTGGGCAACCTTCTGAGCAGCAACGGCACGAAGCTGTTTGTGCTGTGATGACTGCTAAGATGAAGGAGGGTACATCTGTTCCAGAGCATGTTTTGAAAATGATGACCCACTTCAACACAACTGAAAGCCATGGAGGGGCAATAGACGAACGTAACCAAGTGAGTATGATCTTGGAAGCTCTTCCAAAGAGTTTCATGTAATTCAAGAGTAACTATGTTATGAACAAGTTGACTTACTCACTTACACAATTATTTAATGAGCTTACTACTTATGAGTCAATGAATAAGGATAAGAGTAAATCTAGTGAAGCAAACGTTGCTGAGTCTTCATCTTCTGCTAAAAACAAGAGGAAGAGAAACACCAAAAAGGCTACAGCTAAGCCCAAAACACAAGCTACCAAGAAGAAGAACAAAAAGAGCTCCAAGGCCATCAAGCCCAAAGGAAAATGTTTCCATTGTGGTGTGGATAGACATTGGAAGAGGAACTGTCCTAAGTACCTCAATGAGCTCAAAGAGAAGAAGATGAAAGGTAAATATGATTTACTAATCATTGAATCTTGTTTAGTGGAGGATGATTCATCCACTTGGATAATTGATTCAGGAGCCACTAATCATGTTTGTTCTTCTTTGCAGTTGATTGACTCTTATAGGCAGCTTCGTGAGGGCAAGTTTAACATGCAAGTCAGGACTGGGGAAGTCGTTTCAGCAAAGGCAGTGGGAGAAGTTAGATTTCATTTCAATAACAATTGTTTTATCATACTGAACAATGTTTATTATATTCCAGGTTTTAAAAGAAATTTGATTTCTGTATCCAAACTTTTGGAATTTAATTATTCTGTTTCTTTTTATAATAAATCAGTTATTATTTCTAGAAATGGTTTGAAAATTTGTTCAGGGATACAAGAAAACAATTTATATGTGTTAAGACCGTTAATGCATAACCCACTGTTTAATACTGAAATATTTAAGGTTGAAAAACCAAAAACAAAATGACAAAAGATTTCTCAAAATGATGACACATATCTTTGGCATCTAAGACTTGGTCATATTAACCTTGACAGATTAGATAGACTGGTAAAGAGCGGACATTTAAGTGAGTTAAAGATCGGCACTTTACCTGTTTGTGAATCATGTTTAGAAGGTAAAATGACCAAAAAACTTTTTACTAGTAAAGGGGTTAGAGCTAAGGAACCACTAGAGCTTATACATTCGGACGTCTGCGGTCCTATGAATGTTAAAGCTAGAGGCGGTTATGAATATTTCCTCGCCTTTATTGATGATTATTCTAGATATGAGTATATTTACCTGATGCAACGGAAGTCAGAAACTTTTGAAAAGTTCAAACAATTTCGAGCTGAAGTTGAAAATTAATTAGGTAAAACATTGAAAACTATACGATCGGATCGTGGAGGTGAGTATCTCGATACAGAGTTCGAGGATTACTTACTTGAGCATGGGATTCTATCCCAACTGGCTGCTCCTGGAACACCCCCAACAGAACAGTGTTGCAGAAAAGAGAAATCGGACCCTTTTGGACATGATGAGATCTACGTTTAGTTTCTCATCATTACCTAGTTCATTCTGGGGATATGCATTGCAAGCTGCAATGTATATTTTGAATGTTATACCATCTAAGTTAGTTCCTAAGACACTCTTGGAGTTGTGGAATGGTCGCAAAGCTAGTTTACGACATTTTCGCATTTCGGGTTGTCCAGCACATGTGTTGAAGAACAAGACTGGGAAGCTGGAACCACATTCAAAAGTTTGTCTATTTGTAGGTTATGCTAGAGAGACTAGGGGAGGACTCTTTTATAGTCCTGAACAAAACAAAGTGTTTGCATCGACAAACGCTACGTTTCTTGAAGAGAACTATATGAGAGAGTACAAACCTCGAAGTAAAGTTGTACTAGAGGAATTACTTCCTGGTTCGACCAGTACCCCGTCAACAATAGTTGTTGACAAAGACATAATTCAGACCACGTCTAAACGTCAGACAAATTCTCATCAGAATCATTTACCACCTCGTCGTAGTGGGAGGGTTATTAGACCACCAGTCCGCTACAGAAAGATCGGAGAGGCATAGATTGCTATCTCTGATGAGAGTGTAGATGATCCATTGACATACCATGATGCAATGAAGGATTCTGATAAAGAAGAATGACTTAAAGCAATGAATCTCCAGATGGAGTCTATGTACTCTAACTCTGTCTGGGAACTTGTAAATCAACCAGATGGGATAAAACCCATAGGTTGCAAGTGGATCTACAAAAGGAAGAAAGGAGTGGATGGAAAGGTAGAAACCTTTAAAGCTAGACTAGTGGCAAAGGGTTATATTCAGAAAGAGGGAGTTGACTATGAGGAAACTTTCTCGCCAGTAGCTATGCTTAAGTCCATTCGGATTCTTCTCTCCATTGCTACATGTCTCGATTATGAGATTTGGCAAATGGACGTCAAGACTGCATTTTTGAATGGTAATCTTGATGAAAGTATCTATATGGTACAACCAGAGGGATTTGTATCCCAAGGTCAAGAGCAAAAGGTTTGCAAGTTGCAAAGGTCCATTTATGGACTTAAACAAGCATCTCGATCTTGGAACATAAGGTTTGATACTTCGATCAAGTCTTATGGTTTTGAGCAAAATATTGATGAGTCTTGTGTATACAAACAGATTATCAATAAGAAAGTGGTTTTCCTTGTATTTTACGTTGACGATATTCTACTCATTGGGAATGATATAGGAATATTATCAGACGTAAAAAACTGGCTCGATAGCCAATTCCAAATGAAAGATTTGGGAGAGGCCAATTATGTCCTTGGGATCCAAATAATACGGGATCGTAAGAACAAACTGTTAGTGCTGTCTCAGACATCATATATCAATAAGATTCTTACATGATTTTCGATGCAGAACTCTAAGAAAGGTCATTTACCTTCTCGTCATAGAGTTCAGTTGTCTAAGGAACAGTGTCCTAAAACACCTCAACAAATTAAGGATATGAGACGGATTCCCTATGCCTCTGCAGTAGGCAGTCTCATGTATGTTATGTTATGCACGAGACCAGATATATGTTATTCAGTGGGAATAGTTAGTTATCAATCTAATCCAGGATTTGATCATTGGGTGGCTATAAAGCATATTCTCAAGTATATTCGGAGAACGAGAAACTATATGCTAGTATATTCTGGAGAGGATTTGATCCCATTAGGATATACAGATTTTGATTTTCAGTCGGACAAAGATTCTAGGAAATCTACGTCCGGATCAGTATTTACCCTTGGTAGTGGAGCCATTACATGGAGAAGTATTAAGCAATCATGCATTGCTGACTCCACTATGGAAGTCGAATATGTAGCAGCTTGTGAAGCAGCTAAAGAAGCGATATGGCTACGTAAATTCTTGATTGATCTAGAAGTTGTTCCAGACATGGATAAACCACTCACCCTTTATTCTGACAATAGTGGTGCAGTGGCTAATTCCAAAAAACCAAGAAGCCATAAACGAGGGAAGCATTTAGAGAGGAAATACCATCTCATTAGGGAGATCGTACGAAGGGGAGATGTAAAAGTGATGAAGATTGCATCACAAGACAACCTTGCTGATCCGTTTACGAAGACCTTAACAGCTAAAGTATTTGAAGGTCATCTAGAGGGTCTAGGATTACGAGATATGTCTCATCTGCTCTAGGGCAAATGGGAAATTGTTGGGGTTTCTGCCCTAAGAGCTTGTAATATTGTAAACGGTTTTATAAATTTTTAATAAAATATTCATTTCATTCAATTTATATATTTTGCAAAAATCGTATATATCATGAGAAACATCCTTGATTACTGATGTAATTTCAAACTAAGTGTATAAGTGTTATATACAGGTGGATTTAGTTTGAGATAAGTAATTTAAAGAGTCCGTAGAAAACAAACGAAGCTGGGTACTTCATTTGTGGTAAATCTACAGCTGCGGTCCCTTTCGTATTTGATACGATAGTCTTATCCAAGACTATTCATGTGGTGACATGGAAATGGAGGCACCTTATATAATAAAGATTATATAGGACTGGACCACGATAAATATAAGTCTCTAAATAATATCCGTTAACCTTAGAGATTTATATTTATCAACCAGATGATCATATATGAATTGATCTTAATTCTGAGTGTATTATGAACACTTGCTTGTTAAGTTATTTCCTTTGATTTACATGGGTGAGATCGGTGTAGATACTCGATCAATAACTTCGTACTTTGGGGATATGATTTAGTAAGTAGCTGGGAACATTCTATACAATAGTGGAATCCACTCCTTCTTGCGAGAAGTAGAAAAGTAGTTCCCTTAAGGGTTGATTCAAGTCTTGAACAATAAGAGCGCTCAACTTTCTGTTTATATGTAAACAAAAAGATAAATTCATAAGTTGTTATGAACATATTGTTCATTAGAGAATCAATGGTACTTAAGGATCAAGAAATAATTAGAGAGGTAAAACGGACATTTGACCTTGCTCTAATTATGAACTATTTGTGGAGGGTCAAATCATATGTAGTGATTAAATCAATGGACACTGAAAATTTCAGATTGTATAAAAAACATCTACAATTTTGAGAGTGCAATCTTAAGTTTTTAGTGGAGTAACTTTAAGATTAATAATAGTGAATTATTTAATTAAAGAGTTTAATTAATAATTCCAATATTATTGGAGCTCAAAACTGTGGGTCCATCGGGTCCCCTTGATAGCTCATTTTACTATAAGAAACATGTATATAGAATATTGTAATTGGACCGTCCAATTACAAGCGTTACATAAGTAACAAAAATTTGTGTTCACTTGGTATTTGAATAATATTGATTATTCAAATTATTTAATTATTAATTATGAATTAATAATTATTTAATTACATTTATAAGAGGTCTTGAATCCGATTCTTAGTGACTTTGGTATAAATTAATTATGAATTAATTTATTACAAGTTACAAGTTCTATTTCAAAATATAATATGAATTAATTTTGAATTGATTATATTATATGGGGCAAAAGTTTAATTATAATAAGATTAGGGTCAATATTAATATTGATTAATTAAAACCCTAATTGTTTGCCTATAAAAAGAAAAAGTTTTTTTTCTATATCTAGGTTTTGGGTGTTGTTTATGTTTTTGAAAAACAATAAGAGAAAGAAAAAAGAAGTTTTTTTTTTCAACAAATACAAAGAACAAGAATTTGTGTCTTTGTTCTTTGTATAACCAAAAATCAAACACTCACCTCTTATAATCATTGATTTAATTTCATTTTTTTTAAAGAAATCAAAAAGTAAGTGAGCACAATTCTATATAATTGTGCCCACTCACTTGTTTCTTGGTTTCGAGATATATCAAAGAATGCAAAGTGGTGAGCAATCCACAGAGATCAATACAAAAGGTAAAAATTTGATTTTTATTTATTTATATTATTTTATTTCATTGTTTTATGAATCTTGAGTTCTTGAGTTTTCTAAAAAGTTTTTGAAACTCGATGTTCCACAAAGTACTTAATTTTATGAAAAACAAATTGTTGATTTTTGCTTTTTTTTCAAACCATTAATCTATTCATATCAATTAATACAGAAGAAATATCTTCCTATTTCATTCCTTCTGCAACAATATATCATAGTACCAAGCCTTAATAATCAACTTATTTCTCATACTATCTCAAAATCATGGATATCTAATAAAATTGATCCTCCAGGAATTCTTGACCCACTCGTCAACATACTCCTCTTCATATGTTGGTACCTCTACAGCTATCCTCTTCATTCTTGGGCGACCATGACAATACATGCTTTTATGAGATTCAAATATAAATGAGTGGTCATGAAATGCATGAAAACGACTTCAAAACTTTCTAAAATCTTTCTCAAAAGTTTACAAAACCATAGCTCTAATATCACATTGACAGGACCCGATCTGAATCATACCATACTAGTATCTAGAGGGCTCTGCCTGACACTCCAACGGATCCCTCCCAAACTCTACTAAACGAGATAAGAGAAATTCGTGGAGTAAACCCTTAAAATTTTCGCTATAAACTCATTTAAACAACTTCCTTTTCATAATAGTTGGGTTGGTTTGGTTTTCACACTAAAATTTTATTTTCAAATTTAAAACCCAAATTATTTTATAAAACTAAAAACTGGTAGCATAATGGCTACATTTTTAACTTAGCCAAAACATGTAAAAAAACTTACACTTCTAGTATTTTTCAACCATAACCCAACTTCTCTTTTAGCCACAAACATATATTTCCAAGACATAAATCACAATTTCTATTTCATCAAAAGTAAAAACATAAAGTTATAAATCAAGTCATTTGCCAATTCACATAACGGTTTAAAAACTAAAACTTTTATATCATAATTGAATCTGGACCACTCATTTACAGCTTAAACATATATTTACACACGATTTCTTTCAAATACATAATATGCAAAAATATATTTATACATAAGCATTGTCGCGTCATTGTCCACTTACTCTTTTTGAGGAGCCCTTTCATCTCGATCACCCATGTCTATACCTGACAGGGTTTTTAACATAAAAACAAAAACTATGAGCTTTGGAAGCTCAATGAGTGCTTATATTTCTTTTCAACTAAAAAGCTTTATTTTTTAAAATACCTCCTTAAAACCTTTTCAAAATGCATTTTTATCTCTTAAATCTACTCATAGGTTTCAAATCTTATTTCATTCCTAGCGTGAGTGGAAAATCTATAAAATGCATAGGTTCATGAAACCTACACATAAAGCTTATAAAACTATAAAACTCATAAAGGCACCAAAGTGCATATAAGCATATACACATAAAAACTTCATATAACTTGTAACTAAAAAAATCATAAATCTCATTTAGTTTGCAAAGCATGCATATAAAAACTATAACTCATATGTGCATAAAATTCATATAAAGCTATACATAAAACTTCATATAGAACTTGTAGTTTATAAAGCATATAAAAATTTAAATCTCATTTCAATGCATAGCTTGAAATAGAAAATTTGTAAAACTCATATATTCATAAAACTTCATAGAAAACTTATGAATTATAAAGCGTATAAAATGAATTTTCATTTTTTAAGCTTTCTCAAAACTTAAATCTTATTTGATTATAAAACATGTTTAAAGCATATAAAAGATCTTTCTTTGCTTTTAATATCTCAAATGTTTACTTAACTTTCTAAAAGCATCATTCGTACCCTATAATGTTTACAACCACGCGATAGCTAGGTTAACACTAATCGATGTGGAGTCACGTGGCGATTTTGAACTGACACCAACTGTGACACTTACTTATAAAAACATCTCGCAATTATATGCGGAATGCTACATCACTAACTATAACACGAGATAATATCCCACACAAGTAGAGGCAACACGACAGACTCAATTTCCCCCTAAGTTAGTGACACATCCCGTCAGGACTTTGTCATACTAATGTGAGATATACCGGTCGGATCTAAAACTTAATCTTATAATTTAAGGGTATACTTATAGCCTTTGAAAACTTCTTTTTGTTCTTTAACTTACTAGTGCAATAAGCACAAACCTTTCTTTTCTAAGTGCATTAAGCACAAAACCTGATTTCTGTGTGTATTAAACACTAAAACTCATACTTTTAAGTGCATAAAGCACAAAATCTCATTTCTAAGTGCAACAAGCACAAAATCTCTTTTCTAGTGCAATAAGCACAAATCTCCTTTCTTTTCTAGGTGCATTGAGCACCAACGCTTATTTCTAAGTTAGATAAGCACAAAATGTCTTCGCTAAGGGCAAAAGCCCAAAATAGCTTATCTTATAAAAGCTTAAAATAGAGCTTTTAAATTCAAATCGTATAAAAGTTTTTCTTATAACATTTCAATTATTCAAGGAGCTTACAAAACTAAATAAAAACATTTCAAAACAAAGCTCATACTTGTGAAATCATAAATGCTACTATTCTTACACAAAACATCATATCTATCAAAATACTCATTTCTTTTAAATGCAACAAGCACAAAATAGCTTTACTAAGTGCAAGAAGCACAAAAATAGCTCATTTAAATTTCTAAAATGACATCTAACATTTACAAAATGCTTAAACGCTTAAAACAAGCATAAAGTTATATCTAAAATTACTTCAACACTCACAATAGAAATTTTCATATAACTTTCAAATCTAATTGCAAACACTTCAAAATAAAGTGTAGCACTCACCTAATCTCAAGCTTCATATAAGGAGCTTCAATGGTTTTGCTGGGCTCCGCTTGCTTCCTCTTTACCTACACATCACATTCTCGCTTAGAATACGCTAAATTTAACGCCATAAAACTCATCACAATGCTTTTAACTCAATTAATTCTATTGAAGGCTATTTTGCCTACTAACTTCCCTTCTCGGTTTCTACTTAACCAAAGCTTTAAAATTTTATTTTCTTTGCATGAATCTTACTTATTCTCACCTAGAAACAACCCCATCTACCCTGAATAATCTTTTGAAGCTCGAAACAAAAATTGATAAAATCGTACCCCCCTTGGTTGAATATACACTAGAGACCAACGCATTAATTTTCTTTCCTCAATTCTTACTCCTTTCATCTCTCTAACTCACACTTAGGTTGGTGCAAAAGTCAATTCTGAAAGAAACGGCCATCGGGTGAAGGTTTCTAGCTAAAATACCCTTTTTTCAACACTAATTTAGGGGCAACTTTACCATTTTTCATTCCTAATCTCAATTTTCTTTTCCTTAATGCTATATATACTCAAACATACTTATTTAATGCATTAAAACACACACATGAAGTGGTATTACACAATATTCATCAATGCTCTTCATATAGGCTATAAGGTGCAAGTTGTCCTAAATTGTTTTCTAACATTTTCATAAGCTTATCATAGCTTTCTCTAGCATGAATTCAATATGGAATCATGCTTAAAACATTAGATTTCTGTTGTATTCCTATACCATTCACTATGACCTTTTATACCCTAGCATACACCAAATTCATTTCATTCCATTTTTCCAAGCTAAATCACTTAGACATTTTATCAAACACTTAATCTACATCAAAGTTTACTGAATCAAATTCAATTCCAACTTAGGGTTTCTCCCACCAAAACCCTAACTCATCAAGCGTAATGATTTCCATGTAGTTTACACTTACTTTTAGTCCATTAATGTTCAACTTTAATCATACATGAAAATCCAAATCAAATCCCAATTCAAACATTATCAACAACCACCATAAACATATTTACAAGTGTGGAACTCACCTTTTTTTGGCTTAGTCTTGGTCTACAATTGTTCTTCTAGCTTAGGTGAGCTTGAAATCTTGATTTGGAGGTTGAAAAATGCTTAGAACCAACTTGATTGTGGGCCCTCGATGTTTAATTATGGTTACATTAGTAACAACCCCTAAGTGATGTATGAAATCCTAAATAATTATTAAGAGATATTTTGAGACCCTAAGGGATTAAATGGAAGTGTTGTAAAAATATAGAGATTTATTGTGAATCCCATTGGAAGCATAAATTAGTATAAGGGTAAATCGATGATTGTCATTGGAGTTTTATAAGTAAATGCGATGCATGGACTAAAGTGAAACAAGTTTACATGATTAGGGGTCAAGATAGAATAAGCAAGAGTAAGAGCCAAGAAGCAATTAATTAAGGGACAAGATGGTCATTATGGAATGTTATAACTATAAATACAACATGCTTGGCCAAAATTTTAAGTCATTCACGCCACAAACACAAGCCAAACCGAGAGCAACCACAAAGGAAGAAAAGAGAGAAACGTGAGAGAGGCGTGGGTGTGTTCGACCAAAGAAGGAGAAGAGGTGATCAAGCTAGTTTCAACCCATTTTTGAATTCTAATCAAGCAAGCAAGCTTCTCTAAGCTAGAAAATCAAAATTGGAGCAAGACCCAAGACCCAAGCTAAATAAGGTTAGTTTCTCATCTTTTGGAGTTGTTTTTGGTAGTAGAAATTGATGGTTGTGTTGGTTGTTTTGATGATGTTTGAGTCAGTTTTGATGGGAGCTTTCTATCTATGTTAAGAGATTATTCATTGGAGACTTGAAAGCATGTGTAGATGACATGGAAAACCTACTAAGATTTATGAGTTAGGATTGGCATGAGATAGATTTTAAGTTGGTTCTGGATTAGAAACTAATAGAATGAGATGTAGACTAGGTGTTTGACAAAATGTCCAAAAGAACCACATAAAAAACTTGAAGGAAATAGGAGTTAGTAGGTGTTGAGATATGTAAGGCCATATGGAGAGATATGAGAGTCCAATGGAATTGAGTTGTTTTTGGCATGATTTCATGTTGGTTAAGTGACAAACAAACCTATGAAAATGTTAGAATTGAATTGGAAGAACTTAAATTGTAATGCATTATAATGCACCTATGAAGAGCATTAGTGGTTGTTATGGAATGCCACTTCTTTTATGTGTTGAAATAAATTGTATGAGTAGGTTTGAGTGTGTATAGCACTAAGGAAAGGAAAATTGAAGTTAGGAATGAAAAGTGTGAAAATGCCCCCTAAAAATGGATGAAAAAGTGAGGTTTTTCCTAGGTTTCGATACCCGAAACGTTGGAATTTTTTAGAACCACTTTACGAGTGATCAAAATGCGAGTTAAGAAGGTGTGTGGAGCAAGCAAGAAGTGAAGCACAGCTCTAAGTAGGGCTAGTGCATATCATTCGGCCAAGAGAGGTAAAAAATGACCACTTTTCGTTTCGAGCTTCGAATCATGATTTTGAATGTATAGGTGTGTTCCTAGTTGAAAATTGTAAGTCCTTGACCTTATTTCTGGATGAATAGTAATATTTTTGGATGAATAGTATCCAATAAATAGTAAAATTTTGGAGATGGACCCTTGAAAAATTGAAAATGTTCAGAATGATTAGTAGGACCCCATAAAACTTAAACGGAGTAAAAATGGGTTCGTTTGGGTAGTTTTTGAAGGTTTCGGAAGTTACCCAATGAAAACGCCTTTATGGATAGGATTGTGAATATGGTTGACCTAAACTCCATTTAAATAATTTTTGAAGCCATGGATTAAGTCCTATGAGATCTAATTAGAATATTGTAAAGTCAATTTGATGAATGGGTGATCATAGAATTAATTTAGAATTTATTTCAGAATGAAATTGTAAATAGTATTAAGTGAATAGTAAGTATGACAAAGGACTAAAATGAAACAAGTTTTCATACTTGTGGTCAAAGTAGGATTAAGAGAAAGTGAAGTAGGGATCAAATGGAGATAAGTTTACATGAAATGGGCCAAAATGGAATAAGCAAGAGTTAAGGGCCAAAGTTTAATTAATTAAGGGACATGATGGTCATTTTGAAATTTTTAAAAGTATAAAAAGTTGACTTCACCAATTCTCCTTCATTTTTCATGCCACACACTCACAAAACAAGAGGAAAAACAGAGAGCAAGAGGGAGAGAAGGGAAGTCTAGGCCAAAGCATGGAAATGAAGGAAAACAAGTGATTTTCATGCATTTTTGAGTTCCAAACCAAGAATTCAAGCCCCCCTAAGCTAGAGGGAACAAGTTAGAAGCAAGAAATCAAGCAAAAATAGGTAAGTTTCATCATTTTTAAGGTTATTTCTATGATGTTATATTGATGTTTGACATGATGATTTTGTTGGATTTATGATGGGGTTTTTATGGTGATGGAAGTTGAGTTTTATGGACTTTAAAGTAAGTGTAAATCATAAGGAAATGGTTTACTTTGATAAGCTTGGGTTTTGGTGGGAGAATCAATGAAGTTGTATGGAAATTGTTTGAATGAAAAAGTGCCCACCAAGTGTTTGATAAAATGCCTAAGTGAAGAAAAATGTAAAAAATTGAATGAAATGGATTAATTATGTATTAGGTCATGTAAGACCATGATAAGGAAAGTATGGAATCAATGTCATTTAAGATTATTAAGTCTGATTCTATGTTGAAAATGTGGTAAGAAAATCGATGAAAAGCTTATAAGATGTTAGAAATCAATTTAGAAAACTTGTCCTTATAACCATTAAGTGAAGAGCATTGATGGAAATTATGAAATATCACCCCATGTATGTGTTTTCATGTATTAATTGAATATGTCAAAGTATGTATGACATTAAGGAAACCTTAAGGAAAGAAGAAATGAGAATTAGAATGAAAATTATGGAAATGGCACTTAAAAAGTGATGAAAAATTAAGGTTTTTCCTAGGTTTGGACACCCGTTAGTTGGAATTTTTCAAAACCGCTTTACGAGTGATCTAAATGCGAGTTAGGGAGGTGATTGGAACAAAAATTAAGCAAAGAAAACCAATTGGGAAGGCTAGATATATCATTCGGCCAAAGGGGTGTGTTTTTATCACTTTTTGTTTCAAACTTCGAATGATGGTTTCGTGTGTATGGGGGTGTTCCTAGATAAGAATAAGTAGGATTCATGCAAAAAAAATGAAATTTTAAGGCTTCGATTAAGTTGAAACCGAATAGGGAAATAAGTAGGGTAAAATAGTTTTTAAGTGAATTGATTGAGTTCTAAGCTATGTATTGAGTTTTGTATGGTTAAGTGTAGCTTATTTTAAGAACAGATGCGATGTGTAGGTGAAGGACAAGTAGACAGAACCAAAGGAGGCCATGGGAGCCATTTAAGGAAATTTGAACCAAGGTGAGTGCTACATTTGATTTCTAAGTTTTTGCGACTGGAATTGGAAATTTTAAGTATATATATTTTATTCTAAGTGCTATATATGGTTTTGAAATGTGTGTAATGGATTTATAAAGATCCTTAAGGAATTGAAGATTTTAAGAGAAATTTTCTTATGTGATTGTTAAGGCAACTTATATGTAAGTTTGTATTTTTTTTAAGTGTTTAAGTCATTTGTAAAAGCATTTTTATGTTAGTATTCAAAATGAATATTTTTGCTTTTGTGGTATTGTATATGTAAAGTTGTTATTTATAATTTTATAAGTATGAATTTGATGAGGAATGAAATTCAAATTTTAAGTTTTAAATCCTTTTCACAATTTAAGCTATGTTTTATGTTTAAGTAAGAAAGAGGAGGATTATGGACTTTAATAGATAAACTATTTTGTGCTTTGTGGCACTTAACTAAGTATTTGGCATTTATTGCACTGAGAGAAATGATATTTGGTGCTTTACGCATTAAGAAAATGGAATTTGAAGTTTTATGCATTTCAAAGCATGAAGTTGATGTTTTATATATTCTGAATTTAAGACTTTGTGCTTATTGCACTTCAATAAGTGATTTTGTGCTTTTGCACTAAGTAAGAAAAAAATAAAATAAGTTTTCAAAGGCCATAAGTATATCCACCCTTATAAGTAAGTTTTAGACCCGGTCGGTATATCTCATAATAGTATGGCAAGTCAAGGGGGAATGCGTCTCTACCTTAGGGGGGATATTAAGTCTATTAAGTCGCCTCTACTCTTATGGGATATTATCTCGTGTTATAGGTTAGCGATGTAACATTTTGCATATTACCGCGAGATGTCTTTGTAAGTATGTAAGTGTCACGATGAGTGTCTATTAAGAGTGTCCATGTGACTCCAAATCGATTAGCATGATTTCAGCTTCCGCATGGTCATAAGTATTTTAGGGTACGAATGGTGCTTTTCGAAAATTAAGTAAGTATTTTAAGCATCGAAAACAAAGGAAAATATTTAATATGTTTTAAGTATGTTTTACAATTAAATGAAATTAAGTTTCGAGAAAAATTTAAGAAATGGAATTTCATCTTATGCATTTTATAACCCCTAAGTTTTCTATGAAATTTTATGAATATATATGAGATTTATGGAAATTCCATTTTTAAGCTACGTATGGAAATGGAATCGAAATTTCATACATTTTATAGTTTGTAAGTTTTCCATGAAGTTGTATAAACTTATGTAAGTTTACGGATTTCCTATTTTAAGTTATGTATTGAAAGTAAATCTAAATTTTATATGATTTATAAACTATAAGTTTTATATGAATCTTTATGGATATTTAAGTTCAAATACTATTCCATTTTTTTTTATAAGCTTTATTTGAATTTTGAAGTATATATATAAGTTGTAATTTACGTATGTACGTTTAATGATTTAAATGGGAGTTGTATTATTTTTAAGTTTTAAATTTAATGAAGTATATATACATATAAAGTTTTAAGCATATATAAGTTTATGTTATATTCAATTTATAAGTTTCATACGAAGTTTATGTACGTATGTGTTTATAATTTTCATAAGGATGCCTTATACCTTGTGATTTAAGAGAAATTTATGCTTGGAAATTTTTATGTTATATGGAGGTTATATATATATATATATAAGTTTTATGTATATATTTTGATACCTTTATGTGTTTTACGGTTTCATAAGTTACATGTGAGATTTTACGAAATTAAGTACCTTATGGATTCAGTACTCACACTATGCAACGAAATAAGTTTTGAAATTTCGAAGAAATTTTAAGAAACGAAAAAGTATTTTTAAAAAAGGGTTTTAAGGAGGTATTTTTAAGAAATGAAACATATTAAGTCAAAAAGAAATTAAGCACTCACTGAGCTCCCATAGCTCATTATTTTCTATTTTTATGTTAAAAAACCTTCTCAGGTATGGATGTAGGTGACTGAGATGGAAGGGCTCCTCCAGAAGAGTAAGTTAGGTAATGACGCGACAGTGTTCCTGCATAAATACATTTCTTATATTTTGTTTGTGAAGAAAACATATGTAAATACATATGTTTAACATTAAATGAGTGGTCCAGATTTAATTAAGATATGAAAATTTTAAGTTTCAAACTATGGTATGAAATTTCAAAGTATTTGATTTATGATTTTATGTTTTTGAATATTAACAAAATGGAAATTTGATTTATGCCGTTATAAGCATGTTTGTGGTAGAAGTTGGGTTGGAAAATGAAAGTATATGGAAGTGTATTTTCTTTGCAAGTTATTTTGGTTAAGTTAAAACACAGTTGTTATGCTTTCGAATTATTTTATTTGAAAAAATAAAAAAAGCAACCCAACCCATTCTAATTTTATAAGTAAGAAAAGACTTAAGGGTTCGCTCCACGAGTTCCCGTTAGCCCATTAAGTATGGTTAGGAGGGATCCGTTGGGGTGCCAGATAGGGCCCTTCGTATGTAAGTACGATAAGTTTCGGAATGGGTTCTGTCAAAAATAAATAGGATCCGTGGAAAGAAATCGGAATTAGAAAGCTTTGGTTGAGTGGAAACCGTATAGAGAAGCTTTTAGGCATAATAGGGTTCAATGAAGTTAATTGGGTTAAAAGTTGTGTAATAAGTTTTGTGAAGCTTTATTTAGTGAATTCTAAGTGAAATTATGATGTGTAGGTGAAGGAGAGGCTAGCGGAGCCGAAGAGGACCATTGAAGTCCACTAGGGAAGCTTGAAAGAAAAGGTGAGTGTTAAAATGGTTTTCAAAGAATTTATATTGGTTTTGAATATTTAAACATTTTATGACATACTTACCATTTGGGAATTTAAAATTAGTATTGTTATGGATATTGTGTTTGTATGAACAAAAAAAAAAAAGTTTAGTTTGTATGATTTTTATGAGTATGAATTATATTTTGATATGAAACTTCAAGTTTGAGCTTGTGACAATTGAATGATGTTTTATGGCTTTTCTAAGAAAAATGAAATTCGTAAACATTAAGTGTTTGGTGTAAAAACAATATATATATATATATAAATAAGTTTTCAAAGGCCAATTGTCTACCCACCCTTATAAGTTTATAGATTTGGCCGATACGTTCCACACGTGTATGGCAAAGTATGGGAGGAATCGCTGTTACTAACTTTGGGGAGATAGAGTCCGTTGTGTCGCTTTTACGTGTGTGAGATGTTGTCTTACACTACACGTTGCAATGCACAATTACGCACGTAGTTGTTGGGATGTCTTTGTAAGTGTCACAGATGGTGTTGTAGCTAAATCGCCACCTGACTCCATGTTGATTTGCGATTATTTCGCTATCACGTGGTTGTAAGTTTTAAGGGGTAACATTGGTGCTTTTCAAAATGCCTAAAATAAGATTGAAAAATGATTTATTATATTGATGTGATTTACAATTATATTTCGGAAGGATGTTTATAATCGTTTGTAGTTTTGTTTGCCGATCATGTTCATTAAGTTTTACTAAGCGTTTATGTATTTTTATGTTGGCAAATATATTCTTTGATCTTCGATTTGAGCAACTAAATAATTGATCAGCTATTTTAGAATGAATTTAAAACCCGTTAGTAGCTTTATGTTATGATCGTATTTACTAATGTTTATCTGAGATTTTATATATCTTGTATATTTGCAAATGTATCTATCTTAGCATGCAATCATATGAAATTTTAAGCTGAGTATTTAAGAAATGAAATTCTATTTTTAATGTTTTAAGGAGGTATTTTAGTAAAGATAAAAGTATTGATTTATAATTTATGAGCACTCACTGAACTTCAATAAGCTCACTCTTTCTTTATTTTATTTCAAAAACCTCCTCAAGTGCTAGTATAGGTGATCAAGGCATGAGATTCCCTCCGTCAAAATTGGTAGGCTCAGATTCGACGTTTGCTTCTTTGCATTATCATTTTGCATGACATATAGAAATTGAAAAGCCTCTTCTTTGTTATATTTTCATACTTGTTTTGTGACACTAAATTTAAGTATTTGTACTTATGTTTTGATGTGTATAAAGTTATGTAAATTTTATTGACGCTATGGAAGTGTTTTGGTTACTAAGCTAATTTCATATGAGATTTTGGTTATGGTTTTTAGCCTATAACTTATGGTTTATAATAACTTTTAAGTTATGTGATTTATATGGAAAGAATGTTTGTGGAAGAAGTTGGGTTGGAAATTGAAAACAGTTGGAAGTGTATTTTCTTTACAGGTATTTTAGAAACATAAAAAATATAGCCGTTATGCCGTCAAATTTTCCACTTGAGAAAAAAATAAAAAACAACCCATTTTAGCATTATAAAAGTAATAGAATCTGAAAACGTTTTAAAGGTTCGCTCCGTGGAATTTCTTTTAGCCCAATAGTAGGGGTTTAGGAGGGTTTCATCGGGGTCCCAGGCAGGAACCTTCAAACGTAAGTATGGAAGGATTCAGATTGGGTCTTGTCATTGATCCCTTTTATTTCTTGCTTGGCCGAACACACCACTCGCCTCTCTCATTGTCTCTCACGTTTCTCCTTCAATTTTGTGGCTAAGTAGGAAAACCTTCTCCTTTATATACTCTAACATTTCTCTTAATGACCATCATGTCCTTGAAAATTTGGTTTTTGTCATTTAACTTGTGTTTAATTCCATCTTGACCCCAAATATGATATATTTGCTTCAATTGGTGTGTTAACTTAATTGGAAGGGATTCAATATAAAATCAAGTCCAAGAAGTATTGGGTTTGGATAGTGTAAGAAAAATTGCATAATTGTCAATTGTCAGGTATAAAAGATAGGGTTGACTTGTGACAACTCGTGTAGAGTTATTGGTTTGAGTTATATGAGCTTCAACCTATCAAATTAAAGCTACGGATGTCTAGTTTCCATAACAATTGGACAGTTTGTGAATCGAAGGTCCGTAGAGAAAGTTATGATCCATTTTAGTGAACAAAGGTCAAAGTTGGCGCCGACCTACGCGCCTCCACACCACCCAGTGACCCTACACTCCACTAGCATGCCTACCTACGAGCTTACTAGCCTCTAGGCACCTAAGAGAGCGCCACACACTACCACAAGCGTGCTCCCTAGCGTGCTCACTCCTCTTCAGGCGCCCGGATGAGTGCTAGACCTAAAAAAAATGAAAATTAGCAACATTCCAACCCAATTTTCATGCTCTAACTCTCCAACCTATAAATACATCAACCTTCACCATTTAGGGAAGTTTTGAGGGGCTGAGAATGGGGCTCTCAAAACATCACTTAGTACTAGTACTAGGGAAACCATAAATGAAATTGAGGGCTTACAGTTGGAATAGGTGGGCACGGATTCAACGCTTGCTTCTTTTGAATGAACATTTTGCATATCATAAAAAAAACTAAAGGCCACTTATTTTGGTTCTATTTCATGACATGTTTTGGTGGCTTCTAAAATAAAGTTTTGTAAATTTTATTAAAGTTATGAAAAGTGTTTGTTTTTGTCATTTATTTGCTTATAAGAATTTAGTGATAAATTGTGATTTTTCATGATTTATTTGGTATGAAAATGGAAAGGAAATTTTAATGCATGTTTATGGAAAAAGCTGGGTTGGAAAATGAAAATATTTGGGAGTGTATTTTACCCCTATAGGTATTTTAGAAATGTTAAAAACGTAGTCGTTATGCTGTCAAATTTTCCATTGAAAAAAAAAATAATAAATAAATAACTCGTTCTAGTTTTAAAAAGTGATGGAAGATCAATAGATTTTAAGGGTTCGCTCCATGGATTTCTTTTAGCCCAATTAGCAGGGTTTAGGAGGATTCCGTCGGAGTGCTAGGCAGGGTCCTCGGATACTAGTATAGTATGATTCGAATTAGGTCCTGTCAGAGTAGTATTAGAGCTTGGATTTGTAGACTTTTGAAAAAATGTTTAGTAAACGTTTTGACGTTTGTTTTAGCATGAAGTTTTATAATTGCATGAACTATAAAGTTTTATGTTGCACATTTTATAATTTCTAAAAGCTATTTTTGTGTATTATTAGTTTTCTAACTCATGCATTTCCTATTCATACTTGGTTGAATAGTACAAAAGCATGCAATGTCGAGATCATCTCAAGATAAGGAAGGCAGCCGTGGAGGCATATGCGCCCAAGGAGAAGCACGTTGACGAGTCTGTTAACGTGCCAACTAGCCCAACTCATGCAGAACCCTCTCAACCAGCAGAACTAGTTGGTGTGCAAGTGGATATCGAGCAAATGGCCTAAATTTTAGCGCCAGTGCTTCACTAGCCCCGTGAGGTCGGAGGATCAATTGAACGCACTCGTAAATTGGGCGTAAGTCCTATAATGGAACTAGTGAGCCGGAGCGCGCATCTTCTTGGATAGAAACGAATGAAGAGATCTTTCAAATGCTAGGTTGTAATGAGGAATAGATGGTTACATATTCAGCCTTCCTCTTAAAGGATCGAGCAAAAGATTGGTGGAAAACACTTCAGAGAAAACACATGGAGGGAGTAACCTTGGGCCATATTCAAGAGAGAATTTCTAGAGAAGTTCTATCCAAAAAGCTACAGGGATGCCAAGGTTGAAGAATCTTTCAAATTAGAACAGAGTAATCTTTTAGTAACTAAATATGAGAAGAGATTCTCGGAGTTGGCCAAATTAGTTCCATTTATCACTGATAATGAAGAGCAGAGGGTTAGCAGGTTCATGGCAGGCCTCAATCCCAGAATCAAGGCCTATGTAGCATCAGTTGCCCATACTCAGTATGGGGGATTAGTGGAAGCAGCTACTAGAGTGGAGACAAGTATGAAGGCTATCCCTAGGCCTAAAAAGTTTATCCCGAAGTGCAATTGGTCAGGTGGCTATCAAGGTGGACCTAATAAGACTACGAAAACTAGAGAGAAATCTACATGGTCTTTTAGCCGTAGACAAAGCCAGGGGGCCCAATCTAGTCAGAGCTTGGTAAGGCAATCAATAGGGTCCAGAAGTACCAAAGAAGGCTGGAAAAATTGGCCGACGTGCAAGAAGTGTGGAAAGAAACATCTGGGTAGCAATGCATGTTATAGATGTGGTAAGGAAGGCCACTTCATAAAGGATTGTTCTGGCATAGCTTCATTTAATAAACCAGAGGCTGGGACTATTACCCTAGGACAGTCTAGTTTGGGTCGTGGACTAGAGAGGAGAAGCCCCAAGGGTAGAGGATCCATTAGTGCAGATCAGCCTATTAGAGTAGCCAGTAGGGGTTTACCACTCGGAGGACAGTTTGGTAGACCCCATAGTTAGGCTAGAGTCTATACGATCACTCAGCAAGAAGCAAATGCTGCTCTCGAGGTCGTCACAAGTACCATCTCTTTGTTTGATGTTGATGCTCATGTATTGATTGATTCAGGGGCTACACACTCTTTTATTTCTACAAATTTTGCTACAAGAGTTAGAATAGAAGCTGAGTCATCAGATTGTAGTGTTGTAATATCCTTCCCTACTAGAGATACACTCATCTCAGAAAAAAGTTTCTATAAAGAGTAAGGTGGTTATAACGGGTCAAGAGTTTTATGCGGATCTGATCCTGCTAGATATACAGGATTTTCATACCATATTAGGGATGGATTGGCTATCGAAACATCGTGCTACAGTAGATTGCTACAAGAAGGAAGTTAGATTCATCAGACCTGGGGAACCAGACGTGGTCTTTTGTGGTGTGAGAAAAATGCTCCCTACTAGTATGATTAGTGCAGTAAAAGCCAACAAAATGCTTAGGAAGGCATGTCAAGGATACTTGGCTTATGAAGTGGAACTAGAGAATAATGAGTTGAAGTTAGAAGAGGTTCTGGTGGTTAGAGAATTCCAAGACATGTTTTCAGAGGACCTTCCAGGGCTACCACTAGATAGAGAGAAAAAGTTTGAAATAGAGCTAGCTCCGAGTATAGAGCCCATTTCTATAGCCCTATATCGAATGGCCCTAGCAGAATTGAAGGAATTGAAGGTGAGGAATTGAGGAATAAGGGTTTTATTAAGCTAAGTACATCACTTTGGGGAGCTTCCTGTACTGTTTGTAAAAAAGAAGGATGGAAGCCTCAAATTATGTATAGATTATAGACAGCTTAATAGAGTAACCATAAGGAACCAGTATATGTTTCCAAGGATAGATGATTTGTTTGATCAGCTCTAAGGAGCTAAAGTATTTTCTAAGATTAATTTGAGATCAGGGTACTACCAATTAAAGAACCGTAAGGAAGATGTTTCTAAAACGACCTTTAGAACTCGCTATGAGCATTTTGAGTTTTTAGTGATGCCGTTCGGATTGACGAATGCCCCAACAACTTTTATGGACTTAATGAACAGAGTCTTTAGGTCTTACTTGGACAAATTTGTGATAGTTTTCATAGATGACATCTTAATATATTCAGATAGCCAAGAGAACCATGCTGAGCACTTAACGGTTGTGTTGCAAACCTTGAGGAACACTAGCTTTATGCTAAGTTTAGCAAGTGCCAGTTTTGGCTGAACAGAGTGGCATTTCTAGGTTATGTAGGTTCAGTGGAAGGAATATCTGTAGATCCTCAGAAAATAGAAGCAATAATAAACTGGCAGCCACCCACAAATGTGACGGAAGTTAGAAGTTTTTTGGGATTAGCCAAATATTACAGAAAGTTCGTGGAAGGGTTTTCTAAGATAGCAGTTCCCTTGACCAGGTTGACAAGTAAAGAAGAGAAGTTTGAGTGGACAGATGAGTGCTAGTGCAGTTTTGAAGAGTCTAAAGAAAAGGTTGACCTCGGCACCTATGCTTACACTACCGTCAGAGACGGATGGATTTACAGTGTATTGTGATGCCTTCAGACAGGGTTTAGGTTGTGTATTGATGCAGCAGGATAAAGTGATAGCTTATACATCTAGACAATTGAAGAAACATGAGCAGAATTATCCAACACACGACTTGAAACTCGCAGCTGTAGTGTTCGCTTTGATAATTTAGAGGCATTATCTGTATGGAGTCCCTTGTAAGATCTTTACTAATCATAAGAGCCTACAGTACTTGTTCACGTAGAAAGAGTTAAATATGAGGCAAAGGAGATAGATAGAACTCATTAAGGACTACGACTGCACGATCGAGTACCACCCTGGCAAAGCTAATGTGGTGGCGGATGCATTGAATAAAAAACCCACAAGTTCAGTAGCCCAACTAAAAGTAGAATACTTTCCATTGTTAGTGGAGTTGAGATCCATGGGTGTTAGATTGGAGATGACAGATTCAAGAGCATTGTTAGTTGTGTTTCATGTCTGTCCTATTTTAGCGGATCAAGTTAGAGAGCTTCAGAATAGAGATCCTTACTTAATGAAGATAAAGAGTGAAATAGAGGCTGGGCAATAGAGTAGTTTTTCATTGAGGGATGATGGAACCTTGGTTTTAGGGGCAAATATGATGTTTGTCAGACGTAGAAGACTTGAAGAAAGAAATCATGGAAGAAGCACACTCTTCAGCTTACGCTATGCATCAGGGTGCACTAAGATGTATTGAACTCCGAAGGATCACTATTGGTGAAAAGGAATGAAGAAAGATATAGCAGAGTTTGTTTCTAGATGATTAACCTCCCAATAGATTAAAGTTTAGCATTAGAAACCAGCAGGCTTGTTGCAACCGCTAGCCTATCTTTGAATGGAAATGGAGAGAGAATCATAATGGACTTTATGATAGGGCTTCCACATAGTCAGAGCGGGCATGATGCCATTTGGATGATAGTTGATAGATTGACAAAGTCCGCTCACTTTTTAGCAATCAGAAAGAACTACTCCCTGGATAAGCTAGGTTAGTTGTACATAGATGAAATTGTGCAATTGCATGATATAGCGGTGTCCATTGTATTAGATAGAGATCCAAGGTTTACCTCTAGATTCTGGCTGAGCTTACAGAAGGCATTAGGCATGAAGTTGAATTTCGGTACAGTCGTCCAGACCTAGAAGATATGTTGAGAGCATGTGTAATGGAGTTTAAAAGGAGCTGCGATACCCACCTACCTCTGATAGAGTTTGCGTACAATAATAGCTACCAATCTAGCATTGACATGGCACCATATGAAGCCTTGTATGGTAGAAAATGTAGAACCTCAGTTTGTTAGGATGAGGTGGGTGAGAGAAAGCTAGTTCTCCCTGAGATTATCCAAACCACAACTGAAAAGATCAAAGTCATTAGAGTAAGGCTAAAGATAGCAAGTGGCAGGCAAAAAAGCTATACGGACAATCGTAAAAGGGACTTAGAGATTCAAGAGGGTGATAGAGTTTTCTTGCGCGTTTCACAAAAGTGTATTAAGATTTGGAAAGCGTGGGAAGTTAAGTCCATGGTACATTGGGCCGTACGAGATAGTGGGAAAAGTTGAAGAGGTGGCATATCGTTTGCAGTTGCCACTAGAGTTAGCTTAGATTTATGACGTTTTCCATGTTTCCATATTGAGAGAGCAATATGGAAACATGGAAATCGGTGCAATTGAGAGAGCAATCTGTGCAATTGAAGAAGAACCTAACCTACGATAAGGAATCAGTGGAGATATTAGATCGTAGAGAACAAGTTTTGCACCACAAAGTGATTTTGTTAGTGAAAGTGTTATATAGGAACCATGAACCCGAGGAAGCTACATGGGAACATGAAAAGCATATGCGTGCTCAATACCCACACCTATTAGAGCTAGGTATGTGAGTTAAAAATTTCGAGGATGAAATTTCCTTTAAGGAGGGGTGAATTTGTAAGCCTTCAATTCTATTTATGGTTTCCCTAGTACTAGTCTCTAAGTGATCTTTTGAGATCCTAAGTGATCAATGAATGTGTTTTAAGAGTGTAGAGAATTTTTAAGAATTGATTGAGCCCAATTGTAGATTTAATAGATATAAGAGTAAAATGGCATTAAATGATTATTAAGTGTGAAATATGGACTAATTAGAAACAAGCTTACATGTTAGGGGTCAAGATGGAATTAAGCAAGAGTAGAAAGACAAAAATCAAAATTTTAAGGACATGATGGTCATTTAGAGACAGTTATAAGTATAAATATAAGAAGTGTTCAACACTTAGCCAATTTTGGAGAAGCAAAAACATAAGAAACGTGAGAGAAGGAGAAGAGAGGTTCGACCAAGGTAGGAACAAATGAGAGTCAAGTGGTTCAAGCTAATTTCAATCACCAAATCAAGTATTCAAGCTAACCTAAGTTAGAGAACCAAGTTGGAAGCAAGAAATCAAGCCAAAAGAGGTTAGTTCCATGACTTTTGAAATTGTTTATGGTGATTGGTATTGATGGTTTAGTTAAGATTTGATGCGGGTTTTTATTTATGTTATAAGTTGAACTCTAAGAGACCTAAAGCAACGGTAAACTTGGTGGAATCATTAATGATTGATGAGTTAGAGTTTATGTGGGAGAAACCCTAAGGTTGGTTAAGTTTGATTTGAGTTTGTTTTAAATGAAATAGGTTGTTGATTAAGTGTTTGATGAAATGCCTAAGAGACTAAGCATGAAAAACTTGAATAAAATGAACTTCGTGTATGTTAAGGCATACAAGGCCATAGTGAGAGGTATAGGAATCCAATGAGATTTGATGTTTTTAAGCATGATTCTATGTTAAATTTATGTTAGAGAAACCAATGAAAGTGTTAGAAATGAAATTAGACAACTTGCATTTAGTAGCCTAAATGAAGGGCATTGGTGGTTATCATGTAATACCACTTCCCCTATGTATTTAAATGAATTGTATGAGTATAACTGAGTATGTATAGCCCTAAAGAAAAGAGACTTGAGATTAGATGTGGAAAATGGAAAAGTTACCCCTAGTTTAATAGCGAAAATGAGGTGTTTTAGCTAGAAACCTTCACTCGATGGCCATTTCTTTTTGAATTGACACTTGGATCGACCTAAATGCGAGTTAGGAAGATGAATGGAGCAAGAATGGATGAAAGAAAATCAATGGGGTGAGGGCTATATAGCATTCAGCCAATATAGGTGTAAAAACAATGATTTTTTTTTTGTTTTGAGCTTCAGAAAATTATTTAGGGTATATGGAGGTGTTTCTAGGTGAGAATAAATAAGATTCATAGAAAGAAATTAGAATTTTAAAGCTTTGGTTAAGTTGAAACCAAGAAGAGAAGCTTGTAGGCAAAATGGTTTTCAATAGAGTTAGTTGAGTCAGAAACAATGTAATGAGTTTTGTGAAGCTAAAATTAGTATGTTCTAAACGAAAATGTGATGTGTAGGTGAGGGGGAAGCAAGCGGAGCAAGAGAAGGCCATTGAAGCTCACCTTCGCAAGCTTGAATCCAAGTGAGTGCTAAAATAGTTTTATAAAAGTTGTGCTTATTTGAAATGTTAAACATTTTATAGTGTGCTTGCCATTTTAGAACTTAAAATGAGCATTTTGATAAATATAATGTTTTGTATGAAAATTTTAGCATTTATGATTTCACAAATGAAAGCCTTGTTTAGAAATGAAATTCAAAGTTTTAGTTTTAAGCCTTTTTAGCAAATGAGGCTATATTTTATGATTAAGCAAACTAAAGTGAGATTTGTAGATTCAATATTTGATGCAAAAACAATTTATATACACATGAGTTTTCAAAGGCTAAGCGTATACCCACACTTTTAAGATTTATAGACCCGGCTGATATGTCCCACACGTGTATGGCAAAGTCATGGGAAGAGTCGCATCACTAACTTTCGAGGGAATAAGTCTATCGCGTCGCCTCTACGTGTGTGGGATGTTATCTCATGCTACATTGCAATTTAGAATTCTGCTCATAGTCGTTAAGATGTCTTTGTAGCGTCACGGATGGTGTTAGTAGCAAAATCGCCACATGACCCCTACATCGATTAGCGTTAGCCTAGCAATCGCGTGGTTGTAGCATTATGGGGTACAATTGGTGCATTTTAGAATGAAAAAGTTAGTCTTGAAAATGAGCTATTTTTATGCAATTTACAATTACATTTTGAACGGAATTTTGCAACTGTTTGTAGCTTGATATAATGATCATGCTTACCGGTTTTTAGCAAAAGCTTTATGTACATTTTATGTTAGTAAATGAAATGTATCTGTTTTGCTATACAACGTATGAGATTTCAAATTGAGCATTTAAGAAATAAAATTCTATTTCCAACGTTTTCTATGGAGGTATTTTAGAAAAGAAAATGTTATTGTTCCAAAACTTACGAGCACTCACTGAGCTTCAATAAACTCACTCTTTTCTTTTTTATTTTAAAAACCTTCTCAGGTATTAGTACGGGTGACCAAGGCACGAGTTCCCCTCCTGTTGAAATAGGTGGGCATGGATTTGATGCTTGCTTCTTTTGAATGAACATTTTGCATGTCATAAAAAAACTAAAGGCCACTTAGTTTGGTTGTATTTCATGACATGTTTTGGTGGTTTCTAAAATAAATGTTTGTACTCATATATCTTTTGAGTTGTATAAAGTTTTGTAAATTTTATTAAAGTTATGAAAAGTGTTTTTTTTTCTCATTTATTTGTTTATAAGAATTTAGTGATACATTGTGATTTTTCATGATTTATTTGGTATGAAAATGGAAAGGAAATTTTAAAGCATGTTTGTGGAAGAAGTTGGGTTGGAAAATGAAAATATTTAGGAGTGTATTTTACCCCTGTAGGTATTTTGGAAATGTCAAAAACGCAGTCGTCATGCTATCGAATTTTCCATTGAAAAAAAAAAAAACCAACCCGTTCTAGTTTTAAAAAGTGATGGAAGATCAATAGATTTTAAGGGTTCGCTCCACGGATTTCTTTTAGCCTAATTAGCAGGGTTTAGGAGGATTCTATCGGAGTGTCAAGCAGGGCCCTCCGGGATACTAGTATAGTATGATTTGGATTGGGTCCTGTCAGTGGACCAGAGAGAAGAGGTCCTCAGATTAGACCAGCAGCAGGCCTTGAGCAGTCCAGTGGTGGACCTAGCAGGGGAGTACCACCTAGAGGATAGCTTGAAAGACCCCGTACCTAGGCTAGAGTTTATGTTGTCACCTAACAGGATACAGATGTCGCCTCAGATGTGGTCACAGGTATCATTTCTTTATTTGATCTGAATGCTCATGCATTGATTGACCTAAGGGCTACATATTCTTTTATGTCAGTGGGTTTTGCTACTAGTGTTAAAGTAAGCAATGAACCCTCCAATTATAGCATTCTAATGTCACTTCCCACAGGTGATTTGCTTATAGCAGATAAAGTTTATGTGGGTAGCAAGGTAAACATAGGCAAGTCAAGAGTTTGAAGCAGACTCGATTCTACTAGATATCCATGATTTTGATGTTATACTAGGTATGGATTGGCTATCTAAACATCGAGTTACGGTGGACTATTATAGAAAGGAATTGAAGTTCGGTAGACCTGGGGAACCAGATGTAATCTTCTGTGGTGTAAGGAAGATGCTTCCTACAATTATGATAAGTGTAATGAAAGCTAATAAGATGCTAAGAAAGGTGTGTAAAGGGTACTTGGCCTATACAGTGGAACCAGAGAACAATGAGTTGAGATTAGAAAAGGTTCCAATAGTTAGAGAGTATCCAGATGTCTTCCTAGAGGACCTTCCAGGGCTACCACCAGACAGAGAGATAGTTGAGATAGAGTTAGCTCCTAGTACAGAGCCTATTTCTATAGTACCATATCGAATGGCGCCAACAGAGTTGAAAGAGCCAAATGTCTAGATGAAAGAATTAGTGAGTAAAGGATTTATTAAGCTGAGTACTTAGCCTTGGGGAGCACCAGTGTTGTTTATGAAGAAGAAAGATGGGAGCCTTAGGTTATGCATAGATTACAAACAACTTAACCGAGTCACTTATCAGGAATCAGTATTTGATCAACTTTAGGGAGCCAGGGTGTTTTCAAAGATTGATTTGAGATCAAGGTACTATCAATTGAAGATACACAGAGAAGACGTCCCTAAGACGACCTTTTAGGACTCGTTATCAGCATTTTGAGTTCTTAGTGATGTCATTTGGATTGATGAATACCCCAACAACTTTTATGGACTTGATGAACAGAGTCTTCAGACCTTACTTAGACAAGTTTGTGACCGTCTTCATAGATGACATACTGGTGTATTTAGGTAGCCGAGAGGATCACGCTGAGCACTTTAGAGTTGTATTGCAGACTTTACGGGAGCACCAACTATATGCGAAGTTTAGCAAAGTGACAGTTTTGGCTTAGACAAAGTTGCCTTCTTGGGTCATGTGGTATCCGCAGAGGGTATATCAATCGATCCCCATAAGATAGAGCCAATAGTCAGTTGGAAGCCACCCACGAATGTGACTGAGGTCAGAAGTTTCCTAGGCCTAGCAGGCTACTACAGGAAGTTCGTGGAGGGGTTCTCCAAGATAGCAGCTTCCTTATCAAAGTTGACAAGAAAATAGGAGAAGTTTGAATGGTTAGCTATGTGCCATAAGAGTTTTGAAGAGTTGAAACAGAGATTGACTTTAGCGCCTATACTTACACTACCATCAGGGACAAGGCTCACACAAGGCTTCACAGTGTATTGTGATGCTTCCAGACAGGGCTTAGGATATGTGTTGATGCAAGAGGATAGGGTAGTAGCTTATGCTTCAAGGCAATTGAAGAAGCATGAAGTGAATTACCCAACAAACGATTTGGAGTTAGTAGCTGTTGTGTTTGCTTTAAGGATTTGAAGGCACTACCTTTATGGAGCTCCCTAGAATCTTTACTGACCATAAGAGTTTGCAGTATCTATTCACCCAGAAAGAGTTGAATATGAGGTAGAGGAGGTGGATAGAGTTGATTAAGGACTATGACTGTACTATAGAATACCATCTTGGCAAAGCGAATATGGTGGCAGATGCCTTGAGTCACAAGGCCACAGGTTCTCTAGCCCAGTTGAAGGCAGAATATCTTTCTCAGTTGATTGAGTTGAGATCCATAGGTATCAAGTTAGAGATAACGAATTCAGGTGCATTGCTAGCTGCATTCCACATCCGTCCAGTGTTGATTGACAAGATCAGAGAACTTCAAGCCTAGTATCCTTAATTGAGCAAGTTAAAGGGGGAGATAGAGGCTGAGCAACGGAGCAGCTTCAGGTTGAAGGATGATCAGATACTGGTTTTGGGTAATAGGTTATGTGTGCCAGATTTGGGAGATTTGAGGAATGAAATCATGACAGAGGCACACTCATCAACTTATGCCATGCACCTAGGTAGTACAAAGATGTATTGAACTTTAAGGGATCATTATTGGTGGAAAGGGATGAAAAGAGATATAGCAGAATTCGTATCCAAGTGTTTAACCTACCAACAGATCAAAGCAGAGCATCAGAAGCAAGCAAGGTTTATTGCAGCCATTATCTATCCCTGAGTGGAAATGGGAGAGGATCATTATGGATTTCGTGGTGGGTTGCCAAGGACTCAAAGTGGACACGATGCTATTTAGGTGATAATTGATAGGTTGACTAAGTCCGCTCATTTCCTAGCCATCAAGAATACTTATTCCCTAGAGAAGTTGGCTCAAGTGTACATTGATGAGATTATCAAATTGCATGGTGCATCAATGTCTTTCATCTCAGACAAAGACCCCAGGTTTACTTCTAGGTTTTGGCCTAAGTTACAAGGAAGCTTTAGGCATAAGATTGAGCTTCAATACCGCCTTTCATCCACAAACAGATGGGCAATTAGAGAGGACTATCCAGACTCTCGAAGACATGTTGAAAGCATATGTTATGGAGTTCAAAGGGAGCTGGGATACACATATATCGCTCATAGAGTTTGCCTACAACAATAGCCATCAGTCAAGTATAGGAATGGCACCATATGAAGTGTTGTATGACAGGAAGTGCAGGACCCTAGTGTGTTGGGATGAGGTAGGTGAGAGGAGATTGATTTGCCTAGAGATTGTCCGGGTGACTAATGAGAAGATTGGAGTCATTAGAGAAAGATTGAAAGTAGCAAGAGATAGGCAGAAAAGCTACGCGAACAATCGAATAAGAGACTTAGAGTTTCAAGTGAGTGACCAAGTCTTCCTTCGCATATTGTAACACCTCGAATTATTCAGCATGAATATCATTTTTATTATTATTATGATTATGGAGATTAGGCATGCACGAATAAATTAAGAGTGATGATGTAAGACCCTAAATGATTTATGAAAGTGCCAAAAGAATGTAGGAAAATTTAGATATTGTGTAATATGTATTTCTAGATACGTGTATAAGTTTATAATTGTTAAATCATGGGATGGAGTAAAAATATTTTAGGATCCCATTGAAATTACGGAATGATTCCAGATATTAATAATGGTTTGATCGAGATCCCTAGTGAATATCCAAAAGTTTAAAAGATATTTTAGAATCCTAAAAGATGCTCTCGAAAAAGAAATCCGGATTTTAAATCAGATTTATATCAATAAGCGTTTTAAAGTTAACTATGAGATTATGGACACCTAAATTAGGGCATGGAATGACTTTTAGGAGTTTCGAAGACTACAGGAAGGACAAGAGAAATTCGAATATAGGCCCCAGAAAATTTAAGGAAAGTTTTGAAGAGATCTCGGAGTAACCCGTTAAGAATGTTTTTGGAAAGCTCGTATTAAACGAAAATACGAAAAGATGTGCACAATTGACACATGGCAAAGGAATCAAGACATGAATGACATGTGGCGTGAGGACAAGATGCATGCATGACACTTGTCAGGCAATGGAATGCATGTGTGACAAGTGTCACACATGCAAGAGTGGCAATTTGGTGAATAAATGGAAAATCAATGGCAATTTCCCTTTCTAATGCAAAGTATATATAAGACAATTCAAAGAGAATCAAGCAAATTGATGTCGTTCATTGAAAAGAAAAAAAATAACAAAGAGAAGTAATCAAGCCGAGAACAAAAAGAGAGAAAACAAACAAGAGAAGCAAACTAACCCGAGATCAAACAAAAGCCAAAAACCGAGAGCAAAACAACAATTCATAACCGAGACAAAATCAAAGAGAAAGTGAGAGGTGTGGTTCGGCCAAGGTGGAAATAAATAGGAATTATGTGATTTTATGTGATTTTCAACATCCAATTCAAGTCTTCAAGCCAATCCCAGTTAGATAATGGAGTTAGAAGCAAGAAACTAAGCTAAAGGAGGTTAGTTTTACAATCTTGGAACTCATTTGAATAATGGTTAGTGTTGATATTTTGGTGAGTAATTGATGGGAGTTTTCATGTGTAAAATGAATTGAGTATTTAGCGATCTAAAACAAGAGTAGATCATGCATTTAGACTTATGGAATGAGCTTTTATTAAGTATTTATGTATTTTTGAAAATCCAGGAGAGGAGATAGCTCACGGAAGCCAAAGAAAAGGAAAATGAGAAAGTGTGAGCTTCCGTTGGGAAATAAGGTTGGTGTACACTTTATTCAATTCGTTTTCATAAATAGTATATTATCGATTTTTGAGTACTTTGATGCTTTGAAATAATGTTTGTGAATATTTTGATATGCGTTTGATGAAATATATTATTTTGAATTGTGATAATTGATGAGATTTATATGATTGTGACAAAAACGAAATGATGAATTTGAAAATTGATTTGTGTGATTGTGGAAAAACGTAGTTGGGTTGGATTGATGAGATATTTAGAAGTGTTCTTTCATATGTTCAGGTTTTCTAGAAACCTCTGAAATGCAGCCGTTATGCGGCCAGATTTTGTTTGAAAAATGATTGAAAATTGAAAGTTTAAACGAAACCAAACCCAATGAATTTTGAAAATGAATTGTTATTCAAGCCATAGTAAGCTTTGACATAGATAGGTGGGGATTGGAGTGGCATGCCATTAATGGGTCATAAGAGCAGTACTGCGCCAGTCTGATTCTATACCGACTATAGTGAATTTGAAAAGTTACAGTGAATTCGGAGGTTGTGAGAGGCACCTAGTGTCCGGCCCCGAATATACATGATTATATGATAGTCTGGTGGGTAGTCACCCGAGTGTCCGATGCCGGAAAACCCGACTACCAGTCCATGGTATCGTGCTTGTGTTTACTAGGGGCACGAAAAGTTATTATGAGAATTATTTTGATCAATGTATCGTTTTTAATTTCTTTTGGATATTTAATTGAATTATTGATAAATTGTGATATTTTGTTACCAATTTTATAAATTTGATTGTGTTAAAATATAAATATTGAGTTTTGTGTACACCTACTAAGCAAATATGTTTAGCGCGTTGGAATTTCCGTACGTAGGTAGTACATGGCATAACGAGGGTGAAGATTGAAGAGAAAGCATCTGCAGTGAGCTGAGACAGTCACATCTATCATTCCATATTTATTTTTGGATATATATATATTATCTTTGGTGTTGTATATAAAAGTTTCAATTTGTATTTGTGCGCATATATATATGTATTTGAATTTTAAAATAGTGTTTTTGGCAAAGAAAAGTCAAGTTGTGTAAATACTGTGGTACAAGCGATAGATATGGAAAATGATGAACCAAACGGAGTTTGGTTTCACTTATTGGATATGTTTGTGAAAGAAATGTTTTGGATATGAATATGTTGAATTGTAACAGATTGTAAAAGTCCGAATTTCAGGGGAAACTTGACAATTTTTTTTTTTTCCGCGTAAAATAAAATGTTTCAAAGGTTTTGTAAATTGATTTTGAAATTCGTATTTTGATGTGATTAAATGAATATATGGTTTTATAATTAAAGATTTTGTAAAAAGAGATATGACTGTAGCGCCCCTTGGAGTCCTCTATTGAAAGGGCGGGTACGGGGTGTTACACATATCGCCTTGGAAAGGAGTCTTAAGGTTTGGTAAGCGTGGAAAGCTAAGTTCAAGGTACATTGGGCTGTACAAAGTTATTGGAAGAGTTGGCGAGGTAGATTACAGATTGAAGTTACCATCAGAACTAGTCAACATCCATGATGTCTTCCATGTTTCCATGCTTTGTAAGTATATAGCGGATCCTTTACACATCCTAAAAGAGTAGCCGGTGTAACTCAGAGAAAATCTCACCTACGAAGAACAGCTAGTATAGATTCTGGATCGTAGAGAGCAAGTGTTGCACCATAAGGCCATTCCATTGGTTAAAGTGTTGTGGAGGAGTCATACAACAGAGGAAGCTACGTGGGAACATGAAGAGCAGATGACAGCTCAATATCCTTACCTTTTCGAATCAGGTATGTAATTTTTAAATTTCGAGGACGAAATTTTTATAAGGAGGGGAGAAATTTTAAACCCTCATTAGCATACATGACTAGATGGGTAGAAGTAGTCAAGTTAAGTTGAGAGTATAGAGTGAGATAAGCAAATTTTTTTAAATGTTCAATAAAGAGATGAAGGAGATTAAGAAACAAGTGACTAATGCCAAATTCAAGTCTTTAAATTGTGTAGAGAACTTGATAAAAGTCATGGAATATGATTTAGAACAAGTTTCAAGAATGGCTATTTTAGTCGTTGTCATTGGAGTCATAAGTTAGTATGACCTATGGACTAAATTGAAAGAAGTGGATAAGTTAAGGGTCAAGAGAGAATAAGTAAAAGCTAAGTGCCAAAAGTCAATTAAAGAAAGGATACAATGGTCATTTATGGAATAGTAATATATAAGTGAACACTTAGTCAATTTTGGACATAATTCATGCCACAAACAGCCCAAACACAAAGCAAACTGTGAGAAACCAAAGGAAGAAAAATAGAGCATGAGAGAATGGGGAATTGGTTCGGCCAAGGCAATGAAATGATGATCAAAGTTGTTTCAACTCATTTTTGGACTTCTAATCCATCAATCAAGCTTCCCTAAGCCAGGAAATCAAACTTGAAGCAAGAATCAAAGCCTAATAAGGTTAGTTTGCTCATTTTTGGATTAGTTTTTGTGATGTTGGTATTGGTTATTTTGATGATGTTTGAGTTGGTTTTGGTGGGAAGTTTTTATCTATGTTGAGAGATGATTTATTGGAGACTTGAAAGCATGTGAAAGATGGCATGGAAACCTACTAAAATTGATGGGTTAGTGTTGGCATGAGATAGATTTTAAATAGATTTTGGATTGGAAATTAATGGAATGACATGTAGACTAAGTGTATGACAAAATGCCTAAAAGAACCAACATGTGAAACTTGAAGGAAATGAATCTAGGGTATGTTAGTGATTGTAAGGCCATATGGAGAGGTATGAGAAACCAATGGAATGGAAGTGTTTTAAGCATGATTTTAGGTTGGTTATGTGACAAACAAACTTATAGAAATGTTAGAATTGCATTGGAAGCTATTCCATTGTAATGCATTGTAAAGCACCTAGGAAAGTCATATTGAGTTGTCATTGAAAACCACTTCTTTTATGGGTTGAAATGAATTGTATGGATAGGTTTGAGTATGTATAACACTAGGAAAGGAAGAGTTAAGTTTTCGAATGAAATGGGTGAAAAAGCCCCTTAAAAAGTGATCGTAAAGTGGTGTTTTTGGCCCAAAACACCTATCAAACGACGTTGGAATTTGACAAAATTTTATCGGTGATCACATTGGGAGATAAGAAGAGTGGGGGAGAAAGAATTGGAGCAAAAGCATGCACAGTTTGGGCTGTGCATTACATTTGGGTTTGAGGGGTCTAAAACGACCATTTTGAGTTCTAAGCTTCAAATTATGATGGGAAGCATGTGGGGACACTCCTTGGTGTATATAAGAAGGGTTTATGCAAAGAAATTGGGAATTCAGGAGCATAGATCAAAGAGAAATTGAAAGGAGAAGCGACTAGTGTAGAGAGAATTTTATAGAGTTAGTATAGTTAGGTGCATCTTAGTGCATCTTTGCATTGTTTATTGAGCACATTCTAAGTGTGCTTATCATGTGTAAGTGAGGAGCATCCAATCGGATCACAAGAGGGCTTTTAAGGCTCATCCGAGTTAAACCCACGCTTAAGGTGAGTGCACTTTCACAAAGTTTTTTAAGTGATTTTATGCTTTTGCATTGATAAGCTATATTTTATGCTTTTGCATGTATAAGTTCTTGTATATAAATGCATGTCTTGTATTTGTAAAGTAAACGGGTCCAAGGACTCAAGTTTAAAGCTTTCAAGTATAAAGATTTGTAAGGCATAACATTAGAGAAAAACAAGTTTTCAAAGGCCATAAGCACCCACCAGTTTATCGAGTTCAGACCCGTACGGTATATCCCACTTAGTAAGGCAAGGGTTGAGGAGAATGAGTCATTAACTGTGTGGTTAGAGTTATGAGTAAGTGTGTCATCCCTACTATGTGGGATATGATCTCACACTACGGTTAGCGATGCACAATTCCATACGTAGTTATTGAGAGGTCTCAGAGAGTTGTTTGTAGTGGATGTTAGATACATCGCCTTGTGACCTACCACACCTGCGGCCTTAGCTAAGTCGTCATGTGGTCAAGAGATTAGGGTTACAAATAGTGCTTTTCAGATTTATGCTTTACAAGTTTATTATAAGTTGTTTATATTAATGTTATGCAATTGAATGACATTTATGCTTTGAATGTCATTTAAGGAAATAGAAACTTTTATTAAAGTTTTCTAAAGAGGAAGTTTTCAAAAAGTAAAGTTAAGTTTATAAACTATTGCACTCACCGAGCTTCATAGCTCACTCTTCAAATTGTTTTTAAAACCTCCTCAGGTACTTGTGCGGGTGAAGACCAGTTAAGACTCCCTCCTCCGTATTCAAGTGGGCGCAAGTGTTAACATTTGTTTTTTTTTTTTTTTTTTTTTTTTGAAGAATGTAATATGCATATATTGTGTTTTTTGTATAATGCATATGTTTGTACATTTTGTATAAACAAATTTATATCTTTTGAGTTGTGTAAAAATGCACCTTTTCATGGTTGGAAAAAATCAAGTTTGTTGGATATAAAAGAGCATGTTTATATTTTGTCCTTGAAGATTTCAAATTTTTGTGTTTATGTTGATAAACTTGATTGCGAGAAGTTGGGTTGGATTGTGATTATAGTTCGAAGTATCCAAATTGCTTTTTAGGTTTTTGGTTTATTCAAATTGCAACCGTTATGCTGCCGGTTTTGAGCCTTAAAAATGACCAAATGAATAGTATCAAACCAACCCAAACCATTTCAACTTTAAGGTTTAAAAGATTGACCTTTCGCTCAAGTTAAGTTTCAAGATAAAAGGGTTCGCTCCTCGAACGCCTTCTTCCTCTTCAAGATAGGCTTAGAGGGGTTCATTGGGGTGCCCAGGCGTACCCTCCAAATAGGAGCCTAGTGGTGGTCCGGATCAAGGTGTCTCATTAAACATGAAAAACTTGAATAAAATGAACTTGATGTGGGTTAGTGCATACAAGGCCATAGTGAGGGGTGTAGGAATCCAATGGAATTTGAGGTCTTTAAGCATGATTCCATGTTGTTTATATGGTAGATAAGCCTATGAAAGTGTTAGAAATAAAATTAGACAACTTGCATTGTAAGGCCTATATGAAGGGCATTGATGGTTATCATATAATGCCACTTCTTCTATGCGTTTAAATGAATCGTTTGAGTATGTTTGAGTATGTATAGCATTAAGGAAAAGAGAATTGAGGTTAGGAATGAAAAATGGAGAAGTAGGCTTAAATTGGTGTCGAAAAAAAGGCATTTTAGCTAGAAACCTTCACCCGATGACTGTTTCTTTGTGAATTGACTTTTGGATTGACCTAAATGCGAGTTAGGGAGATGAATGGAGCAAGAATGGATGAAAGAAAATCAATGGGTTGGTCTCTAAATAGCATTCAGCCAAGGGGGGGGGGGGTGTGTGTGCAAAAATATCATTTTTCGTTTCGAGCTTCAGAAAATTATTTTGGGTACATGGGGGTGTTCCTAGGTGAGAATAAATAAGATTTATGAAAAGAAATCAGAATTTTAAAGCTTGGGTTAAGAAGAAACCAAGAAGAGAAGCTTGTAAGCAAAATGGGTTTTAATAGGGTAATTTGAGTTAGAAACTATGTGATAAGTTTTGTGAAGTCAAAACTAGTGTATTCTAAGTGAATATGTGATGTGTAGGTGAGAGGGAAGCTGTTGGTTTGAAAAAAAACAAAAATCAACAATTTGTTTTTCATAAAATTAAGAATTTTGCGGAACATTGAGTTTCAAAAACTTTTTAGAAAACTCAAGAACCCAAGATTCATGAAACAATAAAATAAAATAATATAAATAAATAAAAATCAGATTTTTACCTTTTGTATTGATCTCTGTGGATTGTTCACCACCTTACCTTCCTTGATATATCTTGAAACCAAGAAACAAGTGAGTGGGCACAATTATATAGAATTGTGCTCACTTACTTTTTGATTTCTTTCTAAAAAAAAATCAAATTAAATCAATAATTATAAGAAATGAGTGTTTGATTTTTGGTTATACAAAGAACAAAGACACAAATTCTTGTTTTTTGTATTTGTTAAAAAAAAAAAAACTTCTTTTTCTTTTCTCTTATTCTTTTTCAAGAACATAAACAACCAAAAACCTATTCATGTAGAAAAGAAACATTTTCTTTTTATAGGCAAACAATTAGGGTTTTAATTAATCAATATTAATATTGACCCTAATTTTATTATAATTAAACTTTTGCCCCATATAATATAATCAATTCAAAATTAATTCATATTATATTTTGAAATAGAACTTGTAACTTTTAAATTAATTCATAATTAATTTATACCAAATTCACTAAGAATCGGATTCAAGACCTCCTATAAAAGTAATTAAATAATTATTAATTCATAATTAATAATTAAATAATTTGAATAATCAATATTATTCAAATATGAAGTGAACACAAATTTTTGTTACTTATGTAACGCCTGTAATTGGACGGTCCAATTACAATATTCTATATACATAGTTTCTTATAGTAAAATGAGCTATTAAGAGGACCCGATGGACCTACTAGTTTTGAGCTCCAATAATATTGGAATTATTAATTAAACTCTTTAATTAAATAATTCACTATTATTAATCTTAAAGTTACTCCACTAAAAACTTAAGATTGCACTCTCAAAATTGTAGATGTTTTTTATACAATTTGAAATTTTTCAGTGTCTATTGATTTAATCACTACATATGATTTTACCCTCCACAAATAGTTCATAATTAGAGCAAGGTCAGATGTCCGTTTTACCTCTCTAATTATTTCTTGATCCTTAAGTACCATTGATTCTCTAATAAACAATATATTCATAACAACTTATGAATTTATCTTTCTGTTTACATATAAACAGAAAGTTGAGCGCTCTTACTGTTCAAGACCTAATCAACTCTTAAGCGAATTACTTTTCTACTTCTCGCAAGAATGACTGGATTCCACTATTGTATAGAATGTTCCCAACTACTTACTAAATCATATCCCTAAAGTACGAAGTTATTGATCGAGTATCTACACCGATCTCACCCCTGTAAATCAAAAGAAATAACTTAATAAGCAGGAGTTCATAATACACTCAGAATTAAGATCAATTCATATATGATCATCTGGTTGATAAATATAAATCTCTAAGATTAACGGATATTATTTAGAGACTTATATTTATCGTGGTCAAGTCCTATATAATCTTTATTATATAAGGTGCCTCCATTTCCATGTCACCACATGAATAGTCTTGGATAAGACTATCATATCAAATACGAAAGGGACCGCAGCTGTAGATTTACCACAAATGAAGTACCCAGCTTCGTTTGTTTTCTACGGACTCTTTAAACTACTTATCTCAAACTAAATCCACCTGTATATAACACTTATACACTTAGTTTGAAATTACATCAGTAATTAATGATGTTTTTAATGATATATACGATTTTTGCAAAATATATAAATTGAATGAAATGAATATTTTAATAAAAATTTATAAAATTGTTTACAATATTACAAGCTCTTAGGGCAGAAACCCCAACAATCTCCCACTTGCCCTAGAGCAGATGAGACATATCTCGTAATCCTAGACCCTCTAGATGACCTTCAAATACTTTAGCCGTTAAGGTCTTCAGTAAACTGGATCAGCAAGGTTGTCTTGTGATGCAATCTTCATCACTTTTACATCTGCCCTTCGTACGATCTCCCTAATGAGATGATATTTGCTCTCTATATGCTTCCCTCGTTTATGACTTCTTGGTTCTTTGGAATTGGCCACTACACCACTATTGTCAGAATAAAGGGTGAGTGGTTTATCCATGTTTGGAATAACTTCCAGATTAGCCAAGAATTTATATAGTCATACCGCTTCTTTAGCTGCTTCACAAGCTGCTACATATTCGGCTTCCATAGTGGAGTCAGCAATGCATGATTGTTTAACACTCCTCCATGTAATGGCTCCACTACCAAGGGTAAATACTGATCCGGACGTAGATTTCCTAGAATCTTTATCCGACTGAAAATCAGAATCTGTATATCCTAATGGGATCAAATCCTCTCCAGAATATATTAGCATATAGTTTCTCGTTCTCCGAAGATACTTGAGAATATGCTTTACAGCCACCTAATGATCAAATCCTAGATTAGATTGATAACGACTAACTATTCCCACCGAATAACATATATCCGGTCTCGTGCATAACATAGCATACATGAGACTGCCTACTGTAGAGGTATAGGGAATCCATCTCATATCCTCAATTTGTTGAGGTGTCTTAGGACACTGTTCCTTAGACAAATGAACTCCATGACGAGAAGGTAAATTACCTTTCTTAGAGTTATGCATCGAAAATCGCATAAGAATCTTATTGATATATGATGCCTGAGACAGCGCTAACAGTTTGTTCTTACGATCCCGTATTATTTAGATCTCAAGGACATAACTAGCCTCTCCCAAATCTTTCATTTGGAATTGGCTAGCGAGCCACTTTTTTACGGTCTGATAATATTCCTATATCATTCCCAATGAGTAGAATATCGTCAACGTAAAGTACAAGGAAAACCACTTTCTTATTGATAATCTGTTTGTATACACAAGGCTCATCAATATTTTGCTCAAAACCATAAGACTTGATTCGAAGTATCAAATCTTATGTTCCAAGATCAAGATGTTTGTTTAAGTCCATAAATGGACCTTTACAACTTGCAAACCTTTTGCTCTTGACCTTGGGATACAAATCCCTCTGGTTGTACCATATAGATACTTTCATCAAGATTACCATTCAAAAATACAGTCTTGACGTCCATTTGCCAAATCTCATAATCGAGACATGCAGCAATGGAGAGAAGAATCTGAATGGACTTAAGCATAGCTATTGACGAGAAAGTTTCCTTATAGTCAACTCCCTCTTTCTGAGTATAACCCTTTGCCACTAGTCTAGCTTTAAAGGTTTCTACCTTTCCATCCACTCCTTTCTTCCTTTTGTAGATCCACTTACAACCTATGGGTTTTATCCCATCTGGTTGATCTACAAGTTCCTAGACAGAGTTGGAGTACATAGACTCCATCTCGAGATTCATTGCTTTAAGCCATTCTTCTTTATCAAAATCCTCTATTGCATCACTGGTATGTCAAAGGATCATCTACACTCTCATCAGAGATAGCAATCTGTGCCTTTCCGATCTTTCTGTAGCGGATTGGTGGTCTAATAACCCTCCCACTACGACGAGGTGGTAGATCATTCTGATGAGAATTTGTCTGACGTTCAGACGTGGTCTGAATTATGTCTTTGTCAACAACTATTGTTGATGGGGTATTGGTTGAACCTAGAAAGTAATTCCTCTAGTACAACTTTACTTCGAGGTTTGTACTCTCTCATATAGTTCTCTTCAAGAAACGTAGCGTTTGTCGATACAAACACTTTGTTTTCTTCAGGACTATAAAAGAGTCCGCCCCTAGTCTCTCTAGGATAACCTACAAATAGGCAAACTTTTGAATGTGGTTCCAGCTTCCCAGTCTAGTTCTTCAGCACATGTGTTGGACAACCCCAAATGCGAAAATGTCGTAAACTAGCTTTGCGACCATTCCACAACTCCAAGGGTGTCTTTGGAACTGACTTAGATGGTACAACATTCAAAATATACATTGCAGTTTGCAATGCATATCCCCATAATGAACTAGGTAATGATGAGAAACTAAACATAGATCTCATCATGTCCAAAAGGGTCCGATTTCTCCTTTCTGCAACACCGTTATGCTGGGGTGTTCCAAGAGCAGTCAATTGGGATACAATCCCATGCTCAAGTAAGTAATCCTCGAACTCTATATCGAGATACTCACCTCCACGATCCGATCGTAGAGTTTTTAATGTTTTACCTAATTGATTTTCAACTTCAACTCGAAATTGTTTGAACTTTTCAAAAGTTTCTGACTTCTGTTGCATCAGGTAAACATACCCATATCTAGAATAATCATCAATAAATGTGATGAAATATTCATAACCGCCTCTAGCTTTAACATTCATAGGACCGCAGACATCCGAATGTATAAGCTCTAGTGGTTCCTTACCAGTAAAAGGTCTTTTGGTCATTTTACCTTCTAAACATGATTCACAAACAGATAAAGTGCCGATCTTTAACTCACTTAAATGTCCACTCTTTACTAGTCTATCTAATCTGTCAAGGTTAATATGACCAAATCTTAGATGCCAAAGATATGTGTCATCATTTTGAGAAATCTTTTGTCGTTTTGTTTTTGGTTTTTCAACCTTAAACATTTCAGTATTAAACAGTGGGTTATGCATTAACGGTCTTAACACATATAAATTGTTTTCTTGTATCCCTGAACAAATTTTCAAACCATTTCTAGAAATAATAACTGATTTATTATAAAAAGAAACAGAATAATTAAATTCCAAAAGTTTGGATATAGAAATCAAATTTCTTTTAAAACCTTGAATATAATAAACATTGTTCAGTATAATAAAACAATTATTATTGAAATGAAGTCTAACTTCTCCCACTGCCTTTGCTGAAACGACTTCCCGAGTCCTGACTTGCATGTTAAACTTGCCCTCACGAAGCTGCCTATAAGAGTCAATCAACTGCAAAGAAGAACAAACATGATTAGTGGCTCCTGAATCAATTATCCAAGTGGATGAATCATCCTCCACTAAACAAGATTCAATGACTAGTAAATCATATTTACCTTTCATCTTCTTCTCTTTGAGCTCATTGAGGTACTTAGGGCAGTTTCTCTTCCAATGTCCATCCACACCACAATGGAAACACTTTCCTTTGGGCTTGGTGGCCTTGGAGCTCTTTTTGTTCTTATTCTTGGTAGCTTGTGTTTTGGGCTTAGCTTTAGCCTTTTTGGTGTTTCTCTTCCTCTTGTTTTTAGCAGAAGAAAAAGACTCAACAACGTTTGCTTCACCAAACTTACTCTTATCCTTATTCATTGACTCATAAGTAGTAAGCTCATTCAGTAACCGTGTAAGTGAGTAAGTCAACTTGTTCATAACATAGTTACTCTTGAATTGCATGAAACTCTTCGGAAGAGTTTCCAAGATCATACTCACTTGGCTACGTTCGTCTATTGCCCCTCCATGGCTTTCAGCTGTGTTAAAGTTGGTCATCATTTTCAAAACATGCTCTCGAACAGATGTACCCTCCTTCATCTTAGTAGTCATCACAGCACAAACAGCTTCATGCCGTTGCTGCTTAGAAGGTTGCCCAAACATGCCCTGCAACGACTCTAGCATTTGAGTTGCTGTTGTCATTGACTCATGCTTGGTAGCAAGCACCTCGGACATCCCTGCTAACAAGTAGCAACGGGCCTTTTCAGCAGCCGTGACCCATTTCTGATGGCCCTCACGCACAACACGTCCAACATTATCTGCTGGCTGAGGAGGACAAGGTTGAGTCGTGACAAATTTAAGGTCCTCACAGACCAGGACTGCGTTCATATTACTTTTCCATTTGACATAATTTTCCCCGTTAAGTTTATCATTAGCAAGAATAGAAATCAACGGAGATACCATTGCTGAAAATAAATAAAATGGAATTCATTTAATATCAATTTGCGAAATTTAATATCATGTAATTTTGGCATAAAATTAAACGTGATGCATGATCCACGAATAATAAATTATCAAAATCCCTAAAATTAATTATTATGCCACGATAATCTAACATGCCACAAATAGGTGCCGCCGTAGGGTAGGTCAAATATTTGTATGTTAGACTGAGACATTCTCAATCAAATAATATAACAGAAAACTCATTTTCACATATTATTTGACTACTGTTTTTCGATCAAGAAAAATAATTAACAATTAATTATTTCCTTTATGAGTGTAACCCATCATTTCGGAGTCCATAGACTTAACTCGAGAATTGCCACCATAGGGTAGGTCAATCACAAGATACATCTAGAATTTCTATCCGTTAGGAAGTCAACCTTGATCAACCTAAATGAACATCATCCGTAGGGGGATGATAAAAAAGCCATCTCGAGGCGCCATTTAAGTTTTACGGTGTTGAACTAATGATGGAAACCGTGGGATATATTGTCATATAGCCCTCTCCCACTCACTATTTTAGGGTTAGGGATTTCTATTAAATTTTCTTAGTCATTTTCTTAGATTATTAACGGCTGAAAAGATAATCTAAATTACTAGGAATTTGTGTGTTATTAAAGTTCGAAACTTATTAACACTTAATAAATTATCAGATTTTTAACATTTAAAAATCTAATTTAATTTATCAATTTAATGAATTACCGGATTTTTAACACTTAAAAAATCTAATTCAATTTATAAATCTAATCAAAATAATCAAAATAATAAAGACTAGATTTAATATGAAATAATCTGATTTTAACTAATTAAAATCTAATCCACATTATGAATGCCAATTCATTGAAATCAAATTTCTAATTTGAAACCTATGATTTTCTATTAAAATCAATTCAAATTATTTTAAAGGCATTCCATGTATTATTTTTCTATTTATACTAATAAACAATTTTATAGTAAAATAAAAATAATACATATGATGCATGTCATGTTATAATATAGTGAGTAGGCACTTCATGATTCTATATGACATATTTTTAATGCATGTACATGTTATATATATTTATCCATTCATCTCATAAAACAAAAATAAATAAATAACATGTGTATGACCGGGTTCTTTGGTTTTAACGACCTACATCTAATTTTAAGATTACAAAAATTAACCAAGGTATTCCTTGGCCTTCACTTGTAGTCTTCATAGTCTTCATGGTCTTCAAGGTCTTCATAGGCTTATAATTAAATCTAATTTAATTATCAAAAACTTCTATCAAATAGATAAGGCTAGAAAAGCCCATTTCTTGATTTATGGATCTAAGAAAATTATCCAAACACATGGACAATTTTCTATAGTGTTACAATTGAAATGGAAACCCCAAAAATATGAAACACATAATTTTAGGGGCTGTTTAAAAAATAATAATAATAAACAAATAATTATTATAATTTTGTTTGTTTGCACATCTAATATGCAACGCATCTAATGTGCATACATTTATTCATAATAAATGTCTTATTAGACCGTTCAAAATAGTCGTATTAATAATCAATTTCAATGCAATTAATTATATTTTAAACGGTAGTTTTAAATACAATTAAATAAAACCAGCCATTTTGCAAATAATTTTCCGTTTCGAATCATAGTTATATCATTCAAAACTGCCTGCATTAATAATCCATTTTAATACTATTAATTATATTTTAAACGGTAGTTTTAAATACAATTAAATAAAACCAACCGTTTTCAACATAATTAAAATAATCATCAGTTTCGAATCATAATTTCGGCACAGCAAATCAACCCCGTTGACATCAATCTTCAGCTTTACATTTTACAAAAAAAAAATAAAGCCTAAAACTATTGAATTACAACGAAAAAAAAATTGCCACAAACGGCTTACATATCAATCGAAATATTTAACCAAAGTACCATACAATTAACGATCATACCATGCAATCCCATTCATCAAACATGAATATAAAATATGCATATCAATCATCAAATCAAAATAATAGTGCCTACTCATTGACATACATAATCAATACAAACATATTATTTTAAAAATTCATTGTTTTATTGAATCCTTGGCTCTGATACCAATTGTTGGTTTGAAAAAAACAAAAATCAACAATTTGTTTTTCATAAAATTAAGAATTTTGCAGAACATTGAGTTTCAAAAACTTTTTAGAAAACTCAAGAACTCAAGATTCATAAAACAATGAAATAAATATTATAAATAAATAAAAATCAGATTTTTACCTTTTGTATTGATCTTTATGGATTGCTCACCACCTTGCCTTCCTTGATATATCTCGAAACCAAGAAACAAGTGAGTGGACACAATTATATAGAATTGTGCTCACTTACTTTTTGATTTCTTTCTAAAAAAACATCAAATTAAATCAATGATTATAAGAGGTGAGTATTTGATTTTTGGTTATACAAAGAACAAAGACACAAATTCTTGTTCTTTGTATTTGTTAAAAAAAAAAAAAAAACTTCTTTTTCTTTTCTCTTATTCTTTTTCAAGAACATAAACAACCAAAAACCTATTCATGTAGAAAAGAAACATTTTCTTTTTATAGGCAAACAATTAGGGTTTTAATTAATCAATATTAATATTGACCATAATTTTATTATAATTAAACTTTTGCCCCATATAATATAATCAATTCAAAATTAATTCATATTATATTTTGAAATAGAACTTGTAACTTTTAATAAATTAATTCATAATTAATTTATACCAAAGTCACTAAGAATCGAATTCAATACCTCTTATAAAATTAATTAAATCATTATTAATTCATAATTAATAATTAAATAATTTGAATAATCAATATTATTCAAATATCAAGTGAACACAAATTTTTGTTACTTATGTAACGCCTGTAATTGGACGGTCCAATTACAATATTCTATATACATGTTTCTTATAGTAAAATGAGCTATCAAGGGGACCCGATGGACCTACAGTTTTGAGCTCCAATAATATTGGAATTATTAATTAAACTCTTTAATTAAATAATTCACTATTATTAATCTTAAAGTTACTCCACTAAAAACTTAAGATTGCACTCTCAAAATTGTAGATGTTTTTTATACAATCTGAAATTTTTCAGTGTTCATTGATTTAATCACTACATATTATTTTACCCTCCACAAATAGTTCATAATTAGAGTAAGGTCAAATGTCCGTTTTATCTCTCTAATTATTTCTTGATCCTTAAGTACCATTGATTCTCTAATAACAATATATTCATAACAACTTATGAATTTATCTTTCTGTTTACATATAAACAGAAAGTTGAGCGCTCTTATTGTTCAAGACTTGAATCAACCCTTAAGGGAACTACTTTTCTACTTCTCACAAGAATGAGTGGATTCCACTATTGTATAGAATGTTCCCAACTACTTACTAAATCATATCCCTAAAGTACGAAGTTATTGATCGGGTATCTACACCGATCTCACCCCTGTAAATCAAAAGAAATAACTTAATAAGCAGGAGTTCATAATACACTCAGAATTAAGATCAATTCATATATGATCATCTGGTTGATAAATATAAATCTCTAAGATTAACGGATATTATTTAGAGACTTATATTTATCGTGGTCCAGTCTTATATAATCTTTATTATATAAGGTGCCTCCATTTCCATGTCACCACATGAATAGTCTTGGATAAGACTATCGTATCAAATACGAAAGGGACCGTAGCTGTAGATTTACCACAAATGAAGTACCTAGCTTCGTTTGTTTTCTACGACTCTTTAAATTAGCTTATCTCAAACTGAATCCACCTGTATATAACACTTATACACTTAGTTTGAAATTACATCAGTAATCAATGATGTTTTTCATGATATATACGATTTTTGCAAAATATATAAATTGAATGAAATGAATATTTTATTAACAATTTATAAAACCGTTTACAATATTATAAGCTCTTAGGGCAGAAACCCTAACAGAAGCAAGCGGAGCAAAGGAAGGCCATTGAAGCTCCCTATATGAAGCTTGGATTCAAGGTGAGGGTTAAAATGATTTTAGAAAAGTTTGTGGTTGTTTTGAAATGTTAAATAATTTATAGTATGTTTGCCAATTTTAGAATTGAAATGAACATTTTTATTTATATGATGTTTTGTATGAAAAGTTAACATTTATAATTTTATAAGTATGAGCTTGTTTAGAAATGAAATCCAATTTCTAGTTTTAAGCCTTTTTGCAAATGAAGCTATGTTTTATGATTATGCAAAAAAAGAGAAATTTTAGATTCAAATGTTTGATGCAAAAACAATTTATATTACAAATAAGTTTTCAAAAGCCAAATGTATACCCACCCTAATAAGATTTATAGACCCGGCCGGTATGTCTCACACGTGTATGGCAAACTCATGGGAGGCATCGCGTCACTAACTTTCGTGGGAAAAGAGTCCGTCGCATCGCCTTTACGTGTGTGGGATGTTTTCTCATGCTATGCATTGCGATGTAAAATTCTGCATGGATGTCTTTGTAAGTAAGTGTCATGAATGGTGTTAGTAGCAAAATCGCCACGTGACTCCTCATCGATTAGCGTTTGCCTAGCTATCACGTGGTTGTAAGCATTATGGGGTATCATTGGTGCATTTTAGCATGAAAAGAATTTAGCCTTGAAAATTAGCTATTTTTATGAATCTCACCATTACGTTTCGGAAGGCATTTTGTAACCATTTATGGGTTTATATAATGCTTATGCTTGCTAGTTTTTAGATAAAGCTTTATAGTACCTTTTATGTTAGCAAATGTATCTATTTTGCTATGCTATGCATGAGATTTCGAGTTGAGCATTTAAGAAATGAAATTCTATTTTCAACGTTTTCTATGGAGGTATTTTAGATAAGAAAATGTTATGGTTTCAAAACTTATGAGCACTCAGTGAGCTTCAATAAGCTCACTTTTTTCTTGTTTTATTTCAAAAACCTCCTCAGGGTACTAGTGCAGGTGACCCTAGGTGCGATATCTTCTTCATTGGAATAGGATGGGCTTGGATTCGACGATTGCTTCTGTTGAATGAACATTTTGCATATGCATGCAAAAGCTAAATGCCACTTATTTTGCTTGTATTTCATGACGTATTTTGGTGGCCCTTAAAAGTAATGTTTGTACTCTGTCTTTCGATGTGCATAAAGTTTTGTAATTTTCATTAAAGCTATGAAATGTATTTGTTTTTCTAAGTAAATTGCTTCTAAGATTTTGATGAAACTTTGTAGCTTATGGCTTATGGTTTTATATGGTTTGAGTTTGTATGAAAATGGAAAAGAAATTTTATGTATGTTTGTGGAAGAAGTTGGATTGGAAACTGAAAATAGTTGGAAGTGTATTTCCATTGTAGGTATTTTCAGAATATCAAAAATACAACTATTATGCTATCGAATTTTCTATTTGGAAAAAAAAAAAAAAAAACAAGAAGCCATGTTAGCTTTAAAAAGTGAGGAAAGATTAAAAGATTTTAGGGGTTCGCTCCACGGATTCTTTTTAGCCCTAATTAGCCGAGTTTAGGAGGATTCCATCGGAGTGTCATGTAGGGCCCTCCGACAACTAGTATGGTATGATTCGGATTAGGTCCTGTCAAGGTGATATCAGAGCCCGATTTTGTAAACTTTTGAGAAAATGTTTAGTAAACGTTTTGATGGTGTTTTAGTGTGAAGTTTTAAAATTGCATGAGTTTATAAAGTTTTAGTTGCACATTTTATGATTTTTAAAAGCTATTTTCATGCATTATCAGTTTTCTAACTCATGCATTTCATATTCATATTTGGTTTAATATTAAAGAAGCATGCAATGTCGAGATCGCCTTAGGACGAGAAGGGTAGCCGCGAAGGCATCTGCTCCTCGAGGAGGAGCACGTTGACGAGTCTGTTAACGTGCCAGCTAGCCCAACCCATGCAAAACCCTCTCAACTAGTAGAACCAGCTAGTGCACAGGTGAATATCAAGCAAATGGCCCAAGTTTTAGCGACAGCACTTCACCAGCCTTATGAGGCCAGGACGATCAATCAAACGCGATCGCAAATTGGATGCTAAATCTTATGATAGGACTAGGTGAGCTGGAGTGTGCCTTTTCTTGGATAGAAGCGAATGAAGATATCTTTCAAGTGATGGGTTGTACGGAAGAACAGATGGTGACTTATTTAGCCTTCCTTCTAAAAGATCAAGCAAAAGATTGGTGGAAGGCACTGTAGAGGAAGCACACAGAGGGAGCCACCTAGGCCATATTCAAGAAAGAATTCCTGGAAAAGTTCTATCCAATGAGCTACTAAAAATGCCAACATTGAAGAGTTTTTCAGATTGGAATAAGGCAATCTCTAAGTAGCTGAGTACGAGAAAAGGTTCTCAGAGTTGGCTAGATTAGTACTTTTTATCACAGATAATAAAGAACAAAGGGTTAACAGGTTCATGGTAGGCCTTAATCCTAGAATCAGGGCCTATGTAGCATTAGCTAGCCACACTCAGTATGGGGAATTGGTAGAAATAGCCACTAGAGTTGAGAGAAGTATGGAAGGCCATCCTCATACCCAAAAGGTTTACCTCGAAACACAGTTGGTCAGATGGTTATCAAGGTGGACCTAGTAAGATGACCAGAACTGGAGAGAAATCTATTTGGTCTTCTAGCTGTAGACCAAGCCAAAGGGCCCAATCTAGTCAGAGCTCAGTGAGGCAATCAGTAGGGTCCAAGAGCACTAAAGAAGGATGGAAAGATTGGCCAACATGCAAGAAGTGTGGAAAGACACATTGGGCGTGTGTGTCAGGTGTCCGTAATGTATGTTTTAGATATGGTCAAGAGGGCCACTTTGGAAAGGACTGTCCCGACATAGCTTCATCCAATAAACCAGAGGCCAGAACTACTACCCCAGGATAGTCTAGTGGGTGTCGTGGACCAGAGAAGAGAGGCCCCCAGGGTAAAGGATCAACTATTGCAGATTCAACCTAGTGGCATAGCCAGTAGAGGTTTACCTCCCAAGGACGGCCTGATAGACCTAGTAGTCAGGCTAGAGTGTATACGGTCACTCAGGTAAGAAGCAGATGCTGCTCCTAAGGTCATCACAGGCATTATTTCTTTGTTTGATACTGATGCTCATGTGTTGACTGACTCAAAGGCTACACACTCTTTTATGTCTGCAAGCTTTGCTATAAAAGTAAGAATAGAAGATGAGCCATCAGATTGTAGTGTTGTAGTCTCCTTACCTACTGGAGATACACTCCTTTCAGACAAAGTTTATACGGGTAGTAAAGTGGTGATAGCTGGTCAAGAGTTTCAAGCAGATTTGATCCTGCTAGACATACAAGATTTTGATGTCATATTAAAGATGGATTGGCTATCGAAAACACTGTGTCACAGTAGATTGCTACAGGAAGGAAGTTAGGTTCATTAGACCTGGGGAACTCGATGTGGTATTTTGTGGTGTAAGGAAGATGCTCACTACTTGTATGATTAGTGCAGTAAAAGCCAACAAAATGCTTAGAAAGGCATGTCAGGGATACTTGGCTTATGTAGTGAAACTAGAGAACAATAAGATGGAGTTGGAAGAGGTTCCAATGGTTAGCGAATTCCTAGACGTGTTTCCAGAGGACCTTCCAGGGCTACCTCTAGATAGGGAGATAGAGTTTGAAATAGAGTTGGCTCTGGGTACAGAGCTTGTAAATGTGTTTCGGTATTGTTTTTGAAATAAGTAAAATAGTTGTTTGGAAAAAAAAAAAGTAATAATTTGTTTTGAAAACATGTTTTAAAAATGGCGAAAAACATTCTATAGCCCTATGTAGGATGGCCCCAGTAGAATTGAAGGAAGTAAAGGTCCAGATGGAGGAATTGACGGATAAGAGTTTTATTAAGCCGAGTACATCACCTTAGGGAGCTCCAGTATTGTTTGTGAAGAAGAAGGATGGAAGTCTCAGGTTATGTATAGATTACAGGCAGCTTAATAAGGTAACCATAAGGAACCAATATCTACTTCCAAGAATAGATGACTTGTTTGATCAACTCTAGGGAGCCAGGGTGTTCTCTAAGATTGATTTAAGATCTAGGGTACTACCAATTAAAGATCCGTAAGAAAGATGTTTTTAAGACGGCTTTCAGAACTCGTTATTGGCATTATGAGTTTTTAATGATGCTGTTGGATTGACGAATGCCCCAATAGCCTTTATGGATCTAATGAACAGGGTCTTCAAACCCTATTTGGATAAGTTTGTGATAGTGTTTATAGATGATATCTTAATATATTTAGGTAGCTAAGAGGAGCACGCTGAGCACTTGAGAGTTATGCTGTAGACATTGAGGGGACACCAACTTTATGCTAAGTTTAGCAAGTGCCAGTTTTAGCTGGATAGAGTGGCATTTCTAGGTCATGTAGTTTCAGTGGAAGGAATCTCTATAGATCCCCAAAAAATAAAAGCCATAGTGAATTGACAACTACCCACAAATGTGATAGAAGTTAGAAGCTTCTTGGGATTAGCCGGATATTACTAAAAGTTCGTGGAAGGGTTTTCTAAGATAGCAATTCCTTTGACTAAGTTGACACAGAAAGAAGAGAAGTTCGAGTGGACAGAGGAGTGTCAGCCCAGTTTTAAAGAGTTAAAGAAGAGATTGACCTCAACACCTATGCTTACACTACCATCAGGGATAGATGGATTTATAGTGTATTGTGACACCTCCAAACAAGGTTTAGGTTGTGTATTGATGTAGTATAATAAAGTGATGGCTTATGCATCTAGATAGTTAAAGAAACATGAGCAGAATTATCCAACACACAACCTGGAACTCACAGCTGTAATATTTGCTTTGAGAATATGGAGGCATTATCTGTATGGAGTCCCTTGTAGGATCTTTACTAATCATAAGAGCCTACAGTACTTGTTCACACAAAAAGAGTTAAATATGAGGCAAAGAAGATGGATAGAACTCATTAAAGACTATGACTATACGATTGAGTATCATCCTAGCAAGGCTAATGTAGTGGCGGATGCACTAAGTCGAAAACCCTCAAGTTCAAGTAGCCCAATTGAAAGCATAACACCTGCCGTTGTTAGTGGAGTTGAGATCCATGGGTGTTAGATTGGAGATGACAGATTTAGAAATATTGTTAGTTGTATTTCATGTCTGTCATGTTTTAGTGGATCAAGTTAGAGAGCTCCAGAATAGGGATCCTTACTTAATGAAGATAAGGAGTGAAATAGAGGCTGGAAAACATAGTAGTTTTTCATTAAGGGGCGATGAAACTTTGATGATGAGGCAGAGATTATGTGTGCTCAATGTAGAAGACTTGAAGAAAGAAATCATGGAAGAAGCACACTCTTCAGCTTACGCCATGCACCCAAGAAGAACTAAGATGTATCAGACTCTGAAGGATCACTATTGGTGGAAAGGAATAAAGAAAGATATAGTAGAGTTCGTTTCTATATGCCTAACCTGCCAACAAATTAAAGCTGAGCATCAGAAACCAGCAGGTTTATTGCAAACCCTGCCCATCCCTGAATGGAAATGAGAGAGAATTACAATGGACTTTGTGGCAGGGCTTCCACGGAAATTAGAGTCAACATGATGCCATTTGGGTGATAGTTGATAGATTGACAAAGTCCGCACACTTCCTTGCAATTAGAAACAACTACTCCCTAAATAAGCTAGCTCAGTTGTACATAGATGAAATTATGCGATTGCATGGCATACCAATGTCCATCATATCAGATAGAGATCCGAGGTTTACCTCTAGATTCTGGCCAAGTTTACATAAGATGTTGGGCACAAAGGTGAATTTTAGTATGACCTTTCACCCACAGACAGATGGAGTAAACCCTTATTCATATACATGACTAGATAGGTAGAAGTAGCCAAGTTAAGTTGAGAGCATAGAGTGAGATAAGCAAATCTTTTAAAATGTTCAATAAAGAGATGAAGGAGATTAAGAAACAAGTGACTAATGCCAAATTCAAGTTTGTAAATTGTGTAGAGAACTTGATAAAAGTCATGGAATATGATTTTAGAACAAGTTCCAAGAAAGGGCATTTTAGTTATTTCCATTGGAGTTAAGTAGAATAAATTAATTTTTCAAAGAAGTATTAAGGACCAAATTATAAAGGACCAAAAGTTTTAATAGCCAAATGAGATTTTAAAAAGTTTGGGGCATTAGTGTAAATATGAAAATTGGTCAAACAAGTCAGGAGAAGCTTTTTATATAATTTACACTTAGCCATTTCAAGAGAAACAAGAAGCATATGGGAACAAAGGAAACCAAATAGAAAATCAAAGGCAAGTCACGCCAAAGGCAAGGAAGAGAGGAGACCAAAGGTGATCAAGCAATCTAGCCTTCCAACTGACTAAGTAAGCATCATCCAAGCTCAACCAACACCCTAAGAGTGAAACCCAAGCATAAAAGAAGTTGGTTATCCATTTTTGAGCTAGTTACTTATGCATTAAGCATGCTTATGTATTGATTTTAAGTTGATTATTTGGGTTAGTTTTGATAAGAAATTGATGTGGGTTTTGATCTAGAGTTTATGTTGAGGTCATAAGTGATCTTTTGGGAATCATTTGTGATGAACTAAGTGAATATTTAAGTGTTAGGGTTATGTATGGTGAAACCCTAAAAGTGCATTAAAGTCTTAGATTAAGTTGATTTTAGTGCATTAGGTGTTTGTGTAAATGCCTAAGTAAGATGAACCATTGTTTTTCTTAAAAGATTGAAGTGGCTTGAGATAGTGAATTTGTGTGTGATTCACAACCAAGCCTATGGTGTATTATCATCTTCAAGTGTTGATCCATTTAAGGCTTGAATCATGCTTGAATTATGATAGGAAGACAAGTTAGGAAGCTAGAAACTACAAACACACACAGTAGTCTTTAGTCACCTTATAGAGCAAAGTGAAGGGCACTGAAAGTCTATAAGCAATCTATTTCTCTTCAACTTTATTTCATTATGTTTGACCATAAATTAGTGTATAAGAGTTAGAGAAACCATAAGAAACAAGAATGGAAGTTAGATAACCAATGTAGGTGAAAAAGCCATTTAAAAAGTGATCGTAAAGTGGTGTTTTTGGCTCGAAACACCTATCAAACGGTATTGGAATTCGACAAAATTTTACGGGTGACCACATTGGGAGATAAGAAGAGTGTGGGAGTAAGAATTGGAGCAAAAGCATACACGGTTTGGGCTGTTCATTACATTCGGGTTTGAGAGCTCTAAAACGACCATTTTGAGTTCCAAGCTTCAATTTATGATGTGAAGCATATGGGGATATTCCTTGGTGTATATAAGAAGTATTCATGCAAAGAAATTGGGAATTTGGGGCATAGATTAAAAAGAAATTGAAATGAGAAGCTACTAGTGTAGAGAGAATTTTATAGAGTTAGTATAGTTAGGTGCATCTTAGTACATCTTTGCATTGTCTATTGAGCACATTCTAAGTGTGTTATCATGTGTAGGTGAGGAACATCCAACCAGATCACGAGAGGGCTTTTGAAGCTCCTCCGAGTTAAGCCCAAGCTTAAGGTGAGTGCACTTTCAAAGAGTTTTCTAAGTGATTTTATGCTTTTGTATTGATAAGCTATATTTTATGCTTTTGCATGTATAAGTTCTTGTATTTAAATGCATGTCTTGTATTTGTAAAGTGAACGAAACAAGTCCAATGACTCAAGTTTGAAGCTTTCAAGTTAAAGCTTTTGTGCTTATGCACCAAGTATAAAGATTTGTAAGGCATAGCATTAGAGAAAAACAAGTTTTCAAAGGCCATAAATACCCACCAATTTATCAAGTTCAGACTCGTACAGTATATCCCACTTGGTAAGGTAAAGGTTGGGGGAAACGAGTCACTAACTATGTGGTTAGATTTATGAGTGAGTGTATTGCCCATACTTTGTGGGATATGGTCTCGCACTACGGTTAGTGATGCAGAATTCCGCACGTAGTTGCTGAAAGGTCTTAGAGAGTTGGTTGCGGTGGATGTCAGATACATCGCTTTGTGACCTACCACACCTGCAGCCCTAGTTGAGTCGCCGTGTGATCAAGAGATTAGGGTTATGAATGGTGCTTTTATAAAGTTCAGTTATCTTTAAGCATGTTCAAATTTATGCTTTACAAGTTTATTATAAGTTATTTATATTAATACTATGCAATTGAATGAGATTTATGCTTTAAATATCTTTTAAGAAATAGAAACTTTTATTAAAGTTTTCTAAGGAGGAAGTTTACAAAAAGTAAAGTTAAATTTATAAACTATTGCACTCACTGAGCTTTATAGCTCACTTTTCAAATTGTTTTTAAAACCTCTTTAGGTACTCGTGTGGGTGAAGACCAGTGAAGACTCCTTCATCCGTATTCAAGTGGGCGTAAGTGTTGGCATTTGCTTCTTGAAGAATGTAATATGCATATTTTGTGTCTTTTGTATATTGCACATGTTTGTACATTTTGTATAAAAAGAGTTATATCTTTTGAGTTGTGTAAAAGTGCACCTTTTCGTGCTTGTAAAATCAAGTTTATTGGATATAAAAGTGCAAGTTTATATCTTGTCCTTGAAGATTTCAAATTTTTATGTTCATGTTGATAAACTTGATTGCGAGAAGTTGGTTGGATTGTGATTATAGTTTGAAGTCTAGAAATTGCTTTTTAGGATTTTGGTTTATCCAAATTGCAACCGTTATGCTGCCGGTTTTGAGCCTTAAAAATAACCAAATGAATAGTATCAAACCAACCCAAACCATTTCAACTTTAAGGTTTAAAAGATCGAGCTTCCGCTCAAGTTAAGTTTCAAGTTAAGAGGGTTCGCTCCTTGAACACCTTCTTCCCTATCAAGATGGGCTTAGAGAGATTCGTTGGGGTGCTCGACCGTACCCTCCGGATAGGAGCCTAATGACGGTCCGGATCGGGGCGTCTCAGATGGTCAATCTGAAAGAACCATCCAGACCTTTGAAGATATGTTGAGAACATGTGTAATGGAGTTCAAGGGGAGTTGGGATATCCACCCGCCTCTAACAGAGTTTGCATATAACAATAGTTACCAGTTTAGCATTAATATGGTGCCATATGAAGTCTTATATGGTAGAAAGTGTAAAACCCCAGTTTGTTGAGACAAGGTGGGTGAGAGAAAGCTAGTTGGCCCTGAGATTGTCCAAGCCACAACTGAAAAGATCCAAGTCATTAGAGAAAGGTTGAAAGTAGCAACAGATAAGCAGAAAAGCTATGCAGACAATCGTAGGAAGGACTTAGAGTTTCAAGTGGGTGACAGATTCTTCTTACGCGTTTTACCATGGAAGAGTGTATTAAGATTTAGAAAACATGGGAAGTTAAGTCCACGATACATTGGGTCATACGAGATAGTGGGAGGAGTTGGAGAGGTGGCATATTACTTGCAGTTGCCACCGGAGTTAGCTAAGATTCATGACGTCTTCCATGTTTCCATGCTTCACAAGTATGTGGTCGATCCTTCACACATATTGAGAGAACAATCAGTGCAACTAAAGAAGAACTTAACCTACGAGGAGGAATCGGTAGAGATATTAGATCACAGAGAACAAGTGTTGTGCCATAAAGTGATTCCATTAGTGAAAGTGTTGTGGAGGAACCATGGATCTGAGGAAGCTACATGAGAACATGAAGAGAATATGCAAGCTCAATACCCACACCTATTCAAAATAGGTATGTGATTTAAATTTTAGGGATGAAATTTTTATAAGGAGGGGTGAAATTTTAAGCTCTTGATTTCTATTTATGGTTTCCCTAGCATTAGCCCTAATGATGTTTTGAAATTCTAAGTGATTAATGAAAGCGTCTAAAGAATGTAGGGAATTTTTAGAAATCGATTGAATCCAATTATGAATAAATAAGTATAAGGGTAAAATGGTCATTCCTATTGGAGTTTTTATAAGTTAGTATGACATATAGACTAATTAGAAACAAGTTTATCTATTAGGGGTCAAGATGGAATTAAGCAAGAGTTTAAGGATAAAAACCAAATTGGTGAGGACATAATGGTCATTTTGAGAAAGTTAGAAGTATATAAGCAACACTTAGCCATTTCTTGACACCAAAAACGTGAGAGAAACGAGAAGGAGAGACTTGTGGTGTTCGACTAAGAAGGAAAAAGGGGGAACAAAGTTGGTTCAAGCAATTTTCAAGCTCTAGTTGGAAGTAAGAACAAGGCCAAAAGAGGTTAGTTTCAATACTTTTGAATTCATTGAATGGTAGTTGTTATTGATGTTTGGGTTGATGTTTGAATTGGTATTTGATGGGGGTTTTTATTTATGTTAAGAGATGAGCATTTAAAGACTTGAAAGCAAGAGTAGATTCCATGGAAATCCATCAAGTTGATGAGCTAGGGTTGGTATGGGAGAGACCCTAAGTTGGTCTTGGATTTGATTTCAATAAAATAAGTTGAAGATTAGGAGTTTGATGAAATATATAAGAGACTAAACATGAAAAACTTGAATAAAATGAACTTGGTGTGGGTTAGTGCATACAAGACCATAGTGAAGGGTGTAGGAGTCCAATGGAATTTAAGGTCTTTAAGCATGATTCCATATTGTTTATATGGTAAATAAACCTATGAAAGTGTTAGAAATAAAATTGGACAACTTGCATTGTGAGGCCTATATGAAGGGCATTGGTGGTTATCATGTAATGTCACTTCTTCTATGTGTTTAAATGAATCGTTTGAGTATGTTTGAGTATGTATAACATTAAGGAAAAGAGAATTGAGATTAGGAATGAAAAATGGAGAAGTTGCCCTTAAATTAGCGTCGAAAAAAGGGTATTTTAGCTAGAAACCTTCACCCGATGACTGTTTCTTTGCGAATTGACTTTTGGACCAACCTAAATGCGAGTTAGGGAGATGAATGGAGCAAGAATGGATGAAAGAAAATCAATGGGTTGGTCTCTACATAGCATTCGGGCAAAGGGGGTGCAAAAATATCATTTTTCGTTTCGAGCTTCAAAAAATTATTTTGGGTATGTGGGGGTGTTCCTAGGTGAGAATAAATAAGATTCATGGAAAGAAATCAGAATTTTAAAGCTTAGGTTAAGAAGAAACCAAAAAAAGAAGCTTATAGGCAAAATGGGTTTCCATAGGGTAATTTGAGTTAGAAGCTATGTGATAAGTTTTGTGAAGTTAAAACTAGTGTATTCTAAACGAATATGTGATGTGTAGGTGAGGGGGAAGCAAGCGGAGCAAGGAAAGGCCATTGAAGCTCCTTATATGAAGCTTGGATTCAAGGTGAGTGCTAAAATGATTTTAGAAAAGTTTGTGGTTGTTTTGAAATGTTAAATAATTTATAGTATGTTTGCCAATTTTAGAATTGAAATGAGCATTTTTATTTATATGATTTTTTGTATGAAAAGTTAGCATTTATAATTTTATAAGTATGAGCTTGTTTAGAAATAAAATCCAATTTCTAGTTTTAAGTCTTTTTGCAAATGAAGCTATGTTTTATGATTATGCAAACAAAAGAGAAATTTTAGATTCAAATGTTTTATGAAAAAACAATTTATATAAAAATAAGTTTTCAAAGGCCAAATGTATATCCACCCTAATAAGATTTATAGACCCGGCCGGTATGTCCTACACATGTATGAAAAAGTCATGGGAAGGATCGCGTCACTAACTTTGGGGGAAAAAGAGTCTGTCATGTCACCTCTATGTGTGTGAGATGTTGTCTCATGCTACGCATTGCAATGTAAAATTCTGCACGTAGTCATTGAGATGTCTTTATAAGTAAGTGTCACGGATGGTGTTAGTAGCAAAATCGCCACGTGACTCCACGACGATTAGCATTTGCCTAGCTATCGCGTGGTTGTAAGCATTATGGGGTATCATTTATGCATTTTAGTATGAAAAGAATTAAGCCTTGAAAATGAGCTATTTTTATGAATCTAACCATTACATTTCTAAAGGCCTTTTGTAACCGTTTATGGCTTTATATAATGCTTATGCTTACTCGTTTTTGGCTAAAGCTTTATGTACCTTTTATGTTAGCAAATGTATCTATTTTGCTATGCTATGTATGAGATTTCGAAATGAGCATTTAAGAAATGAAATTCTATTTTCAACGTTTTCTATGGAGGTATTTTAGATAAGAAAATGTTATGGTTTCAAAACTTACGAGCACTCAGTGAGCTTCAATAAGCTCACTCTTTTCTTGTTTTATTCCAAAAACCTCCTCAGGTAGTAGTGCGGGTGACCCAGGCGCGATATCTCCTCAATTGGAATAGGTGGGCTTGGATTCAACGATTGCTTCTGTTGAATGAACATTTTGCATATCATGCAAAAGCTAAATGCCACTTATTTTGCTTGTATTTCATGACATATTTTGGTGGCCCTTAAAAGAAATGTTTATACTCTTGTCTTTTGATATGCGTAAAGTTTTGTAAATTTCATTAAAGTTATGAAAAGTATTTGTTTTTCCAAGTAAATTGCTTCTAGGATTTTGATGATACTTTGTAGCTTATGGCTTATGGTTTTATATGGTTTGAGTTTGTATGAAAATGGAAAATAAATTTTAAGTATGTTTGTGGAAAAAGTTGGATTGGAAAATGAAAATAGTTGGAAGTATATTTCCATGCAGGTATTTTTGGAATATCAAAAATACAGTCATTATGTTGTCGAATTTTCTATTTGGAAAAAAAAAAAAAAAAAAGAAGCCATGTTAGCTTTAGAAAGTGAGGAAAGATTAAAAGATTTTAAGAGTTTGCTCCATGGATTTTTTTTAGCCCAATTAGCAAGGTTTAGGAGGATTTCGTCGGAGTGCCAGGCAAGGCCCTCCGGATACTAGTATGGTATGATTCGGATTGGGTCCTGTTAATTCTGCCTAGACAGAGTTGCATTTCTGGGTCATGTGATATCAATAGATGGAATATCAGTAGATCCCTAGAAAATAAAAGCTATAATGAATTGGAAGCCATCCACAAATGTGATAGAAGTTAGAAGTTTCTTGGGTTTAGTTGGTTATTAGAGGAAGTTCGTGGAAGGATTTTCGAAGATAGCTGCTCCTTTGACGAGACTGACAAGAAAGAAGAGAAGTTTGTATGGTCAGATGAGTGCCAACATAGTTTTGATGAGTTGAAGAGAAGATTGACCTCGGCGCCTGTACTTACACTTTCATCAGGGGATGATGGATTTATGGCTTATTATGATGCCTTCAGATAGGGTGTAGGTTGTGTGTTGATGCAGAATGATAGAGTGATAGCATATGCATCTCGACAGTTGAAAAAACATCAACAGAATTATCCGACACATGACTTGGAATTAGCAGTTGTAGTGTTTGCTTTAAGGATATGGAAGCACTATCTATATGGAGTACCCTGTAGGATCTTCACAGATCACAAGAGTCTATAATACCTATTTACACAAAAAGAGCTCAATATGAGACAAAGAAGATGGATAAAGCTCATAAAAGATTATGACTACACAATTAAGTATCATCCTGGAAAAGCGAATGTGGTAGCGAATGCACTGAGCCGTAAGTCCACAAATTCATTAGCCCAGCTGAAGGCAAAGTATTTGCCTATGTTAGTAGAGTTGCAATCCATGGGTGTTAAATTGGAGATGAAGGACTCAAAAGTTTTACTAGTAGCATTTCATGTTCGTCTAGGGTTAATAGATCAAGTGAGAGAACTTTAGACCTAAGATCCATACTTGATGAAACTAAGAGGTGAGATAGAAACTGGGCAACAAAGTGACTTCTCAGTGAGAGTTGTTGGCACATTGGTTATGGGACAGAGATTATGTGTGCCCGATGTGGGAGATTTAAAGAAAGAGATCATGGAATAGGCACATTCATCAGCATATGCCATGCATCTAGGGAGTACTAAGATGTATCAGATTCTAAAAGACCATTACCAGTGGAGAGGAATGAAGAAAGACATAGCAGAGTTCGTATCCAGATGTCTAACCTGACAGTAGATTAGAGCAGAACACCAGAAACCAGTAGGTTTATTACAGCCCTTACCTATTCCTAAGTGGAAATGGGAGAGAATCATAATGGACTTTATGGTAGGGCTTTCACGGACTCAGAGGGGGCATGATGCTATTTGGGTAACAGTTGACGGAACGACGAAGTCCACTCACTTCCTAGCCATTAAGAATACTTATTCCCTGGAGAAGTTGGCTCAGTTGTATATAGATGAGATTATGAGACTGCATAGTGCACCAATATCTATAGTATCAAATAGAGACCCTCGATTTGCCTCTAGATTCTAGCCAAAGCTACAAGAAGCATTAGGTATTGGATTGAATTTTAGTATGGCCTTTCACCCACAAGCAGATGGGCAATCCGAGAGAACAATCCAGACCCTTGAAGACATGTTGAGAGCTTGTGTTATGGAGTTTAAAGGGAGCTGGGATACCTACCTACCTTTGATAGAGTTTGCTTACAACAATAGCTATCAATCTAGTATTAGCCTGACGCCATATGAAGTGTTGTATGGCAGAAAGTGTAGAACCCTAATTTGTTGGGATGAGGTGGGTGAGAGAAAGCTGATTGGCCCAAAGATTGTTCAAGTCACAACCGTGAAGATCAATGTGATTAGAGATAGATTGAAGATAGCAAGTAATAGACAGAAAAGCTATGCGGACAATCGAAGAAGAGACCTAGAATTTCAAGTGGGTGATAGAGTGTTCTTGCAGATCTCACCATGGAAAGGAGTATTGAGGTTTGGAAAGCAAAGGAAATTGAATTTGAGATATATTAGGCCATAAGAGAGTGGGTGAAGTAACATACCGCTTGAGGTTACCATTAGAGTTAGCCAACATTCATGATGTCTTCCATGTTTCCATGATTCATAAGTATGTAGCCGATCCTTCACATATAGTGAGAGAGCAACTGGTGCAACTCAAAGAGAACTTGACCTACGAAGAGCAACCAGTGGAGATTTTAGATCGAAGAGATCAAGTGTTGCGTAACAAGGTCATTCCGTTAGTGAAAGTGATATGGAGGAACCATGGATCTGAGGAAGCTACATAGGAGCATGAGGAGTAGATGCATAACCAATATCCGCACCTATTCGAGTTAGGTATGTAATTTAAATTTCGAGGACGAAATTGTTATAAGGAGGGGTGAAATTGTAAGCCTTCAATTCTATTTATGGTTTCCCTAGTACTAGACACTAAATGATGTTTTGAGATATTAGATGGTTAATGAAAGTGTCTAAGAATGTAGAGAATTTTTAGAAATTGATTGAACCCAATTGTAGAATCAATAAATAAATAAAAGGGTAAAATGATCATTCCCATTGGAGTCTTTATGAGTTAGTAAGACAAGGGACCAATTAGAAGCAAATACATCATATTTGGGATCAAGATAGAATTAAGCAAAGTTCAAGGACAAGAACCAAATTGTCAAGGACACAATAGTCATTTAGGAAAAGTCAAAAGTATATATAGTGTTGATTTCCAACACTTAGCCATATTTTTGGACGCCAAACATAGAGAGACAAGAGGGATGTTCGGCCAAGCAAGAAACAAGGGGGATCAAGTTGGTTTTAAGCAATCTTTGAGCTCTAATTCAAGATCTCAAGCTAACCCAAGCTAGAAGACCAAGTTAAGAGCAAGATCTAAGCAAAAAGAGGTTAGTTTTATTACTTTTGAAACCATTTAAATGATGTTTGTGTTGATGTTTGACTTGGAATTTGATGGAGGGTTTTCATTTATGTTATGAGTTGAACTTTAAGAGACCAAAAGCAAGAGTAGATCACATGGAACCACTCAAGAGTTATAAGTTAGGGTTTATATGGGAGAAACCCTAAGTTTGATTTGAAATTATTTTGAATGAAATATGTTATTTGTTCGGTGTTTGATGAAATGCCTAAGAGATTAAACATGAAAAATTTGTATAAAATGAACTTGGTGTGTATAAGGGCATATAAGGTCATAGTGAGGGGTGTATGATTCCAATGAAATCCAAGGCTTTTAAGCATGATTCCATGTTGATTTCAAGCTAGATAAACCTATGAAATTGTTAGAAAAAAAATTAGACAACGTGCATTGTAAAGCCTAAATGAAGGGTATTAGTGGTTATCTTGGAATACCATTTTACCTATGAGTTTAAATGAGTTATATGAGTATAAGTGAGTATATATAGCACTAGTATAGCACTAAGGGAAAGAGAATTGAGATTATAAGTGAAAAATGGGAAAGTTGCCCATAATTTAGTAGCGAAAAAGGGCGTTTTAGCTAGAAACCATCACCCGACGACCGTTTCTTTTCGAATTGACACTTGGACCAACCTAAGTGCGAGTTAGGGAGATGAATGGAGAAAAAATGGAGGAAAGAAAACCTAGGGATTGCTCCCTAGGTAGTGTTCGGCCAAGAGGGGTCCAATAGTATCAATTTTCGTTTCGAGCTTCAGAAAATTATTCTGTGTATATGGATGTGTTCCTAGGTGAGAATAATGGAAAGAAAACGGAATTTGAAAGCCTTGGTTAAGTTAGAATCAAGAAGAGAAGATTTTAGTAAAAATACCCCTTTAATAGGTTAGTTGAGTTGAAAGCTATGTAATGAGTTTTGTAAAGTTAAATTTAGAATATTCTAAACTAGAATGTGATGTGTAGGTGAAAAAGAAGCAAGAAGGGCAAGAGAAGGTCATTGAAGCTTACCTAGCAAGCCTTGAGTTCCTAAGTGAGTGCTACACTTTGTTTTCTATTAGTTTTATTGTTTTTCTATGAATAAGGTGATTTTATGGTTATGCAAGCATAAGTTTTTCCATAGAAATAAGTATTAAAAGCTCTAGTTTAAATCTTTTAAAAGTTAAGCTATTTTGTGCTTCTTGCACTTAACAAAACTATTTTATGCTTGTTGCACTTTAAAAGAAATGAGTTTTAGTGCTTAATGCACTTAGAAATGAGTTTTGGTGCTTAATAAACCCAGAAATGATTTTTAGTGCTTAATGCACTCAGAAAAGAGAGATTTGTGCTTATTGCACTTAGAAAGTTCAAGCGAAATGAGATTTTCAAAGGCCATGAGTATACCTTCAGATTTCAGATTCAGTTTTAGACCTGACCGGTATATCCCACACTAGTATGGCAAAGTCCTGGGGGGATGCGTCACTAACTTGAGGGGAAATCGAGTCTGTTGTGTCGCCTCTACTTATGTGGGATATTATCTTGCACTATGGTTAGCGAGGTAGAATTCCACACATAGTCATAAGATGTTTCAAATAGCGTCACGGTTGGTGTTAGTTCAAAATCGCTACATAACATTGCCACAATAAGCAGCGTTAGTTAGTCGTCGATGTGGTCAGAGCATTTAGGGGTACGAATGGTGTTTTTAAAAAGTAAAGTTAGTATTTGAAAATTTGAAAGCAAAGAAAAGTATTTTCAGATTTTACTATAAGTGATTTTCTTGTTTAACATTTTGTATGCTTTCCAATTTACAAGTTTCACATGAAGTTTTATGTATACACTAGTTTTATAGATTCTTTAGTCATGCTTTGCATTGAATGAGATTTTAATTTGAGGAAGTTTAAGAAATAGAAGTCTACCTTTAAAAGTTTTAAGGAGGTGTTTTAGAAATGAAAGATTTTAGTTGAGAAAGAATCATAAGCACTTATTGGGCTTCTAAAGCTCATAGTTTTTCTGTTTTTATTATAAAACCCTCCTTAGGTGTTGACATGGGCGACCGAGAAGAAAAAGCTCCTCCGGAAGATTAGGTGGGCATGACATGACAAAACTTCTGAACAGTTTACATTTTGCATATTTTTATAGCTTAAATGAATCATTTGTAAACATATTTTTAAGTTGTAAATGAGTGGTAAATGTTTGTTCATGAGATGAAAAGTTTTGGTTTCTTTAAAGTAATTGTGCAAATTTCATGTTTTTACTTTTGATGATATGAAATTGTGACCTAAAATGCATGTTTGTGGATAAAGAAGTTGGGTGGTGTCTGAGAACTATTTTAGGAGTGTAAATTTCTTTTACAGGTTTTGGCAATGTTTATAACACAGCCGTTTATGCTGTCGGATTTTTAGTTTTATAAAATGATTCCGATTCTAAAATTGAAATGAAATTTTAGTTTTTGAAAATGAAACCAACCCAACTATTTCAAGAAAAGAAAGTCTATTTAATTAGTTTAAAAGCGAAAAGTTTAAGGGTTCGCTCCGCGAATTCTCTTAGCCCGCCTAGTAGGGTTTAGGAGGGATCCGTTGGAGTGTCAAGCGAGGCCTATCGGATAAGTGTTTAGAGAGATCCGGATTGGGTCGCATCAGATTAAGTGATTGTTAAGTGTGACATGTGGACCAATTAGAAGCAAGTTTATATATTAAGGGTCAAGATGGAATTAAGCAAGAGTTCAAGGACAAAAAAACCAAAGTGTCAAGGACGAGATGGTCATTTAGAGAAAGTCATAAGTATAAATATGAGAAGCTTTCAACACTTAGCAAAAATTTTGAGCCACAAACGTGGGAAAGAAAGAGAAAGGTTCGGCCAAGCAAGAAACAAAGGGAACCAAGTTGACTTCAAGCAATTTTCAACCTCCAAATCAAGATTTCAAGCTAACCTAAGCTAGAAGATCAAGTTTAAAGCAAGAGATTAAGTTAAAAGAGGTTAGTTTTACAATCTTTGAACTCATTTATGGTGGTTAGAGTTGATGATTGAGTGGGAATTTGATGGGGGTTTTCATTTATATCATGAATTGAGTTTCAAGAAACCTAAAGCAAGAGTAGATTATGTAGAACCATTCAAATTTGATAAGTTAGGGTTTATATAGGAGAAACCCTAAGTTTGATTTGAGTTTGATTTGAATGAAATATGTTGTTGATGTTAGGGTTTGTGCCCTAAGAGCTTGTAAGTTGTAAACGTTTAAATAAAGAATAAATAAATAAAATTTATTCAAATTAATGTACATTTATGAAATGTTTGCTTCATACGAATATCATGTAACATCCATGATTCCTTATGTAATCTTTAATTAAGTATGTAAGTGTTATATACAAGAGGATTTAGTTCGAAATTAGTAATCTAAAGAGTCGTAGAAAGCAAACAAAGCTGGGTACTTTGTTTGTGGTAAATCTACAGCTGTGGTCCATTTCGTATTTGATACGATGATCTTATCCGGGATCGTTCATATGGCGATATGAAAATGGAGGCAGCTTATATAATAGAGCTTATATAGGACTGGACCACGATAAAATGAATTTCTTATTAATATCTGTTAAACAAAGAAATTCTTATTTATCGACTAGATGATCATATATGGATTGATCTTAATCCTGAGTGTTTAATGGACTCCTATTTGTTGGGTCATATCTTTTGACTTACATGGGTAAGACTAGTTATAGATTTACGGTCAATAAGTTTCGTACTTTGGAGATGTGATTTAATAAGTGGCTGGGAACATTCTACATAATAGTGGAATCCACTCCTTCTTGCGAGAAGTAGATAAGTAGTTCCATTAAGTGTTGATTCAGGTCTTGAACAATAAGAGCACTCAACTTTCTATTTACAAGTAAACGGAAAGATAAATTCATAAGTTGTTATGGATATATTCTTCATTAGAGAATTAATGGTACTTAATGGAACAAGATATAATTAGAGAGGTATAATGGATTTTAATAACCTAGCTCTAATTATGAACTACTCGTGGAGGATCGAATCATATGAAATGATTAAATCGATGGACACTAAAAGTTTAGATTGTGTAAAACATCTACAATTTTGAGAGTGCAACCTTAAGTTTTTAGTGGAGTAACTCTAAGGTTAATAATAGTGAATTATTAATTAAAGAGTTTAATAAATAATTCCGATATTATTGGAGCTCAAATTGTAGGCTCATTTGGTCCCCTTGCTAGCTCACAACCACATAAAGAAACAAGTTGAAGAATATAATTGGATTGTCCGATTATTGGTGTACATATAAATTTATGTACATGTTCATAAATTATTTAAATAATTTGATTAATTAAATATTTATAATTATTTAATTAATGGTTAATTATTTAATTATTTGTAGAGGTCATGGGTTCAATTCTAAATGGTGTCATTAAATTAATTATGATTTAGAATCATTTAATTAATGGAAATAATAATTTTAATTGGCATAAGATTCAATTTAAATTATATTAAAAGAGTTTTAATTTAATATGAATTAGATTCCATATTAAATTAAAAGAATAGAATTATAACCAAGTAAGGAATTTGATTCCATATTGGATATGAATTATGTCTTTTCAATTTTAATAGGATTTTAAATTCCTTGTTAAAATTGAAGAACCCTAATTTGCCATTATAAAAAGATGTTTTTATGATTGGTAATAGTAGTAGTGGATGAGAGAATTTTTGGCTACTTAAACAAAAAATTTCCATTGATTAAAAATCACCTAATAACCATCTACTTCAAAAGGATCTTCAAAAGATTGTGCCCACACACAGTTTCTTTTGTAAAGAGTCATAGTAAGGAAGATCAGGTGGTGAAGAATTTGCGAATCAAAAGGGATCAATTCAATCTTCATGTAAGGTAAGATTGGATCTTATTAATTTAACTATTGAATCGTTATTACTAGCATCGATCGGGCATATTTTGTTTGAAAATTTTTAAAATTCACGTTTCCGCATTCGAATTAAAATTGAGTTTTCCCTTCAATTGGTATCAGAGCCAGGTTTTCGCTAGTTTAATAATTGATTCAATAATGATTGAATTTTCTTTTGATTATGATTCTTTGTATGTCATAGAGTAGGCACAAATTATTGCTTGATATATATTCATGTTTGATGAATTTGATTTGCATGGATTGATCGTTAATTCTATGGATCTTTGGCTAATTTAATTTGATTAATTTGTAAGCCTGTTTGTGGCAATTTAATTTCCTTGTAATCATAGATTTAGGATTTTAATTTTGTCGAAGAATTAAACGCGAAGAAGGATGCTTTTATGAGCGAAAATTACAGTTGAAATCGACTAAAATTCTGGGTTATCGAAACGGGATTGTGGCTGTCCGCAAAATTGTTTTGAACAGCCCATAAGAGCAGACTTGTGCGGCTGTTTAAACTAGTTTTAAACCAGTTTCGACCGTGCAACCAAGTGTGTGCAAGTTTGATGATGTGACTGGTTTTAAACTAGTTCGAGTGCGCAAGAGACAGCGAATCGAATGCGACCAACGTGCACCAACAGTGCATGTGATGCACGGCCAGACATGGTGCATGGTCTGGGGTGCGTTTGCAAAGGACTGGTGCGACTGGTTATGAACCAGTGCAACACTGGTCTATTGCACGTCTGTTTCGGCTGGACAGAACGTGCATGGCTGATGCGCTGGTGCAGGTCTAGTTCGGCTGGACAGAACGTGCATGACTGATGCGCTGGTGCAGGTCTGGTTCGGCTGGACAGAACGCGCATGGCTGATGCGCTGGTGCAGGTCTGGTTCAGCTGGAGAGAATGCGCATGGCTGATGCGCTGATGTAGGTCTGGTTCGGCTGGTGCGAACTGGTTTCTAACCAGTTGGGCGTGCGGCTTCAGCGGACTAGTTTGGCTGCGCGTAGGTGGCTGATCGACTGTGCGGACTGGTTTCGAACCAGTTGCGCTCGAGCGGCTGGACTGCAATGCGCTGCGCTGGTGCGGCTGGACTGCCGTGTGCAGCGCTGATGCGGTTGCTGCGCTGGTGCGGCTACTGCGCTGGCGCGGCTGGTGCCTGGTACACTGGTTCGTTACGCAATGGGACTGGTTGTGCCTGTGCAGTTGTTCAGCAGCTACATGCGACGTGAGACTGTTTTTGAACCAGTAGCACATGCGGTCAGATGACTGGTTTGCGAACCAGTTTGATGAACCGCAAGCCAGTTGTGGTTCAGTTTGGCTGCGCTTGAATGGAGTTCGGCAATGCATGAAGGACTGTTTTCTTGAACCAGTTGGGTGTTCATCCAGTGGCTACAAATAGAGACTGAAATTGCTGCAGGTTGGTGCATGTGGTGCATGACAAGTAGCATGCTCAAATTGTGCACGTGTGCGTGGAGGAACCTGCATGAGTGTGATGCACAAAACAGTGCAATTATTGCACCTGTTTGAATGATAATTTACTGGTTGCATGAGTATGCGACACATGTGCATTTAGTGCACATGATTGATGATGCACAATCTGCACATGTATGCTCACACTTGAATATTTCTTTGTTGGCTTTAAAAATCAAGAAATGGGCTTGTAACCCAATCCAGATTATGGAGGTTCTTGATAATTAAATTAGATTTAATTATAAGCCTTAAAGAGCACATCAAGACCTTGAAGACCTATGAAGTTCTTGAAGATTACAAGTGAAGGTCAATGAATGCCTTGGTTAATTTTGTAATATCTAAATTAGTTTTAAGTCGTTAAAGCCAAAGAACCCGGTCAATCACATGTTGTTTATTTAAATGTTTATCATGTGATGATTGAATAATTTGTTGATAACATGATTATGTATAAAATATGTCATATAGAATAGAAAGTGTCTACTCGTTGCATTATAACATGATATACATATATGTATTATTATTTATTTTTTCTATTAAATAGTTTATTAGTTAAAATAGAGATAATAATACATTAAATACCAATTTTTATAATTTGTTAGGATTTAGTTGAAAATCCTAGGTTCACAAATTAGAAATATATAATTAGTTTTAATGTGATTAAAATAAATATATTTCAAATAATTGGTAGATATAATGTGGATTAGATTTTAAGAGTTAAAATTGGGTAATCTCACATTAAATCTAATCTTCATAATTAAAGAGTTTGGATTATATAGATTAGTTCTTTCATAATATATTAAATTTTTAAGAGTTAAAAATCTGGTAATTTATTATGTGTTAATAGGATGATGATTCTAGTAACATACTGATTCTTAGTAACTTAGATTATACTTGTTAGCCGTTAATAATCTAAGATGATGACTAGGAATATTAAATAGAAAACTCTAATCCTAAAATAGTGAGTGGGAGAGGGATATATGACAATATATCCCACGGTCTCCATCGTTAGTTCAACATCATGAGATTTGAGTGGCGCCTCGAGACGGCTTTGTTTTCGTCCCCCTAAGGGTGGTGTTTATTTGGGTCAATATCAAGGTTGACTTCCTAAAGGATAAGATTTCTGGATGTATTTTGGGATTGACCTACCCTAAGGCTGGCAATTCTCAAGTTAAGTTTGAGAGATCTGAAATAATGGGTTACACTCACAAATGAATAAATTAATTAGTTAGTTTATTCCTTGACCGAAATAAGCGGTAGTCAGATAATATAGGAACAAGAGTTATTCTATTATATTATTTGACTGAGATTTCTCAATCTAACATACAAATATTTGACCTACCCTAAGGTGGCATTTATTTGTGGCATATTAGATTATCGTGGCATAGTAATTCTTTTTAGGGTATTTCTGATTTATTATTCATGTATCATGCATCATGTTTAGTTTTACGCTAAAATTTATGATATTCATATGAAGCAAATTTTGAATAAAATGTTTTGTTTATTTATTTCAGCAATGTCATCATCTTTAATTACCATACTTGCCAATGATAAACTGAATTGGGAAAACTATGTTAAATGAAAAAATAATATGAACACCATTCTGGTTTGTGAGGATTTAAAATTTATCCTGATGAAGGAGTGTCCTCCTGTGCCACCTGCAAATGTCACACGTAATGTACGTGAAAACTACCAAAATTGAGTTAAGTCTGGTGAGGCAAATGTTACTGAAACTTCTACCTCTAATAAGAAAAAAAGGAAAAGGACCACCAGTAAGGCTAAGGCAAAGCCTAAGAAGCAAGCTACCCAAAAGAAGAAGCAAAAGAGCTCTAAGGCTTCCCAACCCAAAGAAAAATGTTTTCATTGTGATGTGGAAGGTCACTGGAATACGAACTGTCCTAAAGTACCTCGAAGAGCTCAAGAACAAAAAGAAATGAAAGGTAAATATGATTTACTTGTCATTGAATCTTGTTTAGTGGAGAATGAGTTATTTACATGGATAATTAATTCAAGAGCCACTAATCATGTTTGTTCTTCTTTACAATTGATTGATTCTTGGAGGGAGCTTGATGAGGGCGAGTTTACCATGCGAGTTGGCATTGGGGATGTTGTTTCAGCTAGAGTAGTGGAAGAAGTTAGACTTCAATTTTCAAATAGTTGTTTTATTGTTTTGAACAATATTTATTATATTCTGAATTTTAGAAGAAATTTGATTTCGGTTTCTAGATTAATGGAACATAATTATTCAATTTCTTTTAGTAATAAAGATGTTATTATTTCTAGAAATGGTTTGAATATTTGTTCCGGAATATTAGAAAACAACATTTACATGTTAAGATCGTTAACACGTAATCACTGCTCAATGCTGAATTGTTTAAAGTTGAAAAACCTAAAGCAAAGCAACAAAAGATTTCTTCTAACGATGATACCTATATTTGGCATCTAAGACTTGGATATATTAATCTTGACAGAATAGATAGACTAGTAAAGAGCGGAACTTTAAGTGAGTTAAAGATCGGTACTTTACCTGTTTGTGAATACTGTTTAGAAGGTAAAATGACTAAAAGACCTTTTAAGACAAAAGGTTATAGAGCCAAAGAACCGCTAGAGCTTATACATTCGGATGTTTGTGGTCCAATGAATGTTAAAGCTAGAGGTGGTTATGAATATTTCGTCACATTCATTGATGATTATTCTAGATATGGGTATGTTTACCTAATGCAACGAAAGTCTGAAACTTTTGAAAAGTTCAAAAAGTTTAAAACTGAAGTTGAAAATCAATTAGGTAAAACATTGAAAGCTCTACGATCAGATCGTGTAGGATAGTCCTTGATACAGAGTTCAAGGATTACTTGATTGAGAATGGTATTATATCCCAACTCACGGCTCCTTGGAACACCACAACAAAATCGGTGTTGCAGAAAGGAGAAATCGTACCCTGCAGGATATGATGAGATCTATGATTAGTTTCTCATCTTTAAATAGTTCCTTCTAGGGATATGCATTGCAAACTGCAGTATAATCCTGAATGTAGTTCCTTCAAAGTCTATTCCTAAAACACCTTTAGAGTTGTGGAATAGTCGCAAAGCTAGTTTGCAACATTTTCGCATATGAGGGTGTCCAGCACATTTGCTGAAAAATAAGACTGGAAAACTGGAATCCACGTTCACAAGTTTGTCTATTTGTAGGCTACTCTAGATAAACTAGAGGCGGATTCTTTTATGATCCTCAAGATAACAAAGTAATTGTATCGACAAATGCTACGTTTCTTGAAGATAATTACATAAAAGAACATAAACCTCGAAGTAAAGTTATACTAGAGGAATTATTTTCTGGTTCGACCAGTACCCCGTCAACAATAGTTGTTGATGATAACATAGTTAAGACCACGTCTTATCGTCAGACAGACTTTCATCAGAATCATCTACCACTTCGTCGTAGTGAAATAGTTATTAGACCACCTATTCGTTATAGAAATATCGGAGAGGCACAAATTGCTATCTCGATGAGAGTGTAGGTGATCCATTGACATATAATGATGCAATGGAAGATTCTAATAAGAAAGAATGGCTTAAAGCTATGAATCTCGAGATAGAGTCTATGTACTCAAACTCAGTCTGGGAACTTGTGGATCAACCAGATGGGGTAAAACCCATAGGTTGCAAATGGATCTACAAGAGGAAGAGAGGAGTGGATGGGAAGGTGGAGACCTTTAAAGCTAGGCTAGTGGCAAAAGGTTATACTCACAAAGAGGGAGTTGACTATGAAGAAACTTTCTCACCAGTAGTCATGCTTAAGTCCATTCGTATTCTTCTATCCATAGCTGCATGTCTCAATTACGAGATATGGCAAAATAGATGTCAAGATTGCGTTCTTGAATGGCAATCTTGATGAAAGCATTTATATGGTGCGACTAGAGGGATTCGTAATCCAAGGTCAAGAGCAAAAGGTTTGCAAGTTGCAAATGTCTATTTATGGACTTAAGCAAGCTTCTCGATCTTGGAATATTAGATTTGATACTTCGATCAAGTCTTATAGTTTTGAGCAAAATGTCGATGAACCTTGTGTATACAAGCGTATCATCGATAAGAAAGTGGTTTTCCTCTTACTTTACATCGATGATATTCTACTCATTGGGAATGATGTAGGAGCATTATCTGATGTAAAGAACTGGCTTGCTAACCAATTCCAAATGAAAGATTTGGGAGAGGCTAGTTATGTTTTTGGGATCCAAATCATACGAGATCGTAAGAACAAACTGTTAGTATTGTCTTGAGCATCATACATTGATAAGATCCTTATACGTTATTCGATGCAAAATTCCAAGAAAAGTTATTTACCTTCTCGGCATGGAGTTCACTTGTCTAAGGAACAATGTCCTAAGACACCTCAAGAAGTTGAGGATATGAGATGAATTTCCTATGCCTCTACAGTAGGCAGTCTCATGTATGCTATGCTATGCACGAGACCTGACATATGTTATTCAGTGGGAGCAGTCAGTCGTTATCAATCTAACCTAGGATTTGATCATTGGGTGGCAGTAAAATGTATTCTCAAATATCTTCGAAGAACGAGAAACTATATGCTAGTATATTCTGGTGAGAATTTGATTCCAATAAGGATATACAGATTCTGATTTTCAATCAGGATAAGGATTCTCGAAAATCTACATTTGGGCCAGAATTCACCATAGGTGGTGGGGCTATAGTATGTCGGTGATGAAAATAGTTTCACAGGACAATCATGCTGATCCGTTTACAAAGACCTTAACGGCTAAAGTGTTTGACGGTCATCTAGAGGGTCTAGGATTACGAGATATGTCTCATTTACTCCAGGGCAAGTGGGAGATTGTTAGGGTTTGTGCCCTAAGAGCTTGTAAGTTATAAACGTTTAAATAAATAATAAATAAATAAAATTTATTCAAATTAATGTACATTTATGAAATGTTTGCTTCATACGAATATCATGTAACATCCATAATTACTTATGTAGTCTCAAATTAAATATGTAAGTGTTATATACAAGAGGATTTAGTTTGAGATTAGTAATCTAAAGAGTCCGTAGAAAGCAAACAAAGCTGGGTACTTTGTTTGTGGTAAATCTACAGCTGTGGTCCATTTCGTATTTGATACGATGATCTTATCCGGGATCGTTCATATGGCGATATGAAAATGGAGACACTTATATAATAGAGATTATATAGGACTGGATCACGATAAAATAAATTTCTTATTAATATCCGTTAAACAAAGAAATTCTTCTTTATCGACTAAATGATCATATATGGATTGATCTTAATCCTGAGTGTTTAATGGACTCCTATTTGTTGGGTCATATCTTTTGATTTACATGGGTGAGACTGTCATAGATTTATGGTCAATAAGCTTCGTACTTTGGAGATGTGATTTAATAAGTGGCTGGGAATATTCTACATAATAGTGGAATCCACTCCTTCTTGCGAGAAGTAGATAAGTAGTTCCCTTAAGTGTTGATTCAGGTCTTGAACAATAAGAGTGCTCAACTTTCTGTTTACGAGTAAATGGAAAAATAAATTCATAAGTTGTTATGAATATATTGTTCATTAGAGAATTAATGGTACTTAATGGAACAAGATATAATTAGAGAGGTATAATGGATTTTAATAACCTAGCTCTAATTATGAACTACTCGTAGAGGATCGAATCATATGAAATGATTAAATCGATGGACACTGAAAATTCAGATTGTGTAAAACATCTACAATTTTGAGAGTGCAACATTAAGTTTTTAGTGGAGTAACTCTAAGGTTAATAATAGTGAATTATTAATTAAAGAGTTTAATTAATATTCCGATATTATTGGAGCTCAAATTGTACGTGTATTTGGTCCCCTTGCTAGCTCACAACCACATAAAGAAACAAGTTGAAGAATATAATTGGATTGTCTGATTATTGGTGTACATATAAATTTATGTACATGTTCATAAATTATTTAAATAATTTGATTATTTAAATATTTATAATTATTTAATTATTTGTAGAGGTCATGAGTTCAATTCTAAATGATGTCATTAAATTAATTATGATTTAGAATCATTTAATTTAATGAAAAATCATTTAATTAATGGAAATAATAATTTTAATTGGAATAAGATTCCATTTAAATTATATTAAAAGAGTTTTAATTTAATGGGAATTAGATTCCATATTAAATTAAAAGAATAGAATTCTAACCCAATAAGGAATTTGATTCCATATTGGATATGAATTATGTCTTTCAATTTTAATAGGATTTTAAATTCCTTGTTAAAATTGAAGAACCCTAATTTGCCATTATGAAAATATGTTTTTATGATTGGTAATAGTAGTGGTGGATGAGAGAATTTTTGGCTACTTGAACCAAAAATTTCCATTGATTAAAAATTACCTAATAACCATCTACTTCAAAAGGATCTTCAAAAGATTGTGCTCACACACAGTTTCTTTTGTGAAGAGTCATAGCAAGGAAGATCAGGTGGTGAAGAATCTGCGAATCAAAAGGGATCAATTCAATCTTCATGTAAGGTAAGATTTGATCTTATTAATTTAACTATTGAATCGTTATTACTAGCATCGATCTGACATGTTTTGTTTGAAAATTTTTAAAATTCACGTTTCCGCATTCGAATTAAAATCGAATTTTCCATTCAGTTGATTAGGTGTTTGATGAAATGCCTAAAAGATTAAGCATGAAAAATTTGAATAAAAGGAACTTAGTGTTTATAAGGGCATACAAAGTTATAGTGAGAGGTGTATGAATCCAATGAAATCTAAGGGTTTTAAACATGACTCCATGTTGATTACATGGTATATAAACCTATGAGAAACTCATGAAAGTGTTAGAAAGTTAATTAGATAACATGCATTGTAAAGCCTAAATGAAGGGCATTGGTGGTTATCATGTAATACCACTTTTCATATGTGTTTAAATGAATTGTATGAGTATAAATGAGTATGTATAGCACTAAGGAAAAGAGAATTGAGATTAGAAATGAACAACGGAAAAGTTACCCTTAATTTAGTAGTGAAAATAGGGCATTTTAGCTAGAAACCTTCACCCTGATGACCGTTTCTTTTCAAATTGACACTTGGACCGACCTAAATGCGAGTTAAGGAGATGAATGAAGCCAAGAATGGATGAAAGAAAATCAATGGGGTGAGGGTTGTATAGCATTCAGCCAAGAGAGGTACAAAAATAGTGATTTTTGTTTCGAGCTTCAGAAAATTATTTCGAGTATATGGAGGTGTTCCTAGGTGAGAATAAATAAGATTCATTGGAAGAAATTGGAATTTTAAAGCTTTGGTTAAGTTGAAATCAAGAAGAGAAGATTGTAGGCAAAATAGCTTTCAATAGAGTTAGTTGAGTTAAAAGCAATGTAATGAGTTTTGTGAAGTTAAATTTAGCATATTCTAAGCTAGAATGTGATGTGTAGGTGAGGAGGAGGCAAGCGGAGCGAGGCAAGGCAGTTGAAACTTCCTATATGAAGCTTGAATCCAAGTGAGTGCTAAAATAGTTTTATAAAAGTTGTGCTTGTTTGAAATGTTAAACATTTTATAGTGTGCTTGCCATTTTAGAACTTGAAATGAGTATTTTGATAAATATGATGTTTTATATAAGAATAGTAGCATTTATGATTTCACAAGTATGAGCTTTGTTTAGAAATGAAATTCAAAGTTTTAATTTTAAGCCTTTTCAGCAAATAAGGCTATTTCATGGTTATGCAAAGCAAAATGAGATTATTAGTTTTAAATGTTTTATGCAAAAATAATTTACATATAAATGAGTTTTCAAAGGCCATGTGTATATCCCACTTTTAAATTTATAGACTCGGCCGGTTTGTCCCACACGTGTATGGCAAAGCCATGGGAGGGGTCGCGTTACTAACTTTTAGGGGAATAGAGTCTGTTGCGTAGCCTCTACGTGTGTGGGATGTTATCTCACGCTGCGATGTAGAATTCTGCTCGTAGTTGTTAAGATGTCTTTGTAGCGTCACGGATGGTATTAGTAGCAAAATCACCACGTGACTCCACGTTGATTAGCGTTAGCCTAGCTATCGTGTGGTTGTAGCATTATGGGGTACAATTGGTGCATTTTAAAATGCAAAAGTTAGTCTTGAAAATGAGCTATTTTTATGCAATTTACGATTACATTTCGAACGAAAGTTTTGCAACCGTTTGTAGCTTGATATAATGCTCATGCTTATTAGTTTTTAGCAAAAGTTTTATGTACATTCTTATGTAGTAAATGTACTTGTTTTGCTATGCAATATATGAGATTTGAATGGAGCATTGAAGAAATAGGACTTTATTCCAAATGTTTTAATGGAGGTATTTTAGAAAAGAAAATACTATTATTCTGAAACGTATGAGCACTCACTAAGCTTCAATAAGCTCATTCTTTTCTTGTTTTATTTTAAAAACCTCCTCAGGTAGTAGTGCGGGTAACCAAGGCGCGAGATCCCCTCCGTTGGAATAGGTGGGCACGGATTCAACGCTTGCTTCTTTTGAATGAACATTTTGCATATCATACAAAAACTAAAGGCCACTTATTTTGGTTGTAAGTGCTATGAGGTATCCTTTGGTGCATTTTAGTATGAAAAGAATTTAGCCTTGAAAATGAACTATTTTTATGCAATTTACAATTATATTTCGAACAGAATTTTATAACCGTTTGTAGCTTGATGCAATGTTTATGTTTACTAGTTTTTGTTAAAAGCTTTATGTACCTTTTATGTTAGCAAATATATGTATTTTGCTATGCAATGTATGAGGTTTCAATTTGAACATTTAAGAACTGAAATGCTATTTTCAACATTTTCTATAGAGGTATTTCAGATAAGAAATGTTATGGTTTCAAAACTTACGAGCATTCACTAAGCTTCAATAAGCTCACTATTTTCTTGTTTTATATCAAAAACCTCCTCAGGTACTAGTAGTGGGTGATCAAGGCACGAGATCCCCTCCGTTGGACTAGGTGGGCATGAATTCGATGCTTGTTTCTTTGAAGGAACATTTTGCAATGAATATTTTGCATTGTCATATAAAGTTAAAAGTCACTTATCTTGTTATTATTTTATGATATATTTTGTTGGCTCTTAAAAGTAATGTTTCTACTCATATATTTTGAGTTCTATAAAGTTTTGTAAATTTTATTAAAGCTATGAAAAGTATTGATTTTTTAAAGTTAATTGCAAGATTTTGATGATGCTTTGTAGTCTATGGTTTATGATTTTATATGATTTGAGTTGTATGAAAATGGAAAATAAATTTTGAAGTATGTTTGTGGAAGAAGTTGGGTGGAAAAATTGAAAACATTTGGAAGTGTATTTTTCCTTTGTAGATATTTTGGGAATGTCAAAAACGCAGTCGTTATGCTGTCGAATTTTCCAGTTGACAAAAAAAAAACAACCCATTTTAGCTTTTAAAAAGTAATGGAAGATTAAAAGGTTTTAAGGGTTCGCTCCATGGATTTCTTTTAACCCAATCAGTAGGGTTTAGGAGGATTCTGTCGGAGTGCCAGGCAGGGCCCTCCGGATACTAGTATGGTATGATTCAGATTGGGTTATGTCAAAAATCATAAACCATTCTTTTGGAATCAATAACCCAAAAGTTTAGACATACTAATAATGGAAAATATGATTCTTACCATTTGAAATCAACTTGCTCTTGGTAAACCTCATTCTTAGGCTTGTACATCACTTTTGTATGACCTTAAAATCACTCAAAAATAGCCACAAAACCACAAGGTTGAGCTGCTGTCTTCTAGTTTCTTTCCTCTTGCCGTGACCTCTCTTGCACTAAAAAGAAAATTTTTGTTTTTCATTCATTTGATTTCATGACAACTCAACTTTATATAGTCTGTTAATCACTTTAAAAATTGCCCTCAAACTAAGCTTAAATTCACACGATTGCCATTGGTCAAAATTGAAGGCTTTTGATTGGTTGAAACATAAAGACTAGTTCAATTCTAACTAATCTCATTCAAGTCCAACTAAACACTTTTCTTTCTCTCTTTTTTTTTTTTAATTTTTAATTTTTAATTTTTATTTAGGTTTAATCTCATTGCTCCACTTGTCTCATGCATGCTTCATTCAAACTTCTTATTTCCTCATTGCTCCACTTGTCTCATGCATGCTTCATTCACACTTGAATATCACCTTTGATTTCACAATTTCATATTTCTTATAATTCAAACTTCCTAAAATGCCCTTGATTTTCCGAAACCTTTTCGGAATCCCTCCTAGGACTTCTAAAGCTTATATTTTGACTTCTTATACACTTCAGGAAGCCTTGATGACCATTCAGGAACTGTTCTATACATTTTTCAATTCCCCAAAAGGTTTTCGGTTCGATTTTGAAAATTGCCGGATGTTACCGAAATAGTCCAAATTTCCTTCGAAAGTGCCGTTTGGGTTTCTAAAACACATCTTTGGGCATTTTAATACTCATTTGGACCCTTTTTTCTTAAATTTTCTAAATCTCCGAAAGTCCTTCCGAAAACTCCGGTTAGATTTGGAAATAAGTTCAGCCTATCCAAAGTTTATTATAACTAAATTAACACTTTCTAAACATTTTATTACATCATAATTAAGGGCATTTTTTATGCAGTACATATACAGTACAAGAATCGAAGGGTATTTTACAATGATAGCATTGGAGATGCTCTAAGTGGTGATGTGAATTTTCACTAATATAATTTATGAGAAAGTTAAATGGCAAAATAATATTTCTTCTTACATAATCTACTTTTTCTAATAAAGTATTTATTTTATTTAGTCAATCTTTCCCTTAAACTCATAATTTAAAACACAAATCTGAATCATCAGTAATCTGTATCAAAACGTACACTATCTTATAGAATATATATATTAAAATTAATTATGTCTATGCATTATATGTGGATAGTTAATTGAGTATAAATGAGTATTGACTAAGTTAAAACAGATAAAAGTAAGTAAATCTAATGGTTGATAACTGAAAAACTGAAATGGTTACATCAATGCGCACAAAGAATATATATATATATATATATATATATATTTCAAATTATCTTTGAACTAGAAACATGATAAAATTACAAAAGGACTATAAGAAGAAGAAAATTATATATCAATTGGTCATATTGCTTTATTGGAACCAATAATGATATTGGGATAAAAATTAGTGATTGCATTAAAATATAATGATCCTAAAAAATAAAAAATTTTAGAATTTTAGAATTTAAAAAATTTAAAAGGATAATTCCTTCTCATATCTGCTTATTAGAATTACATTTTTTTTTTTTATATTGAAAGTTCAATAAGAAATATAAGGAATTAATTGAAAATTTGGGATTCTTCTGAATAGAGTGTTAAAAGTAACAAAATATTATTATCAATTAAATAAACAAAATATTATTGGTTCTTAAAGTAACACAAGCATCAGACATGTATAAATAGATTAAATCATCAAATGACAAATAAAGCATAGAGTTGAAGAAGAGAGTTGAAAGAAAAGAAAACTAAGATACAAACTGCTTCATTTTTTTTTTTTAAAAAAAGTACACATTAATTATAAGGAGAACCACACACTAGGAAATACATGGACTGTCTTGTTCAATTGAAGAGTAGGTAGTAGCTAGCCACTGCAGATGTAGCTTAGATATGATAACGAGAGAACCACACTTTGAACAACAATGACTGCCCCTTGGACTTGCCTTATTCACTTTATATATATATATATTGCATCTTACACACCAATTTTGACAGTCCACCAATAAACTTGCTTAACTGGAGATATTACGGCGACCTATGGTCAGCGGGTGGATCAACATAAACTGGAGGCATATATGTTTGTTGAAGAATCCGTCGTCCTGCACCATAGAATGCGTATGGGTAAAACATAGTGATTAGTAAATTAAAATATTGATGAAATCTTTGCTTTGGTACTTGGAGAGATCCAGTAACTATTTTCATACAATATCGGTTGAAAACAGAAAATACAGACGGACCGGTCCCGCTTAAAAGCAAACAATTAATAGATACATCTGTAAATTTTCAAATGCATCAAATGGTTAAAAACATAAGGTGCAAATTTAGAATATTTTTTATTTTGAAAATCAAATTGATAATATATGTATAAGAAGAAAAATAATTGGATAAATTTTTATTGGGTTTTACACTTAAAGAAAAATGGAATGTAAGGAAATTAATTAGTTACTAGAAATACTGACCGAGTTTCGACAACATTGGTATTGTGTCAATGGTTGCAGAAGCTAACTCAGAGGACATAAGAAATATGACCACAAAGAAAACCACAAGCATGGTAATTTGGGAAGACTTGGTGAGAGCCATTTTTGTTATATTGAGAGAGTATGAGGAGCTGGTGAGTAGCTCAACGATGCAGAGAGTGTTGGTTGGTGCCTGGTATTTATAGAGTTAGAAAGTCTATGTGCAAGTAAAATATTGGCTAATGAGGTTGTGGCGAAGAGCTTTTTCACACCGGGATGTAATGTGGGCAAGCTAGGATTTACCATTTTTTAGGCTCAAAAGAAAATTTTAATTATTGTGTTAACCCAAATCATATATACTAATGTTAAAAGATAAGTTATTTATTACATATTTAATATAATAGTAATGTTGGGCTTCTCAAAAATTTTATCCAAATGATGTGATATATGAATTTTTAAGATCTTGTAAATCATGAGATAATGTGATAATTAATAGGATCTTGACAACTCACATGCTATATCATTTAGACATGAATTTAAGTAAAATTTTTGAAAAGCTTAGCATTAATATTAATATAATAGTATGAAAAATAAATTTACATACAAACATCGGCTCAATGAATTAAATAAATAATTATATACAATTTTTGAAAAAACAAAAATCTTAGTAAATTATTTTTGAGTTATAAATTTTAAGAAATTTTGTTTCTATATTGACGACAAAAATCCAATCTAAAGAATATAAGATTGGATAAATTATTCATTATAAACAGTGTAAATAGTTGTAATCAAACTCATAAAGAATGCAAAATAAAAATTGTTTTCAAGAGTGTTAAACTTTGTTTTATAATTTGTCACTAGATTTTGGTGGCACAGACAAGTTGAACATAATGATGAATTTAGTTTAATTCCTATATTTAACATAACCTGGAAGTGGGTGCTTTTGTGGTTGAATTTGGTAACTCTATCTGTTGTACTCCTCAAATCATAACTATGAGCATATACCTCCAATACAATCATCTATTTGAGTTAAATTTCTTGCCACATAGCATAGATAGACACGTGTGTTCTCACCTCCCCCAAAATTTTCAATTTTTTTATTTTTTAGTTTTATCTTTTACAATATTGTAAATTTACATGTACCCCTAAATATATTAGTTATAAAAGAAAAGTGTAGATTTATCAAATTATTAACTTTAATTTTCTATCTTTATCTTTATTAATATTTAATTTTTATTATTTTCTTAATTTCTATTCAAACGTTTATATGCTATGTGTTTGAATATTTGTCATAATAATATATATCATAAAAAGGAAATTTAAATGTATATACCATTTTTATTGAAATATTAATATCTTCTTAGGCATTCTAAGTACAATATTAATATCTCTAACTTGGTTTGAAAATCAAATCAATAAATCCTAAAATTATGAAGCATAAATTTTAATTTGTTACATCTAATTTCTTAAAGTATGACCATGATTTAATTCTTATTTCTTTTTTTTTAATTATTCTTGTAATTTATATATTTTTGTAACCAATAAAGTGGTACAAAAAACTCTCTTGCATAAAAGATATTTTATGTTATATTTGCTTAAGTTTTATTTCTAGCAAAAACTTAAATTCTAATTTAAATATAAAGTTTACATAATTTGATTGCTAAACATTATATTATGATCACAAATAAAAAACTAAGTGGATTATTATTGGATAAAAACATTATTTCATTTTTTTCTTATGCTTTATAAGAGATTTTTAAATTGTAAGTTATATATGTACAATTAAGTACATTATTTATTTTCACTTTTAATTATTCTAGAGCAGATGATGATTACTTAGAAATCAACTAAAAAGAAAACTTCATATTTGACTACTATAATACTTTTAGTTATTTTTAACACTATTGTCAATTTATTAAAGTGCCTCCTCTGATATTAATTTCTCGGTCAACCACTATATGAAGCTGATGTGGCAAATTTTTTTAAAGAATATGGAAATGAGTTTCTTAATTGAGAAACTCTCCTAAAAATGCTAATTACAATTTCACATTTTTTCCAACCAATTAAAAGTATCGAGAATTTTTTTCACTCTCTCTCTTTTTAAATGTAAAATATAAAAGGAAAGAGTGTGTTGACACGTATTTCATTGTGATTAATCAAAAAAGAATGCATATTTTATTTTAGATAATTGCATTGAAAATGAAAATATGTATTTGCATTGTTTTTTTGGCCAAAGTGGATCCATATTCAAAAAAATTGTTGATGTATCACTAATAGAAACTCAAAAAAATACATGATAGCATTGGAGATGCTCTAAGGTTTATCATAAAATGGTTAGAAAAAAGTTTGTACTTTTCATTGTCAACTCTTACATTTGCAAGTTTTGTTTAATCTAATTATATCCAAGATATGTTTTTGGTGAATTTGCAAAGATACCCATCAATCTGTATTTAGTTTAAAACCCAAATACATGTCTTATAATTATGTATTTAGCTGAATTATACTTTGATTAACTAGTATTTAGTTGTGATACTAATTTAATTAATAAGATATTTCTTATAACTACACTAATCTAATTGGTGTTTGGCTTAAATTTCAATCATAAACAATAAGTTTTTTGGGTCCTTAAAATGAGAATTAAAAAATATATATAATATATTATTTTATGATAAAAACGTTGACTAACGTATATTTCCAATCATGTGATATTATTTCAAAGAAAAACAAATCCTATGGTTGAAAAATATAATAAATTAAAATATTTTATCCTTTTTTTTTTAAAAAGGAAAAAAAGAAAAGAAGAAGCTTATATAGTCCATTGTCAGTCCTTTCACAAGCAATGTTATAAGTAACAATAACCACTTGCGACCTAATGCACCCACTGGCATATTGTTTACTCAAGCATGTTCAACACTTCTTGAGGAAACTGTGTTTGGAATTGTTTTTAACATGATGTTTTTGAAAACTATTATTAAAAATGAAAAACATATTTTAAAAAATGACGTCTTTGAAAATGTAATGTGTTTGAGACAATTTCTTAAAAACTAATTTAAAAAACAGAAAATCATATAAAAGGGTTTGGTATATGAAAATGAGTAAAATAGTTGTTTAGATGGTAAAGTAATAATTTGTTTTGAAAATATGTATTGAAAATGATGAAAAACATAAAAATGTTGTTTTTCACTCTTCAGTTATAATTTTCAAAAAGTTATTTTCCATTTTCAAAATATACCACCAAACACTTAACTCTCATTTTTGTTTTTGAAAATGAAAAATCATTTTAAAAAATGCATCCAAACACTAATTCGTCCATTTTCAATCCTTTCATTAGCACTGTCGGATGTAACAATCACTACTCTTGGGATCCAATGTCCTCGTTGGAAAGTTTTGGCACATTATTTACTAGCATGTTCAACACGTCCTCAAGAAGTCATATGCACATATTGCATCTCTAGTTAGGATTCAATTTTATGCTTATGAATTTTAACGAAATGGATTTATGATTTGAAATACATGTTTGAGGCAAAAGAAGTTGGGTTGGAAAAACAAAAGCATATGGAAGTGTATTTTTCCCTTGCAGGTTATTTTAGTTAAGTAAAAACACAGATGTTATGCTATCGAATTTTCTATTTATATAAAAAAAAAATCCAACCCATTCTAGTTTTGCAAAATAAGAAAAGATTTTAAGGGTTTGCTCTACGGATGTCTTTTAGGCCAATTTGTAGGGTTTAGGAGGATTCTGTTGGGGTGTCAGATAGGGCCTTCCAGACGTACGTATCGAGGGTTTCAGATTGGGTCCTATCATGTAGGGTGCTGGCAGATCGTCTGGGAAAAGGGGTCTATCACAATATCAAAATCGAATCTTGACAAATAGAAAAATGTGAGATGTTTGTATGCGTGAGTTCAATAGAAAGTGTTGCACGCACTTGACTAAATAGTGTGTAGGTGAGGGCGCTAGATCCCAAAGCTAGTGATTGTTATATCCAGTAATATTGTTTGTGCAAGGACTAATAAGGGCATATGTGTTCCCTAGGAATATAAAAATTGATTCTTGACTAGAGATGTAATATGTGCATACGACTTCCTCATGACGTGTTGAACATGCTAGAGTAAACAACATGCCAAACTTTGCTATACATACAACACATGCATGATAACAATATCCAACTTGGCATGGTTCATAACTATTCAAAGTCAAGGTTAAATTGGCCACATGCAAAGAAAGTGACTCGGAACTTATTTTCTTTATAAAGATCTTGAAAATTGGTTATAATATTACTATTAGACGATGATATTTTGTTTGTTTGTGTAAAGTTTTAATATCAAAAATATAGTTCATGGTTCACTTCTACTTAGCTTAATTAATGGTTAATACACTTACCCTTTATATCAACATATATAAAGAGTTTTCTTCCTTTATTATGGGAGTAGATATCACTTTCTTGATACAAAATAAATTTTCAAGCCATATATATAGTGTTTAGTCTTTGGAAGATCAAATATCTCACCATTCATAGTTATGAACATATGTGTGGAGTTTCTCTTTTTATTGTAAGAGAAAAAAATTTCTTCCATTGTTATGGAATCTTCTAATATTATTGAAGTAGATTTTCAAAACCACTTACAAGTATTGATTTCAGTAAGTTTCAATATATTTATGATCATTATTGTTATATTTACCTTATAACTATAACTTCCAATAAATTTTGAAATAAGTAATGCTAGGCTTCCTAAATTTTTTATCCAAATGACATGACATCTGAGTTGTTAACGTATTAATTATCATATCATCTCATGAATTATAAGATGTTGATAACTTATATGTCATATCATTTGGACAAAAAAATTGGGAAGCCTATAATTACTAAACATAATGAGTACATGTAAATCAAAACAATTATATTGTTTTTTTTAATCATTATGCAAAACAAATTGAAAGATATTTTGTGTATAAAATAGAATTAAAAAAAATGTCTACTAATTAAGTTCCAATAATTAATCTTCTGATTGCAACTTCATCTTTTGTGAGTATATGAATAACACATCACCTTCTAAATTGGATGATTATGTACCTTTTTATCCACATTAGTAGTGGGGATGTAAGTCTTATCATGCGAGAGTGGTTATCTCCAATGGGGTAAATATTTGGGCTGGCCATGTAATGATTAGATCCAAATTAGCCTATAATCATTTGGTATTAACTTTCCCCTATATACATATATATAAAGTAAGCTAACACCAATTATCAAGGAAAAGTTGGGACAAAGTCTTGTTTATATAGTATAAATTTATGTTTGCTTTCAATTATATATCCAGAATTGGCCTATTATGTATATTAGCTTGTTAACTATTTTAGCGAGACAAAATGTTTTACTTTCCGACAAACTAATATAATACGACACATTCGCTGCTGAAAGATCCACAAACTCTTAACAAAGTAATTCACGTATGCATGGCTCTATTTTAGTGTTTTCACCCTCTATCTCTGTTCTATTTTTACCCAAATTATTGCTACTATCCAAATACAAATTGAAATTAGTGTGGATATACTTTTACGGTATGAGATTTTTTTTTTTTGACTTATTACACATATATCATGAGTAACATATATCGTGTACGCTGTTAGACACTTTTCATCAGGGTCTCTAAGATGTGGTCCGTAATTGGAACTCCTAAAAGCAGGAGAACAGGCCCACAATGCGTGGGAAAATTGCAACACATTACATGCGTGGTTGTAGCTCGAAACCGATCCTTTGCTTGAGAAGCATTCTGGACAGTTGGCCTGGTGACCACTTCACCAAGGCACTTAGAGCTTTTAGGCTATAGGACTTGAAACAAAACACTTGGACAAATTATTTGATCATAGTAATTATATTTTATTTTGTGCTAGTTTATAAACAAATGTTTTAATTTTTCTCCTTAAAGACACTGAGTTTGTTAAATATTACTTCCTATATTTGTGGACTATTAATTATGCAGAAACTGAATTTAAATATGTGATAGAAAAACTATTTCACTAATATTACAAATCCTATTTTATGTATTTTTGTATCTCGATATGGTAATTGATGGACTATTAAACTGAAATTTTACATTTACAAATTAAATCAAATAAATAATAAGTTAAAACGATATGTATAATTATTATTATAAGTCAACAATATCAAAGTCTTGGGATGAAATACCTTGCCAGATACTTCACGGAGATCTCTCTTGACTTGGAAGGGAAAATTTCGAATAACTTAAGGGGGAGGGATGCATGCAGGCATTAAAAATGAGGACACTGACTTGACGGTTTTTTTTATAGCGCATTGACTTGACCAGTAACTTTTTACATCGACAGTACTCGATAGTGACCTTCAACTTGTTTCATACGTAAAGACTACTTTCAATAGTGGTCATTGCCAACCAAACGCTTTCAATCTTTACATAGCTGAAACGATAAATGTAAACACCTTTGTCATCAGGAGGGCACTGCATCCACTGCTATCGAACAGATACATATGTTAATATTGTTTGTAAATTTTGAATTTTTATATTGTCTGTTACAAAAAAGATGGTAACAAGGGAATAAATTATGACCATCTATTATTAATAATAAAGATGTACCAAAAGATATATGTACAAATATCAATAGAGGACCTTAAGTCTGGTGGTATTTATATATTGAATATTTATAGAAAGATATATTTTACTTAAACTTTTGACAAAGGTTGCAGTATTTCAAAAGTGGAGGCCGTCTAATATCTCTGTTTTTTTTTTTTTTTTGAAGCAATCCAATATCATGCTGGATGGGGTATATAACAAATCTCTATAATCTCGATACAACACCTAACACGCAGCCCATTTTGCCAATTAAGATTAAACTAAGCCCAACTATAAATCATGCTGGATCGGGTATATAACAAATCCCAACTCTACAATACAATTCAGTATTCCTCAAAAAACTGTTCACAGTAACATGTGAATAAAAGTGCCCTATTTGTTTATATTAGTTTACTAAGTCCCCTGCCTTATGTAATTCATCTCCTGTTATGACAAGGTTCCTCGATCTCTTACAATTAAAATAATAGTTACAGCACGTTATTTCCAATATAGGAAATCATACAATTTAATTAAATTTTAAGTATTTTGTACTATGAACTTTATATTATTGTAAATTATTTAAACATCACAGTTTAAGTTTCTTGTCAATTGAACAAAGGTTGCAATTAAAAATAAGATGCGTACAATAAACTTTTACATTTAGATGTTATCCACAGGTTTCAACATCCACTTAAAAACCAATTCGTCTATTCGAAGACGACAATGCTACTCTCACCAAAATCCTCCATTTTTGAAGTCAAATCCAATAAAATCTAACCTAATCTAATCCTAATCATCATTATCCAATATCCATAAACACAAAATAACTCTAAAAATCAAAAAAATAAAAATAAAAATAAAAATCACCAAGATTTAAATTTATTAAATAGATCGGTTTTTAAGTGGATTTTAAAACCGGTGAATGTTATTCATCGATTTCAACATCCACTTAAAAACCGATTCGTCTCATCGTAGACAATGATGCTGCTCTCATCGGAATCCTCCATTTTTTAAAGTTAATCCAACCAAATCTAACATAATCTAACCCTAATCAACATTACCCAACCTTCATAACACAAAGCAACTCTAAAAATTGCAAAACAAAATAAAAAAATCACAAAGATTGAAACAGAAGCCAAACGTCCTATACCTTTGGCTACGGAGGAGATGAAATAGCTCGTCGACGGTCTGGCAAGGTCGGCAATAGAGCAAGAAGGTCAAAGAAGGTGGAAATGGCTCGTCGGGTTACCGAGTCACAAAACGGATCAAAGATAAATTTTCAAAATCGATGGAAATGGCTGGTTGTGATTTTGGAATCGATTTTTACACTCCTTATATATCTCAAGTAGTTTCATAATTGTCCACTTGGGTTTGTTTTGTAAATTTTTCAAGATAGAGGTTAATGGGTAAAATTGTGGTAGGGGCAACATGAATAATTTGGGCATGGGGTGGAATTAATTTGTTTGAGGGGTTAATTTTTTTTAAAATGTGGGTAAAAACAAAAATCCCCCTTCTAGAATGGGCATTATTTGTAATTTCTACATATTTTATTTTGTTCTAGTTTATAAACAAATGTTTTAATTTTTCTCTTTAAGACACTAAGCTTAACTTAATTCCTTAACTTAAAACACAAATTACCATTTGAATTCCTTAACTTAATTTTGTTTTAATGACTTCATTAATTTATTTATTTATTAAACCTTTATGAATATTAATCACATGTGGTCACATCCAACATATATATATTTATATATAAAGCAAACTTTTCACTTGCTGCCTTATAAAGTCGTATCTCATGGTATCAGTGAATAAGATTTTAAATATGTATATAATGGTAGACAAACTTTTAAATTATGAGTAAGTTGATAACTCTTACATTAAATCCACGAGGTAAAAAAATGCATAAGAGTAAAAAGCATTTACACAAAGCTGAAAGCCTATACCATATGCTTGGTACAATATCAAAATTGAATCTTGACAAAAACAAAAATGTGAGATGTGCATACGCGTGAGTTCAATAGTAAGTGTTGCATGTGCTTGACTAAGTAGTGTGCAATTGAGGGCGCTAGATCCCAAAGTTGGTGATTGTCATATCCAACAATATTACTTGTGAAACTAATAACAGACATATGTTTTCCCTAGGAATATCAAAATCAATTCTTAACTAGAGATGTAGTATGTGCATATGACTTCCTAAGAACGTGTTGAACATGCTAGAGTAAAAAACTTGCCAAACTTTGCTATACATATAGCACATGCATGATAACGATATCCAACTTGGCATGGTTCATAACTATTCAAAGTCAAGGTTAAATTGGCCACATACAGAGAAAGTGACCGAGAACTTATTATCTATGTAAAGATCGTGAAAATTGGTTATAATATTACTATTGGACGATGATATTTTGTTTATTTGTAGAAAGTTTTGATATCAGAAATATAGTTAATGGTTCACTTCTACTTCGCTTAATTAATGGTTAATTAATGGTGTATAAAATAGCATAAAAAAAAGTCTACTAATCAAGTTCTAATAATTAATCTTCTGATTGCAACTTCATCTTTTGTGAGTATATAAATAACACATCACCTTCTAAATTGGATGATTATGTACCTTTTTATCCACATTAGTAGTGGGGATGTAAGTCTTATCATGCGAGAGTGGTTATCTCCAATGGGGTAAATATTTGGGCTGGCCATGTAATGATTAGATCCAAATTAGCCTATAATCATTTGGTATTAACTTTCATCTATATACATATATATAAAGTAAGCTAACACCAATTATCAAGGAAAAGTTGGGACAAAATCTAGTTTATATAGTATAAATTTATGTTTGCTTTCAATTCTATATCCAGAATTGGCCTATTATGTATATTAGCTTGTTAACTATTTTAGCGAGACAAAATGTCTTACTTTCCGACAAACTAATATAATACGACACATTCGCTGCTGAAAGATCCACAAACTCTTAACAAAGTAATTCACATATGCATGGCTCTATTTTAGTGTTTTCACCCTCTATCTCTGCTCTATTTTTACCCAAATTATTGCTACTATCCAAATACAAATTGAAATTAGTGTGGATATACTTTTACGGTATGGGACTTTTTTTTTTTTTTGACTTATTACACATATTATATCACTGAGTAACATATATCGTGTACACTGTTAGACACTTTTGATCAGGGTCTCTAAGACGTGGTCCATAATTGGAACTCCTAGAAGTAGGAGAACAGGCCCACAATGAGTGGGAAAATTGCAACACATTACATGCGTGGTTGTAGCTCGGAACCGATCCTTTGCTTGAGAAGCATGCTGGACAGTTGGCCTGGTGACCACTTCACCAAGGCACTTGGAGCTTTTAGGCTATAGGACTTGAAACAAAACACTGGGACAAATTATTTGATCATAGTAATTATATTTTATTTTGTGCTAGTTTATAAACAAATGTTTTAATTTTGCTCCCTAAAGACACTGAGTTTGTTAAATATTACTTCCATATTTGTGGACTATTAATTATGCAGAAACTGAATTTAAATATGTGATAGAAAAACTATCACATATTTTATGTATTTTTGTATCTCGATATGGTAATTGATGGACTATTAAATTGAATTTTACATTTACAAATTAAATCAAATAAATAATAAGTTAAAACGATATGTATAATTATTATTATAAGTCAACAATATCAAAGTATTGGGATGAAATACCTTGCCAGATACTTCACGGAGATCTCTCTTGACTTATAATGAGGATCAAGGGCGAAATCAGAATTTTTCATCAGACATGTCAAATTTAAAATAATATTTACAGCACGTCATTTCCAATATAGGAAATCATACAATTTGATTAAATTTCAAGTAGTTTGTACTGTGAACTTTATATTATTGTAAATTATTTAAACATCACAGTTTAACTTTCTTATCAATTGAAAAAAGGTTGCAATCAAAGATAAGATGTGTACAATAAACTTTTATATTTAGATATCATATGATCAAAATAGTTGACATATCATAAATCTCATGAATTTATAATTGTGTTCTTACTTACCAGTTTAAACTAATGGGTTAAACATTTATTAACATATATAATATTAAATATAGAGGTCTTAAATTTGAATCATACAATTTAATTAAATTTTAAATTTCCTTAAAAAACTGTTCACAGTAACATATGAATAAAAGTGCCCTATTTGTTTATATTAGCTTAGTAAGTCCCCTGCATTAATTATATAATTCATCTCTTGTTGTAAAAGGTTCCTTGATCTCCTGAAATGAGGATCAAGGGCGAAATCAGGATTTTTCATTAGACAGGGCTAACCTCTTCTTTCTTTCTTTTACGGTTTTTTGGCACAAACATATAATAGAAAATAAATAAATAAATTATATCTTGTTGAATTTTATACTATATAATATGTTCAAAGTGTAGATATAAACTATTGTGAAATTTAAAATAATATCTACAACACATTCTTTTTTATATTGTTGGCTCATTAATTACCACTATTTTATTTTCAAATTATCTATTATTTATGTTATGTTTTTTAGTGGAATTGATACTTTTTTTTTTTCTTAGTGTTTTTGTGTTTAAATTTAAGTTTAGAGTAGAAAAGAATAGACTCGAAGGATTTTTTAAAAGTTAATATTTACTAGGAAATCAAAGATCTAGTCCAAAGAGCTCACGGTGCAATAATTGTGTTGAAACGACAAAAAATGGAATTTCTCTAGGAATCTATGGTGGTAGCAAAGATATGGACTTGTTATCACAAGAGGATAAAAAAGCAATTAAGCGGAATTTAAGGGGTTGTTCAGTAGTTTGCCAAATCAAACAAATTAGGAAATCGAGTTTTGGAAATTGCGCAAAACAAGGACGCGTAGTAGCTTAGAAACAAGGAGAAAGCAACATCATTAATCAGTGATGACGCCATTGTTTGAAGTGGCAGGATGAGAACAGCGACAACAAGCTACGACAACATGTGGCTTGGAGATGCAGGCAGAAGTGTTGATATAAGTAGTGACTACAACATATGATGTGGTTGCGATTGGGGATCACAAGTTGTGTAGAAGTTAGAACTGGCAACTATAAGCGGCGACTCCTTATTTTTTTATGTTTCCCGATTCGTTCAAGAATTAATTGTGCAATCAATTCTCTAAGAATCACATGCATAAACTGACACTCAACCCCTATAAATAGTAGTTCTCTCCACATAGTTGAGACTTATCAAAAGAGAGAGAAAAGCAGGCGTGGATCAAGGAGTTCAAGGCTCTAGTTTTATCTTTTCTTCTTAGTTTTTATTTTCTTTTATGTGGCTAGTTTATTAGTTAGGGCTAACTTGAAGCCCTAAACATGAATTCAAGTTGTTTATTTTTTCAATAAAGCTTTATGTTTTGCATGATGAAATTAATGTCTCTAGTTTAATTTTATTCTATTTATTATGTTTCTTTGACTAATCACCTTAGAAGTATATTTATGAGATTATATTGTAAGAATATAAATCACACATCATATAAGCATATTCTTAATTAGCAACAACCAGTTGCATATGAACCAATTGAGGGGACATTAATTCATAAAAATCTAGGATATACATCATGTCCTAGGGTTTGTGTGATGTTAATATTATTCTAGTTCTTAATGAATTCCAATTATTAAACTTAAATAGAAATCATGATCGGTTATAATTAGGAATACACACATTTACGTAGATATTGTAAACCCTCGATTTATAATTATGGTTTCCCTAGTAATAGTTCCCTAAATGATATTTGGAGACCCTAAATGATCAATAAAAGTGTCTAAGAATGTAGGAAATTTTTAAAAATTGATTGAACCCGAATTGTAACATAAATAAATAAAGAGAAGGGTAAAATGGTAAATTCCCTTTTAATCCTTATGAGTAAGTGTGATAAAGGACCAAATTGAAACAAGTAAATCATATTTTGGGTCAACTTAGAATTAAGTAAGGTTCAAGGGCAAAAACCAAATTGTCGAAGGACACAATTGTCATTTTGAAGAAGATGAGAGTATATATAGTGAAGCTTTCCATACTTAGCCAATTTTAAACACAAAAACCGTGAGAGACACAAAGAGAGAAGGGGTGAATTTCGGCCAAGCAAGGAGAAGAGAGGATCAAATGATTTCAATCAAGTTTTAAGCTCCAAATCAATATACCAAGCAAACCTAAGCTAGAAAAACAAGTTGGAGCAAGAAACCAAGAAGAAAAGTGGTAAGTTTCATGATTTTGAACCATTTCTAATGATGTTTGTGTTGAAGTTTGAGTTGAGATTTGATGGGGATTTTCATTTGTATTATAAGTTGAACTTTAGGAGACCAAAAGCAAGAGTAAATCATATGGAACCAATCAAGTTTGATAAGTAGGGTTATGTAGAAGAAACCCTAACTTTGGCTAAGCTTGATTTGGGTTTGTGTTAAATGAAATATGATGATTGTTAGGTGTTTGATGAAATGTCTCAAAGATTTAGTATGAAAAATTTGAATGAAATAAACTTGGTGTGAGTTAAGGCATAAAAGGCCATAGTGAGAGGTATGTGATGCAAATGAAATCTAAGGGTTTTAAGCATGATTTCATGTTGAATTCATGTTAGAGAAACCCTATGATAAGCTTATGAAAGTGTTAGAAATCAAATTAAACAACTTGCATTTTATGGCCTCAAGTGAAGAGCAATAGTGGTTATCATGTAATATCACTTCATGCATGTGTTTGAATGCATTGAATGAGTATATTTGAGTATGTATAACACTAAAGAAAAGAGAATTGAGATTAGAACTGGAAAATGGACAATTGCCCATAAATTAGTAGCAAAAATAGGGCATTTTAACTAGAAACATTCACCCAATGTCCGTTTCTTTCCAAATTGACTTTTGGACCGACCTAAGTGCGAGTTAAGCAGATGAATGGAGAAAAAATGGAGGAAAGAAAACCTAGGGATTGCTCCCTAGGTAAGGTTCGGCCAAAAGGGGTATAAAAACATCAATTTTCGTTTCTAGCTTCAAAAAATTGTTTCGTGCATATGGGGGTGTTCCTAGGTGAGAATAAGTAAAATTCATGGAAAGAAAACAGAATTTTAAAGTTTTGGTTAGGTTGAAATCGAGAAGGGAAGTTTGTAGGCAAAATAGTTTTAAATGGGTTAGTTGAGTTAGAACACATGCAATGAGTTTTGCAAAGTTAAATTTATCATATTCTAAGCGAGGATGTGATGTGTAGGTAAAGAGGAAACAAGCGGAGCACAACAAGGCCATTGAAGTCCTTATACGAAGCTTTTAGATCACGTGAGTGTCCTTATAAAGCGTGTTTGCTATAATTTATTTATAAATTCATGCTATTTATCAAGTTGTAAATTGATATCAAATGAATTCTAAATTGAAATTGTTGCATGGATTATGGAAATGATTTATATGAAATGTGGCTTTAATTAGAAAGGAAATTTTCTTATGCATTTTATAATCTCTTAAGTTTCTATGAAATTTTATGAATGTATATAAGTTTTATGGAAATTCCATTTTAAGCTACGTATGGAAATGGAATTGAAATTTTATATGTTTTATAGTTTATAAGTTTTCCATGAAGTGTATGAATATATATAAGTCTATGAATTTCCTATAAGCTATGCACTGAAAGAAAATCTAAATTTTATATGATTTGTAAACTACAAATTTTATATGAATCTTATGGATGTGTAAGTTCAAATATTATTCCATTTTTATAAGCTTTATTTGAATTTTAAGTATATATATAAGTTGTAGTTTATTTATGTATGTTCGGTGATTTAAATAAGATTTGTATTTATTTTTAAGTTCTAAATTAAATAAAGTTTATATATATATGAAGTTTTAAGCATATATAAGTTCGTGTTATATTCAATTTTTAAGTTTCATACGAATTTTATGTACGTATGCGTTTTTAATTTTCATAAGCATGCCTTGTGAGTCAAGAAAAATTTATGCTTAAAATATTTTAAGTTATATAGAGTTTTTATGTATATATAAGTTATATATATACATTTTGATGCCTATATGGGTTTTATGGTTTTATAAATTAGGTGTGAGGATTTACGCAATTATGTACGTTGTGGATTCAGTACTCACACTATTGAACTGAAATAAGTTTTGGAAATTATGAGAATTTTAAGAAATGGAAACGTATTTTGAAAAGTGTTTTAAGGAGGTATTTTAATAAAACCAAATCTTTTAAGTTAAAAGAAACATCAGCACTCATTGAGCTCTCATAGCTCACTATTTTCTGTTTTTATGTTAAAAACCTCCTCAGGTATTGAAGTGGGTGACCGAGATTGGAAGGCTCATCCAGGAAGTCAAATTGGGCAATGACGCAACAATGCTACTACATAATATAATTTCCATATTTTGTACGTGAAGAAAATCATATATAAATATATGTTAATATTAAATGAGTGGTCTAGATTTATTCATGACATGAAAGTCCTAGTTTTGAAATCATTGCATAAGTTTGAAATCAAATTAATTTTGATTTTATGCTTTTACTTTTGACGAAACAGAAATTTTGATTTGTGATATTGAATTACTTGTTTGTGATTATAAGAAGTTGGGTTGGAAAATAAAAGTATATAGAAGTGTATTTTCCTTTGCAAGTTATTTTGGTTAAGTTAAAATGCAGCTGTTATGCTGTCGAATTTTCTATAAAAAAATAATAATAATAATAATAAAAAAATCCAACTCACTTAGTTTTCCTAAGTAAGAAAATATTTTAAGGGCTCGCTCCGCAAGTTTCCTTTAGCCCATTAAGTAAGGTTAGGAGGGATTCGTTGGGGTGCCAGACAGGGTACTCTGGATGTAAGTATGGTAAGATTCGGATTGGGTCCTATCAGAGTCAGCATTCGTCATGAATTTGATCATCATTTCTTCCATTGATGGCTTCTTGACTTGAGGTGGAACTTGTTGTGGTTGACTTTGAAAACCAAGTGGAATTGCAGGTTTCAATGATGATGCCTGATCTTGATTCTACTTCCATAAAAAATTAGGGGTGATTTCTCCATCCAGGGTTGTAAACATTCGAGTTTGGATCATTACAGTTGTCTGTTAAAATTAGCTACAAATTGTAACCGACTCCTGATTACCCAGACTACTATTTGTTGCATGACTGCCTCCGTATTCAGAGCTAACGAATGAGCTTTGAATTGCATTGACAGTCACTTGCACCCATTTCGCAAGCATCAAATCTTTTAGTTAAAGAAGAAATTTGAGCTGTCAGTGCTGTAATAGCATCCAGCTTGTGAACATCAAACGCTGCTTTTCTGGGTTTCGATCTCTCAGATGGCCATTGATAGATGTTGGAAGACATTTCTTCGATCAACTCAAATGCATCCTTCACATATCTTTTTAGTAGTGCTCCACCTGCAGCAGCATCCACATTGGATCTTCCAGCCTTTTATAAGCCTTGATAAAAAGTCTGTATTTGCAACCATTCCGGCACTCCATGATGACGACACTTTCGAAGCAACTCCTTGAACCTCTCCGAAGCCTCATTCAATGATTCTCCTTCCATTTGTATAAATATGGCAATATCATTCCTTAATTTCGCTGTTTTTGCTGGAGGAAAATACTTGGCTAGGAACTTCTATGCCAGCTCATCCCATGTTATGATAGAGGCTTGAGGTAATGAATTCAGCTAGCTTTTTGCCCTAGTCCCTTAATGAGAAAGGGAACAATCTCAACCGAATGGCGTCATCCGTCACTCCATTGTATTTGAAGGTGTCGCAAATCTCCAAGAAATTTGCGATGTGCTCATTTGGATCTTCATTGAGTAAGCTGGAAAATTGCACTGCTGATTGAACCATTTGAATGGTCGCTGGTTTGATTTCAAAGTTGTTCACTTGAGTGACTGGTCTGCGAATGCTTTGGTGGATCCCTTCCACAGTTGGTATAGAATAATCTCTGAGAGGTTTGGAGCCCTCAGGGGGGTGGTTGATTATCTCCCATGTTGACTTTTTGCTCCACCAAACGCCTAGCTTTCCTTATTCCTCGAACTGTTCTCTCGATTTCACTGTCGAATAGCAATAGTTCAGTGCTTTTAGACCTTCGCATAAAACGATCACTAACACCTGTAAAATAAAATAAAATAAAAAATAAAAATAAAAATAAATAAAAAATAAATAAATAAAACACAATAATCTGAAGTAAGATTGTTTCAACTAGTATTGATATTGATACTACAAAAATCCACGTTGTCCCTAGTAACGGGGCCAAAAACTTGATGGGGTAAAATCCAAATGCACTAATTACAATAGGTCACATGCAAGTATACGGTCACAATGTAATATACTGGCAAATCAAGGTCGTTACCACAGAGATAACTGCTAATTTTTAAGTATCAATTACCAACTTCCTTGAAACCAATTTTATTCAGACTTCCAAATTGACAAGAATATTTTAATTCACTAAAATATATATATATATTAAAATTAAAAATACAACTTAACTAAACAAATAATTAAAAATTACTTATAAAGACAGAAAACCACTACAGAATAAAGTATCTAGGAAATACAATTTCACCAACTATTCCAATGACTTATTCTCATTAAAAATAAAATAAAATACATAATTCTATTGCGTATTTAACCGGATAACTCTTAAATCTTCACTAGCCTCTTCCGAATGGTCAAGTGAAAATATTCAGAGAAATTAAATTGTTATATTTCTATGTCGATTAATTAGTCTGAATTCTTTAAGATCCAATTATCCACAAAGATTACACAAACCTTATAGGTATATTTCTATCCTTTAAGATTCATGTCATTCTATTGATGTCTAAACTATAGTCGCATTTTCCAAGTGCAATACAGTTAACTGATCAGGTTAATTAATTAGGCCCAAATTAATTAACCACATATATAAACAATATAATAGAATACTGACAATAAGAATAAAACCATTAAACACCAATAAATCATTAAACAAGAATTGAAATAGCTGGCTACATTGTATTCCTAGATAAAATAGTTTAGTTCTCCATGAAACCAATTAACACAATGGGAAAAATTGAAATCAAAATAAAAAACATTGTATTAATTGAGAAAGTAAATTAAAGGAGAAGTCACTATGTAATTTTGCAATGTACGCCTTCCTTGAACACGATCGAGCCAATTGATGCAGTCACATTGATTGCCTTTTTAACTCTTTGCGTAGCCGCTTGCTCTCCAATTTCTCTTCTCTCCAAAAGTCCCCTTCTCTGTCGCCGTTTTTCTGTAACTTTTCTTCTGTCAACCCCTTTTCATTGCCAAAAATTGAAACCTTTATAGCCACACCAGTTTAGGGTATTATTATCATTTTATTTATTCTCCACCCGCAATCTCAGTCTTCATTTCCTTTTTTTTTTTTCACTTTGATTCTCCCCTTTCTACCTTTGAAAAACTAGATATTCTGTTGATTGCTTCATAAACTTCCTTTAACATAAAATTTGCTTCTTTAAATCATTGTGTGTAATTTTTATTTTGAATTCTTTCCTTCCATTCACTGAATGATTAAATCCTCAATTGACTAAATTGATGTTGTCACATAAACTAAAAATCTTCGAAGTCATTAATAGTGATTTTCTACGAACAAAATGAGCAAGGAAAACTTTATTGCCATTTAAACGTGCATTTGGACCGCTTGAAACACCCCCTATAGGTTATTCACGCGTGAAACAAAGCTCAGGTCTATGCGCAGTCCATTCACACAGGCAACAAGGCTACGATGACTTCCAGCACCCATACGCTGGTTTGGCCTGCAGGGTCATGGCCCGCTGCCATGGCCTGCGGGAAAATTACAAAAGCCCCTCAACTTTTAAAAATTCAACTTTCGCCCCCAAAAAATACAATTTGACCCCCTCTATTAAATTTATACACAAAACACTTATAAAACATTAAAACCTCCTATTTCACTCGAGTTCTCATCACAAAAGAATAGGTTTAGAATATAAAATCGTACTTAATTTTAGTTCGATCATTATGCACTAATTTATTTGAGTCTTAATTCAAATTCCAAAACCCTATTTTGAATTTACTTGTTCTTAGTTTAGATCTAAAATAAACTTAAATTAAGGATAAGTTGAAAATCTTCATGGGATCGACCCTTGCTTGTTGCTATACTCAATAAAATGATTTGTGCACTTGAAAGGTTTTAATAAATTGGTTTGTTAAAGAATTAACCAACAAATATAGAAAATCATTCAATTTAATTAAATTTTTAGTATTTTGCACTATAAAATTTATATTATTGTAAATTATTTAAACATCACAATTTAACTTTCTTATCGATTGGAAAATGTTGCAATAAAAAATAAAATGTGTACTACAAACTTTTATACTTAGATATCAAACGACCATCAAAATAGTTGACATATAATATATCTCATTAACCTATAATTGTGTTCTTACTCTTTTTTTTTTTAAAAAAAAAGAAATTAATTTTGTTCTTATTTATAAGCTTAAACTAATGGGTTAAATATTTACTAATATATATAATATCAGAACTAGGGGTCATAAATTTGAATCCTCTCTCCCCTTGTATATTTGAAAATTTTGTTCATTGCACATTTTACATAGTAGAGAATTGTAAGCCCTTAATTTCTATTTATAGTTTCCTTAGTACTAGTTCCTAAGTAATGTTTTAAGATACTAGATGGTTAAGGAAAATGTCCAAGAATGTAGAGAACTTTTAAAGATTGATTGAAACCAATTGTGGAGTAAATAAATAAAGAGAAGGGTAAAATGGTCAATTCCCATGGGAGTCCTTATGAATTAGTATGATAAGGCACCAATTAGAAACAAGTAAATCATATTTGGGGTCAAGATAGAATTAAGCAAAGTTCAAGGGTAAAAACCAAATTTTCAAAGACATGATTTGATTTTGAAAAAGTCACAAGTATGTAAAGAGAAGTGTCCCAAACACTTAGCCATTTTGGACATGAGAAACAAAGAAAGAGTGAGAGGGTGGTTTGACCAAGCTTGGAGAAAAGGAGTCAAGTTGGTTTCACTCAATTTTCAACCTCCAAATCAAGATTTCAAGCTAACCCAAGTTAGAGGGCCAAGTTTAGAGCAAGTTCAAAGCAAGAAATCAAGCTAAAAGAGGTTAGTTTCATTATTTTTGAAGTTATTTATGATGGATTGTGTTGATGATTGAGCTGGAATTTGGTGGGGCTTTTTATGTATGTTATAAAGTGAACTTTAAGAGCCTTAAAGCCATAGTAGATCATGTAGAATCATGCAAGGTTGATGAGTTAGGGTTTATATGGGAGAGACCCTAAGTTTGAATTGAGTTTGCTTTACATGGAATATGTTGTAGATTAGGTGTTTGATTAAATGTTTAAGAGATTAAACATGAAAAAATTGAATAAAACGAACTTGATGTGTATTAAGGCATATAAGGCTATAGTGAGAGGTGTATGATCCCAATGAAATCTAAGGCTTTTAATCATGATTCCATGTTGATTTTATGCTAGATAAACCTATGAAATTGTTAGAAAACAAATTAGACAATATTGACATTATAGCCTAAATGAAGGGCATTAGTGGTTATCAAGTAATGCCACTTCTTTTATGTATTTAAATGAATTGAATGAGTATAACTGAGTATGTATAGCATTGAAGAAAAGAGAATTGAGATTAGAAGTGTAAAATGAAAAAATTGCCCTCAATTTAGTGGCGAAAAAAGAGTGTTTTAGCTAGAAACCTTTACCCGATGGCCGTTTCTTTTCAAATTGACTTTTGGATCGATTTAAATGCGAGTTAGGGAGATGAATGGAGCAAAAATGGAGGAAAGAAAATCACTAGGGAGAGCCCTACAATGCATTCGGCCAATGAGGGGTCCAAAAATGTGGAATTTCGTTTCGAGCATCAGAAAATTATTTCGTGTATATGGATGTGTTCCTAGGTGAGAATAAGCAAGAATTATGGAAAGAAAATGGAATTTGAAAGCCTTGGTTAAGTTAGAATCAAGAAGAGGAGATTGTAGTCAAATTACCCCTTTAATGAGTAAATTGAGTTAGAAGCTTTGTAATGAGTTTTGTGAAGTTAAAATTTCTATATTCTAAGCTAGAATGTGAAGTGTAAGTGAAGAAGAAGCATGAGGGGCAAGAGAAGACCATTGAAGAGCCTTAAACCAAGCTTGAGTTCCAAGTGAGTGCTAAAGTAATTTTATATAAGTTTATGCTTGTTTTAAATGTTTAAGCATTTTGTAAATGTTAGATGTCATTTTAGAAATTGAAATGAGTTATTTTGTGCTTCTTGCACTTAACAAAGATATTTTGGTGGTTAATGCACTTAGAAATGAGTTTTTATGCTTATTACACTAAGAAAATGAGTTTTGGTGCTTAATGCACCTAGAAATGAATTTTAGTGTTTAATGCACTCAGAAAAGAGAGATTTATGCTTATTGCACTTAGAAAGTTAAAGCAAAAAGAGATTTCAAAGGGCATGAGTATACCCTCATATTTCAGATTCAGTTTTAGACCCGACCGGTATATCCCGCACTAGTATTGCAAAGTCCTGGGGGGGATGCATCACTAACTTGGGGGTAAATCGAGTCTGTTGTGTCGACTCTACTTGTGTGGGATATTATATTGCGCTATGGTTAGCAATGTAGAATTCCGCATATAGTCATGAGATGTCTCAGATAGTGTCACGGTTGGTGTCAGTTCAAAATCGCCACGTGACTTACCACAACGAATGACATTAGCTGGTTGCTGTGTGGTCAGATTAATTAGGGGTACAAATGGTGCTTTTAGAAAGAAAAGTTAATATTTGAAAGTTAGAAAGTAAAGAAAAATATTTTCAGATTTCTATTACAAATGATGAACTTGTTTATCATTTTGTATGCTTTACAAGCTTGTAAATTGTAAAGCATACAAAATAATAAACAAAGAGAGAGGTGAGTGGTGTGTTTGGCTAAGCAAGAAACAAAGGGGATCAAGTTGGTTCCAAGCATTTTTCAAGTTCCAATCCAAGAGTTTAAGCTAACCCAAGCTAGAAGACCAACTCTAAAGAAAGAACAAAGCCAAAAGAGGTGAGTTTCATTACTTTGAACTTATTTGAATGATAGTAAATGTTGATGTTTGAGTTGGATTTTGATAGGGGTTTTTATGTATGTTATGAGTTGAACATTTAGAGACCTAAAAGCAAGAGTAGATTACATGGAAATCAATCAAGTTTGATGAGCTAGGGTTTGTATGGGAGAGGGCCTAAGTTTGATTTAAGGTTGTTGTAAATGAAATGGCTTGTAGATTAGGTTTTTGATGAAATGCTTAAGAGATTAAACATGAAAATTTTGAATGAAATGACTTTGGTTTGTGTTAAGGCATGTAATGCTATAGTGAGGGGTGTGTGATCCTAATGAAATCTAAGGGTTTTAAACATGATTCTATGTTGATTTCATGTTAGATAATCCTATGAAAATGTTAGAAACCAATTTATACAACTTGCATTGTAAAGCTTATATGAAGGGCATTAGTGGTTATCAAGTAATACCACTTCTTTTATATGTTTAATTGAATTAAATGAGTATAATTGAGTATGTATATCACTAAAGGATAGAGAATTGAGATTAGAAATGAAAAATAGAAAAGTTGCCCTTAAATTAGTGTAAAAAACATGGTGTTTTAGCTAGAAACCTTCACCCGATGACCGTTTCTTTTCGAATTGACTTTTGGATCGACCTAAGTGCAAGTTAGGGAGATGAATGGAGCAAGAATGAATGAAAGAAAATCAATGGGGAGAGCCCTAGTGTGCATTCAGCCAAAGGAGTTCTAAAAATGTCATTTTTCGTTTCGAGCTTCAAAAAATTATTTCGTGTATATGGATGTGTTCCTAGGTGAGAATAAGTAAGACTCGTGGAAAGAAATCAGAATTTTAAAGCCTTCGTTAAGTTAGAATCAAAAAGGGAAGTTTGTAGTGAAAATACCCCTTTAATGGATTAATTGAGTTAGAAGCTATGTAATGAGTTCGTAAAATTAAAATTAACATATTCTAAGCTAGAATGTGATGTGTAGGTGAAGAAGAAACAAGAAGAGCAAGAAGAGGCAATTGAAGCTCTGTATTCCAAGCTAGCAATCCAAGTGAAGGCTAAAGTAATTTTATATAAGTTTATGCTTGTTTTAAATGTTTATGCATTTTGTATATGTTAGATACCATTTTAGAAATTGAAATGAGTTATTTTGTGCTTTTTGCACTTAACAAAGCTATTTTGTGCTTGTTGCACTTAAAATAAAAGAATTTTGGTGCTTGATGCACCCAGAAATAAGTTTTAGTGCTTAATGCACTCAGAAATTAGATTTAGTGCTTTATGCACTCAGAAAAGAGATTTGTACTTATTGCACTAAAAAGTTATAGCAAAAGAGATTTTCAAAGGTCATGAGTATACCCTTAGATTACGTTTTAAGATTTAGACCTGGCCGGTATATCCACATTAGTATGACAAAGTCTTGGGGGGATGCATCACTAACTTGGGCGGAAATCGAGTCTACCGTGTCGCCTCTACTTGTGTGAGATATTAGCTTGTGCTATGGTTTGAGATGTAGAATTCCGCACATAGTCGTGAGATGTCTCAGATAGCAGTTACAGTTGGTGTCAGTTCAAAATCGCCATGTGACATACCACAACGAGCGATGTTAGTTAATCGCTGTGTGGTCAGATAATTTGGGGGTACGAATAATGCTTTTAGAAAGTAAAGTTAGAATTTGAAAGTTGTAAAACAGAGAAAAACATTTTTCAAATTTTACTACAAGTGAATATATATTGTTTAGCATTTTGTATGCTTTACAATTTATAAGTTTTATATGAAGTTTTATTGATATATGAGTTTTGTATATTCTTTATTTATGTTTGGCATTTATATGAGACTTAAATTTGATAAGTTTTAAGAAATAGAAATTACTTCCAAAAGTTTTTAAGGGGATATTTAGAAAATCAAGTATTTAGTTGAAAAGCATTATAAGCACTAACTAAGCTTCCAAAGCTCATAATTTTCTATTTTTGTATTAAAAACCTCCTCAAGTGTTGACGGGGGTGACCGAGAAGAGAAACCTCCTCCAGAGGATTAGGTGGCATTGTTGGGGTTTCTGCACTAAGAGTTGTAATATTGTAAACGGTTTTATAAATTTTTAATAAAGTATTCATTTCATTCAATTTATGTATTTTGCAAAAATTATATATATAATGAGAAACATCATTGATTACTGATGTAATTTCAAACTAAGTGTTAAAGTGTTATATACACGTGGATTTAGTTTGAGATAAGTAATTTAAAGAGTCCGTAGAAAACAAACGGAGCTGGATACTTCATTTGTGGTAAATCTACAACTGTAGTCCCTTTCGTATTTGATACGATAGTCTTATCCAAGACTGTTCATGTGGTGACATGGAAATGGAGGCACCTTATATAATAAAGATTATATAGGACTGGACCACGATAAATATAAGTCTCTAAATAATATCCGTTAATCTTAGAGATTTATATTTATCAACCAGATGATCATATATGAATTGATCTTAATTCTGAGTATATTATGAACTCCTGCTTGTTAAGTTATTTCCTTTGATTTACATGGGTGAGATCGGTGTAGATACCCGATCAATAACTTCGTACTTTGGGGATAGGATTTAGTAAGTAGCTGGGAACATTCTATACAATAGTGGAATCCTACTCCTTCTTGCGAGAAGTAGAAAAGTAGTTCCCTTAAGGGTTGATTCAGATCTTGAACAATATGAGCGCTCAACTTTCTATTCATATGTAAATAAAAAGATAAATTCATAAGTTGTTATGAATATATTGTTCATTAGAGAATCAATGGTACTTAAGGATCAAGAAATAATTAGAGGGGTAAAACGGACATTTGACCTTGCTCTAATTATGAACTATTTGTGGAGGGTCAAATCATATGTAGTGATTAAATCAATGGACATTGAAAAATTTTCAGATTGTATAAAAAACATCTACAATTTTGAGAGTGCAATCTTAAGTTTTTAGTGGAGTAACTTTAAGATTAATAATAGTGAATTATTTAATTAAAGAGTTTAATTAATAATTTCAATATTATTGGAGCTCAAAATTGTAGGTCCATCGGGTCCCCTTGATAGCTCATTTTAGTATAAGAAACATGTATATAGAATATTGTAATTGGACTGTCCAATTACAAGTGTTACATAAGTAATAAAAATTTGTGTTCACTTGGTATTTGAATAATATTGATTATTCAAATTATTTAATTATTAATTATGAATTAATAATTATTTAATTAATTTTATAAGAGGTCTTGAATCCGATTCTTAGTGACTTTGGTATAAATTAATTATGAATTAATTTATTAAAATTACAAGTTCTATTTCAAAATATAATATGAATTAATTTTGAATTAATTATATTATATGGGACAAAAGTTAATTATAATAAAATTAGGGTCAATATTAATATTGATTAATTAAAACCCTAATTGTTTGCCTATAAAAAGAAGAAGTTTCTTTTCTACAAATGAGTTTTTGGTTGTTGTTTATGTTTTAGAGAAAAAAATAAGAGAAAAGAAAAAAAATTTTTTTTTTTTCAACAAATACAAAGAACAAGAATTTGTGTCTTTGTTCTTTGTATAACCAAAAATCAAATACTCACCTCTTATAAATATTGATTTAATTTGATTTTTTTTTAGAAAGAAATAAAAAAGTAAGGGAGCACAATTCTATATAATTGTGCCAACTCACTTGTTTCTTGATTTTGAAATATATCAAGGAAGGCAAGGTGGTGAGCAATCCACAGAGATCAATACAAAAGGTAAAAATCTGATTTTTATTTCTTTATATTATTTTATTTCATTGTTTGATGAATCCTGAGTTCTTGAGTTTTCTAAAAAGTTGTGAAACTCAATGTTCCGCAAAATTCTTAATTTTATGAAAAACAAATTGTTGATTTTGTTTTTTCAAAGCCATCAAATGGTATCAGAGTCTGGTTTCAATAAAACAATAGATTTTTAAAATAATATGTTTGTATTGATTTGTATGTCAATGAGTAAGCACTATTATTTTGATTTTATGATTGATATGCATATTTTATATTCATGTTTGATGAATGGTATTGCATGGTATGATCGTTAATTGTATGGTTCTTTGGTTAAATAATTCGATTGATATGTAAGCCGTTTGTGGCAATTTTTACAATATGTAAGCCGTTTGTGACAATTTTTTTTTCATTGTAATTCAATAGTTTTAGGCTTTATTGTTTCTTTTTGAAAAATGTAAAGGTGAAGATTGATGTCAACGGGGTTGATTTGTTGTGCCGGAATTATGATTCGAAACGGATGATTGTTTTAATTATGTTGAAAACGGTTGGTTTTATTTAATTGTATTTAAAACTACCATTTAAAATATAATTAATTGTATTAAAATGGATGGTTAATATTGTTGTTTTGAATGGTATAATTATGATTCGAAACGGAAAATTATTTTGAAAACGGCTGGTTTTATTTAATTGTATTTAAAACTACCGTTTAAAATATAATTAATTCCATTGAAATTGATTATTAATGCGGCTAGTTTTGAATGGTATAATTATGATTCGAAACGAAAATTATTTTGAAAACGGCTGGTTTTATTTAATTGTATTTAAAACTACCGTTTAAAATATAATTAATTGCATTGAAATGGATTATTAATGCGGCTGTTTTGAACGGTCCAATAAGACATTTATTATGAATAAATGTATGCGCATTAGATGCGTTGCACATTAGATGTGCAAACAAACAAAATTATAATAGCCCCTAAAAAGATGTGTTTCATATTTTTGGGGTTTCCATTTCAATTGTAACAGTAATGAAAATGTCCATGTGTTTGGATAATTTTATTAGATCCATAAATCAAGAAATGAGCTTTTCTAGTCTAATCTATTTGATAAAATTTATTGATAATTAAATTAGATTTAATTATAAGCCCATGAAGACCTTGAAGATCTTGAAGACCATGAAGACTACAAGTGAAGGCCAAGGAATGCCTTGGTTAATTTTTGTAATCTTAAAATTAGATGTAGGTCGTTAAAACCAAAGAACCCAGTCATACACATGTTATTTATTTATTTTTTTATTTTCATGAGATGAATGGATAAATATATATAACATGTACATGCATTAAAAATATGTCATATAGAATCATGAAGTGCCTACTCACTACATTATAACATGACATGCATCATATGTATTATTTTTATTTTACTATTAAAATTGTTAATTAGTATAAATAGAAAAATAATACATGGAATGCCTTTAAAATAATTTGAATTGATTTTAATAGAAAATCATAGGTTTCAAATTAGAAATTTGATTTCAATAATTGGCATTCATAATGTGGATTAGATTTTAATTAGTTAAAATCAGATGATTTCATATTAAATCTAGTCTTTATAATTTTGATTATTTTGATTAGATTTATAAATTGAATTAGATTTTTAAGTGTTAAAAAATCTGGTAATTCATTAGATTTATAAATTGAATTAGATTTTTAAGTGTTAAAAATCCGGTAATTCATTATATTGATAAATTAAATTAGATTTTTAAATGTTAAAAATCTGATAATTTATTAAGTGCTAATAAGTTTCAAACTTTAATAACACACAAATTCCTAGTAATTTAGATTATCTTTTTAGCCGTTAATAATCTAAGACAATGACTAGGAAAATTTAATAGAAATCCCTAACCCTAAAATAGTGAGTGGGAGAGGGATATATGACAATATATCCCACAGTCTCCATCATTAGTTCAACACCGTAAAACTTAAATGGTGCCTTGAGACGGCTTTATTATCGTCCCCCTACGGATGGTGTCCATTTAGGTTGATCAAGGTTGACTTCCTAACGAATAGGAATTCTAGATGTATCTTATGATTGACCTACCCTACGGCGGCAATTCTCGAGTTAAGTCTATGGACTCCGAAATGATGGGTTACACTCATAAAGGAAATAATTAATTGTTAATTATTTTTCCTGACTATAAAACAGTAGTAAAATAATATATGAAAAAGAGTTTTCTGTTATATTATTTGATTGAGAATATCTCAATCTAACATACAAATATTTGACCTATCCTACGGCGGCACCTATTTGTGGCATGTTAGATTATCGTGGCATAATAATTAATTTTAGGGATTTTGATAATTCTTTATTCGTGGATCATGCATCACGTTTAATTTTGTGCCTAAATTACATGATATTAAATTTTGCAAATTGATATTAAATGAATTCCATTTTATTTATTTTCAGCAATGGTATCTCCGTTGATTTCTATTTTTGCTAATGATAAACTTAACAGGGAAAAATTATGTCAAATGGAAAAGTAATATGAACGCAGTCCTGGTCTGTGAGGACCTTAAATTTGTCACGACTCAACCTTCTCCTCCTCAGCCAGCAGATAATGCTAGGACATGCTGTGCGTGAGGCCCATCAGAAATGGGTCATAGCTGATGAAAAGGCCAGCTGTTACTTGTTAGCAGGGATGTCTGATGTGCTTGCTACCAAGCACGAGTCAATGACAATAGCAACTCAAATACTAGAGTCATTGCAAGGCATGTTTGGGCAACCTTTTGAGCAGCAACGACATAAAGTTGTTTGTGCTGTGATGACTGCTAAGATGAAGTGACAGACCCCTTTCCCTAGGCGATCTGCTGGCACCCTACGGTGACCCTCCAGCTAGCCCTTACGCTCAACTAAAGGATCCCCCGCAGAGCTAAGCCATATTCTTTCTCAATCCTTTTCGAAAACAACAACGGAAATGCAGGGAAAGTTTTTTCATTTTTTTGTTTTAAACCTTTACAAAATATTTTATAAAAATTTGGGCAGCATCCCGTCTGTTTTTCGGACTTTGCCACCCTGTAAATTATAAAATTTAACACTTCTAAAATCATAAAAGCAATTTCCCCCAAACTACAGAGCCTCAGGCTCTCATTTTCCATCACAACACAACCACAACCACAATTTCATGTTTCAATTTATGAACTGATTATCAATAAAATCATATGTCATGCATCAATTTACTTCAAAAACATAATTTAAATCCACAAAATAACATTTACAAAACCACATGGGTATAACAAAATATATACATCCTTTAATATTAAACAAAAAAAGGGATAGGAAATCACATCAGCACTGTCACCGCGGCTACCTGGTATCGTCTCGGGGAAATCCGCAACTATGGTACCTATGCCTGGGGAGGTTTATTTAAAAATACAGAAAATATTGGGTGAACTTTAAAAGCCCAATGAGTGTCATATAATGTTATTTGAAATTACATTTTTATAAAAACCTCCCAAAAACATTTTCAAATCAATTCTATTTCTTTTTAAATCAAGTTTCATGCATTAATATTATAAAACACATCTTGCACGGTTTTCAATTTCATAAAGGGATCTCCTATGGTTGCGGGGTTTTTTATTCTAAAACCATTTTCTTTTATAAAACCGAAAATGGTTCGACTCCGCTCGAAGGTGTCTAGCCAACCAATCCGGCTCCCGTCAACCTATAGTGACCCGTGCCTCATGGCACCCTAGTATAGAGCAGAATCCTACATCGCTCTGTCCGGTTCATGTAGCGGAATCCTACATCGCTACAAAGCGGAACTCTGTCTCGCTCGGGTAAGCTAGCTAATAATATATCTTTTCACGTGCATTGGACTAATCTCTCAAACAATTGACTGACATGACATCTTGCGGGTATCTCCCGCGGTTAGTTTAGTTAGTGAAATACTGACACTACTAATTCTACCAATGCACGCTTCGGGTACTCAACCCAGACCGGTAATAATATGATACTATGTAAACCCTCTATCTTTGTTATTGAATGGGTTAATCAGGAATAGTCCCTAAGTGGTGATTAGAGACCCTAAATGAATTATGGAGATGGTTAAGGTCATAGAGAACCCATAGGAATTGATTTAAACTCAATTGGAGATTAAACGGGAAGTTAAAAGAGTAAATGAAATCAAATAATCTTTAAGGTATAAAAGGGACTAAAGTAAAGATAACTTTTAATAATTGTGGTTGTAGTAAGATTAAGCTAGAATCTAAGGGAGGAGAATGGATTTGTCTTAGGGCGTAAGTGGAATTAATGAGACTTGTGTGGAGGAAATCAGAAGCCAAGAAGATGGTGTTGACTTTTAAATCAAACACAAACCAGTCTCTCTCTCGAAGAAGAAGAAAGAAAGAAAGAAAAGAAAAGAGAGAAGAAAGAAAGAAGAAGGAGAGAGAAAGGAGGAGTGACGCCGGCGACGACCAAGCCAACGCCGACCAGCCGTGGAGCTCGCCGTCCAGCCATCCAGTCGTCACGAACAGAAGCCAAAATCTACAGCAAAACCGTGACAGATCAAGGTGGAAACGAGCTGCAATCGCAGACGAAACAGCTCCAACCAACGCCGACGAGCTGCTCCAACCCAACCTGCACCTAGATCAGCTCAAACCCAACCTGAACGGAGCTGAAACGGAGCTGATCCAGCGTCTAGAACAGCTCTCCACGCGTGCAGATTGGACAGCAGACTTGCGCCGGAGACAGCGCCGTGCGGAGGCGAAACCAAGGGAAAAAGAGAGAGAGGAAGAGAGAGGAAGAAAGGAGGAAGAAAATCAGCTAAAACCCAACTCAGATCCATCCCAAAATCAGTCCAAAACCACCCCAAAGCGAAGTCAACGCAAGGAGAAACTAGGGGTGAGTGGTTTGATCTTAAAGATTGGTGATTTGGTTGATAATAGATTGATTTGAAATGAATTTACTCCTATGTGTTGGTTGGTTAGTTTTGATCTAATAGAAGTTGAAAAATAAGTGATAGAAGTTAATAGGGAGTTTAGAAAACCAAGAAAATACCAAAGATTCAAAGAGAAACCAAAACGCGCGTAAACTAGTTGAATGGGCAATTTTGTAAACTAACCCTTATGGCATCCGTTGGAAGTTCGGATGAACCTAATGAGTTTAATTAGGCGTATTGAGGTTAATAAAAGTCAGAGATTTAATTAAGGAATCAAAATGGAGAGTTACGCCTAAAAAGGGTCGCTTAGGAGCGATGATGTAATTTTTATTATTTTGAGTTTCCGGAAGTCGACGCGAACGTAAATTTACGTATATATATGTTGTGTAGGTGACGAGCGATCCGGTGGAGCAAGGGAAGAGCGCTAGAGCGCAATTTTAGAGGCTTCCGAAGATCTAATTGAAATTGATAGCGGAAGGTGAGTGTCAAACTGATTTTTAAAATGTTTTCGTTGATTTGGATCATGAATAAATGTTTCATGCATGTTTTGATATTTTTGATGAAAATGAAATATGATTTAAATGATAAATGGCACGGTAACTGATGATATGATTTTGTGATTTCATGAAACGATGGTTTCCCGTTTTGAATTGCTTATATATGAAATGGATTGAAAATATGAAAATAAAACCTATGGCTTTCCATATAGTATCATATGAGTACGGTCTGGGTAGAGTACCCGAAGCGTGCATTGGTAGAGTAGTTGTGTCAGCATGTTATTAACTATACTAACCACGGGAGATACCCGCAAAGAGTCGTGTCAGTCACATTGTTTAAGAGATTAGCCCAATGCACGTGAAAGGTATATTATTTGCTAGCTTACCCGAGCGAGACATAGTCTGCTCTGTAGCGATGCAGGATTCCACTGCATGACCTGGAAAAGAGCGATGTAGGATTCCGCTCCATACTAGGGGGCCATGAGGCACGGGTCACTATAGGTTGACGGAAGCCAGATTGGTTGGCTGGACACCTTCTAGCGGAGTCGGACCATTTCGGTTTTGTAAAAGAAAAATGATTTTTTGAATAAAAACCTCGCAACCATAGGAGATCCCTTTATAAAGTTGATAACCGTGCAATATATGTTTTATACTATGAATGCATGAAACTTGAAATAAAATAAATGAATTTGAAAATGTTTTAGGGAGGTTTTTATAAAAAGGTAATTTCAAATAATATTATATGATACTCATTGGGCTTCTAAAGCTCACCCAACGTTTTCTGTATTTTTAAACAAACCTCCCAGGCACAGGTACCATAGCTGCGGATTTCCCCGGACGACATTAGGCAGCCGCGGCGCCAGTGCTAATGTGATTTCCCACTTATCTTTTGGTTTAATATTTAGGGATGTAAATATTTTGTTATATCCACGTGGTTTTGTAAATATTATTTTGTGGATTTAAATTACGCTTTAAAGTAAATTGATGCATGACATATGGATTTACTGATAAGAAGTTTATAAATCGAAATATGAAAATGTCGAAATTGTGGTTGTGATTGTGTTGGAAAAATGAGAGCCTGAGGCTCCGTAGTTGGGGGAAATTGTTTTTATGATTTTAGAAGTGTTAAATTTTATTATTTACAGGGTGGCAAAGTCTGAAAAACAGACGGGATGCTGCCCAAATTTTTATAAAATATTTTCAAAGGTTTAAAACAAAAATGAAAAATTTCCCCTCGTTTCCGCTGTTTTCGAAAAAGATTGAGAAAGATTATGGCTTAGCTCTGCGGGGGATCTTTTAGTTGAGCAAAAAGGGCTAGCTGGAGGGTCACCGTAGGGTGCCAGCAGATCGCCTAGGGAAAGGGGTCTGTCAGTTTGGTATCAGAGCTTGCGGTTTAAGCGCAATTTTGAAAAAAAATAAATAAAAAAATAAAATAAAATAAAAGTATAGTATGTTATGTTTTGATAATGAAATACACAACCACATGTATTTTTAAGGTCATGCATCTTATTTTGAAACGATTTTCAAATTCTTTATAAGTTTGATGTTTTGAAATCACAGCACTATGGATCGACGCGGACGCGGTCGCGGACGTGGCCGACGGGGTTCCGGTAGAGCTCTTGCAAGAGCTCCAGTTACTGAGACCCCACTTTTTGAGGGGTCTAAGCATGGTACTGAGTCTGTGAATGCCCCAGCTGAGCCACCTACGTTTGAGCAGGCTGGATCGAGTGGCCAGGCTGTGGGAGGTTTTGATCTGCAGTAGTTTGCACAGATGCTAGCAGCGGCGATGCAGCAGCATCAGTAGCCGCGGGAGGCTCCTGTTGAGAGAAAGAATGATATAGAGAGGGTAAAGAAGCTGGGTGGAACGCCGTTTAATGGCAAGGGAGATCCAGAGAATGCTCTAGAATGGTTGGATCGTATGAAGAAAATTTATAGGGTGATGGATTGCTCAGAGGAGCAAAGAGTAGAGTTCTCTTCATTTTTGCTGGAGAATAGGGCTCAGGACTGGTGGGAGGCCCTAGAGAGACGATAGCCAAAGGGGATTTCCTGGGCGGTATTTGAGAGGGAGTACAGAGTACATTTTTACCCTCAGACGTATCAGGATGCACGGACGGATGAGTTTTTCAGTTTACAGCAGGGATCTATGTCCGTAGCAGATTACGAAAAGAGATTTTCAGAGTTGATCCGGGTAGTTCCTCTGATTGCAGAGAATGAAGAACAGAAGAGTAAAAGATTCTTTGCAGGTTTACATGCAGATTTGAAAGTTCATCTTTCATGGGCCCCAAAGGATAGATATGGCAGATTAGTTAAAGCGGCACTGGAGGTAGAGAGAAATGAACAGAGTAGACAATCAGGAAGTAAGCGTAGTAGCTCTAGTCAACCACAGGAGGGGTCGAGTAAGATGACAAAGAAGGACCAAAGGCCCAGATGGACAGGTGGGAGGAGGATGAGCAGGGGGACATCCTCTAGACAGAGATCATTCAGATCACCAGCGGCTTCAGGAGGATCCCGCGATACCAGGGGTACTTTCCCACAGTGCAGTATCTGCGGGAGGAGACATGAGGGAGAGTGTAAATCCAAGACTAGAGGCCTCACATGCTACCATTGTGGGCAGGAGGGACATTTCATTCGAGAGTGCCTACAGATGATCACTACTAGTTCAGAGGCTGGATCTTCAGCTACAGCTGCCTCACAGGCGAGCACGGGTCAGAGACAAGGAGGTAGGAGTTTCCAGATGAGAGGACGGGGTACCTCAGTCTCTACCAAGGGTGCGATGGGCAGAGGACCGTCTACTTCAGCAGCTCAAACTAGTAGACCTAGCACCTAGGCTCGGGTATTTGCAGTCACCCAGCAGGAAGCCGATGTAGCTCCGGAGGTTGTTACCGGTATGATCTCGATTTTTGACTATTCTGCTTATGCTTTGATTGACCCAGGGGCTACACATTCTTTCGTATCCGTGCCTTTTACGATGAAAGTGAATGCACTAGTTTTACCATTGGATAGTATGTTGGTATCCATTCCGGCCGGAAACTTGTTGATAGCAGATAGAGTTATTAGAGATGGGAAGATTGTGATTGAGGAGAGGGAGTTTCCGACAGATTTGATCGTATTAGATATACAGGATTTTGATGTTATACTAGGAATGGATTGGTTATCCAAGTATAGAGCTATAATGGACTGTTACAGAAAAGAAGTTAAGTTGGCACGATTTGGGGAGCCAAAGATAGTATTCTGTGGGGTACGGAAGGCGATTGCTACTAGTTTGATCACTGCAATGACAGCCAGTAGGATGCTTCGTAAGGGTTGTCAAGGGTATTCAGCTTATATGGTTGAGACGGAAAAGAGTGAAGTTTACCCTGAAGAGATTCCAGTGGTCAGAGAATTCTTAAATGTGTTCCCAGAGGATCTCCCAGGATTGCCACCTGATAGGGAGATAGAGTTTGAGATAGACCTAATTCCGGGAACCGGACCGATTTCCATTACCCCATACAGGATGGCTCCAGCAGAGTTGAGAGAATTGAAAGTTCAGATGGAAGAGTTGTTGGATAAAGGATTTGCAAAGCCAAGTACATCTCCGTGGGGTGCTCCAGTACTTTTTGTAAAGAAAAAAGATGGGAGTTTGAGGTTATGCATTGATTGCCGACAGTTGAATAAGGTGACAATACGGAATCAGTACCCACTCCCGAGGATTGATGACTTGTTTGATCAGCTGCAGGTATCCAGAGTGTATTCTAAGATAGACTTGAGATCAGGTTATCATCAGTTGAAAGTTCGTGCAGAAGATGTTCCTAAGACTGCATTCAGGACCCAGTATGGACATTATGAGTTCCTAGTGATGCCATTCGGATTGACGAATGCTCCGGCCGCATTTATAGATTTGATGAATAGGGTGTTTCAGCCATATCTGGATAGATTTGTGATTGTATTCATTGATGATATCTTGGTGTATTTAGGTAGTCTAGAGGAGCATGCGGAACATCTTTGGATAGTCTTGCAGACCCTAAGAGAGCACCAGTTATATGCGAAGTTTAGTAAGTGTCAGTTTTGGCTGAATCAGATTGCTTTCTTAGGACATGTGATATCGGCTGATGGATTGAGTATGGATCCCCAGAAGATAGAAGCGATCTTAGATTGGAAAGCACTTACGAATGTGATCGAGGTTAGGAGCTTTTTGGGACTGGCAGGCTATTATAGGAAGTTTGTTTAGGGATTTTCAAAAATAGCAGCTCCGCTTACCAGACTGACAAGAAAAGAGGAAAAGTTTGTATGGTCAGATGAGTGCCAGTATAGCTTTGACGAGCTGAAGCATAAGTTGACCTCGGCACCAGTTCTTACCCTTCCGTTAGGGGAGGATGGCTTTACTGTGTTTTGTGACGCCTCCAGGCAGGGTTTAGGGTGTGTGTTGATGCAGAATGATAGGGTAGTGGCATATGCATCACGACAGTTGAAAAACCATGAGAGGAACTATCCGACACACGACCTTGAACTCGCAGCAGTAGTGTTTGCTTTGAGGATATGGAGGCATTATTTATATGGTGTATCATGCAGAATCTTTACTGATCACAAGAGTTTGCAGTATTTATTCACCCAGAAGGAATTGAATATGAGGCAGAGGAGGTGGATAGAACTCATTAAAGATTATGATTGCACCAAGGCAAGGCGAATGTAGTTGCAGACGCCTTGAGTCGCAAGTCTACTCATTCATTAGCTCAATTGAAGGTGGAGTATCTACCCTTACTAGTGGAGTTGAGATCCATGGGTGTCGAATTGGAGACGACGGACTCAGGAGCATTAGTAGCAGCATTTCACGTCCGTCCAGTTCTGGTGGATCGTATTAGAGAGCTACAGTTGCAGGATCCAGAATTGATGAAACTCAAGGGTAGAATTGAAACTAGGCAAGGAGGTAATTTTGCACTGAGAGAAGATGGGTCACTGATGTTGGATCAGAGATTGTGTGTGCCAGATGTGGGAGATTTAAGGAAAGAAATTATGGAAGAAGCACATTCATCCGCTTATGCCATGCACCCAGGGAGTACGAAGATGTATCGGACCCTGAGAGATCACTATTGGTGGAAAAGGATGAAGAAAGAGATAGCAGAGTTTGTTTCCAGATGCTTGACTTGTCAACAGATTAAGGCAGAACATCAGAAACCGGCAGGTTTACTACAGCCCTTACCGATCCCTGAGTGGAAATGGGAGAGGATTACTATGGATTTTGTGGTAGGGCTACCGAGGACACAGAGTGGGCATGATGCTATATGGGTGATTGTTGATCGATTGACGAAGTCTGCTCACTTTTTAGCGATCAAGACTACCTACTCTCTGGATAGATTGGCGCGGTTATATGTGAATGAGATTATTAGATTACATGGCGCCCCAGTGTCTATTGTATCAGATAGAGATCCTCGGTTTACATCGAGATTCTGGCCTAAGTTGTAGGAAGCTTTAGGCACCAGATTGCATTTCAGCACGGCCTTTCACCCATAGACGGATGGCCAATCCGAGAGGACTATCCAGACCCTTGAGGATATGTTGAGAGCTTGTGTTATGGAATTCAGGGGAAGCTGGGATATTCACTTACCATTGATAGAGTTTGCCTACAACAACAGTTACCAGTCCAGTATAGAGATGGCACCTTATGAAGCGTTGTATGGCAGGAAATGTAGAACCCCAGTTTGTTGGGATGAGGTAGGTGAGAGAAAATTGATTGGCCCAGAGATTGTCCAGATCACTACAGATAAGGTAAATGTGATCAGGGAAAAGTTGAAGATAGCCAGTGACAGACAGAAAAGCTATGCGGACAATCGAAGAAGAGATTTGGAATTTCAGGTGGGTGATAGAGTGTTTCTGCGGATATCGCCTTGGAAAGGAGTGTTAAGATTTGGGAAGCGAGGCAAGCTGAGTCCGCGGTACATAGGGCCGTATGAGATCGTGGAAAGGATTGGGGAGGTAGCTTATAGATTGGAACTGCCACCAGAGTTAGCAAATATCCACGATGTATTCCATGTTTCCATGTTACGGAAATATATAGCAGATCCTTCGCATATTCTTAGAGAGCAGCCGGTGCAACTTAGGGAGAATTTGTCTTATGAAGAGTTGCCTGTTGAGATCTTCGAACGTAGAGAGCAGGTGTTGCGCCGTAGAGCGATACCGTTGGTTAAAGTCTTGTGGAGGAATCACGGATTTGAAGAAGCTACATGGGAACATGAAGAGCAGATGCATGCTCAGTATCCTCACTTGTTTGAGTAAGGTATGTAATTTAATTTCGAGGATGAAATTTTTATAAGGAGGGGAGAAATTGTAAACCCTCTATCTTTGTTATTGAATGGGTTAATTAGGAATAGTCCCTAAGTGGTGATTAGAGACCCTAAATGAATTATGGAGACGGTTAAGGTCATAGAGAACCCATAGGAATTGATTTAAACTCAATTGGAGATTAAACGGGAAGTTAAAAGAGTAAATGAAATTGAATAATCTTTAAGGTATAAAAGGGACTAAAGTAAAGATAACTTTTAATAATTGTGGTTGTAGTAAGATTAAGCTAGAATCTAAGGGAGGAGAATGGATTTGTCTTAGGGCGTAAGTGGAATTAATGAGACTTGTGTGGAGGAAATCAGAAGCCAAGAAGATGGTGTTGACTTTTAAATCAAACACAAACCAGTCTCTCTCTCGAAGAAGAAGAAAGAAAGAAAGAAAAGAAAAGAGAGAAGAAAGAAAGAAGAAGGAGAGAGGAAGGAGGAGTGATGCCGGCGACGACCAAGCCAACGCCGACCAGCCATGGAGCTCGCCGTCCAGCCATCCAGTCGTCACGAACAGAAGCCAAAATCTGCAGCAAAACCGTGACAGATCAAGGTGGAAACGAGCTGCAATCGCAGACGAAACAGCTCCAACCAACGCCGACGAGCTACTCCAACCCAACTTGCACCTAGATCAGCTCAAACCCGACCTGAACGGAGCTGAAACGGAGCTGATCCAGCGTCTAGAACAGCTCTCCACGCGTGCAGATTGGACAGCAGACTTGCGGCGAAGACAACACCATGCGACGGCGAAACCAAGAGAAAAAGAGAGAGAGGAAGAGAGAGGAAGAAAGGAGGAAGAAAATCAGCTGAAACCCAACTCAGATCCATCCCAAAATCAGTCCAAAACCACCCCAAAGCGAAGTCAATGCAAGGAGAAACTAGGGGTGAGTGTTTTGATCTTAAAGATTGGTGATTTGGTTGATAATAGATTGATTTGAAATGAATTTACTCCGATGTGTTGGTTGGTTAGTTTTGATCTAATAGAAGTTGAAAAATAAGTGATAGAAGTTAATAGGGAGTTTAGAAAACCAAGAAAATACCAAAGATTCAAAGAGAAACCAAAACGCGCGTAAACTAGTTGAATGGGCAATTTTGTAAACTGACCCTTATGGCGTCCGTTGGAAGTTCGGATGACCTTAATGAGTTTAATTAGGCGTATTGAGGTTAATAAAAGTCAGAGATTTAATTAAGGAATCAAAATGGAGAGTTACGCCTAAAAAGGGTCGCTTAGGAGCGATGATGTAATTTTTATTATTTTGAGTTTCCGGAAGTCGACGCGAACGTAAATTTACGTATATATATGTTGTGTAGGTGACGAGCGATCTGGTGGAGCAAGGGAAGAGCGCTAGAGCGCAATTTTAGAGGCTTCCGAAGATCTAATTGAAATTGATAGCGGAAGGTGAGTGTCAAACTGATTTTTAAAATGTTTTCGTTGATTTGGATCATGAATAAATGTTTCATGCATGTTTTGATATTTTTGATGAAAATGAAATATGATTTAAATGATAAATGGCAGGGTAACTGATGATATGATTTTGTGATTTCATGAAACGATGGTTTCTCGTTTTGAATTGCTTATATATGAAATGGATTGAAAATATGAAAATAAAACCTATGGCTTTCCATATAGTATCATATGAGTACGGTCTGGGTAGAGTACCCGAAGCGTGCATTGGTAGAGTAGTTGTGTCAGCATGTTATTAACTATACTAACCGCGGGAGATGCCCGCAAAGAGTCGTGTCAGTCACATTGTTTAAGAGATTAGCCCAATGCACGTGAAAGGTATATTATTTGTTAGCTTACCCGAGCAAGACATAGTCTGCTCTATAGCGATGCAGGATTCCACTGCATGACCTGGAAAAGAGCGATGCAGGATTCCGCTCCATACTAGGGGGCCATGAGGCACGGGTCACTATAGGTTGACGGGAGCCGGATTGGTTGGCTGGACACCTTCGAGCGGAGTCAGACCATTTCGGTTTTGTAAAAGAAAATGATTTTTTGAATAAAAACCCCGCAATCATAGGAGATCCCTTTATAAAGTTGATAACCGTGCAATATGTGTTTTATACTATGAATGCATGAAACTTGAAATAAAATAAATGAATTTGAAAATGTTTTAGGGAGGTTTTTATAAAAAGGTAATTTCAAATAATATTGTATGACACTCACTGGGCTTCTAAAGCTCACCCAACATTTTCTGTATTTTTAAACAAACCTCCCAGGCACAGGTACCATAGCTGCGGATTTCCCCGGACGACATTAGGCAGCCGCAGCGTCAGTGCTAATGTGATTTCCCACTTATCTTTTGGTTTAATATTTAGGGATGTAAATATTTTGTTATGTCCACGTGGTTTTGTAAATATTATTTTGTGGATTTAAATTACGCTTTAAAGTAAATTGATGCATGACATATGGATTTACTGATAAGTTTATAAATCGAAATATGAAAATGTCGAAATTGTGGTTGTGATTGTGTTGGAAAAATGAGAACCTAAGGCTCTGTAGTTGGGGGAAATTGTTTTTATGATTTTAGAAGTATTAAATTTTATTATTTACAGGGTGGCAAAGTCCGAAAAACAGACGGGATGCTGCCCAAATTTTTATAAAATATTTTCAAAGGTTTAAAACAAAAATGAAAAATTTCCCCTCGTTTCCGCTATTTTCGAAAAAGATTGAGAAAGATTATGGCTTAGCTCTGTGGGGGATCCTTTAGTTGAGCAAAAAGAGCTAGCTGGAGGGTCACCGTAGGGTGCCAGCAGATCGCCTAGGGAAAGGGGTCTGTCATACTATCTGGGTAAGCCATAGGTTTTATTTTCATCTTTATAATCCATTTCATATATAAATTATTCAAAACAAGAAATCATTCTTTTATTGAAAACACAAAACGATATTCTCTGTTACCGTGCCATTTATCATTTAAATCATATTTCATTTTCATCAAAAATATCAAAACATGCATGAAACATTCATTCATTAATCAAATCAACCAAAAACGTATTAAAATCATTTTAACACTCACCTTTCGCTATCACTTCCGAATGACTATCCGGAAGGCTCTAAAACTGCACTCTAGCGCTCTTCCCTAGCTCCACCGGCTGATTCGTCACCTACACAACATATATATACGTAAATTTACTTTCACGTCAACATCTGAAAACTCGAAATAATTAAAATTACATAATCGGCCCTTAGTGACCCTTTTTAGGCATAATTCTCCATTTTTTATTCCTTAATTAAATCTCCGACTTTTATCAATCCCAATACGCCTAATTAAACTCATTAGGGTCATTCGAACACTCCACGAATGCCATAGGGGCCAATTTACAAAATTGCCCTTTAAACTAGTTTATTACACGATTTGATTTCTCTTTAAATCATTGATATTTTCTTAGTTCCTAAGCTCCCAATAACCATTAATTCATTTAGATTTCAACTCATTTTCACTCAAAACGAACCAACAAAATAAATCACAACAAAACCCAATTAATTTAATATCATTTAGTCACTTAACACCCATTCTAATTTAATTCCATTTATCATCACAAAACCAACATCAAAATCAACTCAAATTAAATCCAAAACCTCACAAACTAACCTATTGTCGTGCTTGAGTCAAGGGGAAGGAGTTTGGGAGTGTAAAAGGGATGATTTGGACCTTGTTTGATGCTTGAAATAGGCTGTTCGAACACCCCAGTACAGCTCTGGGTTTTTAGTTGCAACAGCCCTTTTTGCTACTGTTTTGACGTATTTTGGCTCCCATTTTGCTTCCAAATGGTTCTCTTCTTACCCTAGTATCTTAGCCTAGTTAGATTCATGGAAAAGAAGCTTGAAAACTCAAGAAAATGGCTTACCCTAGTACCTTAGCCTAGTTAGATTCATGGTGCTCCGTTTTCAACGCTGGTTTGCGGCAACTTTGGCTTCGGTTCAGCTTGAACTCGACGGCTGCATGGCATGGCGATAGCGAGCTAACTTGGTTGGTCGGTCGGTCGGCGAACGATGGCTGGTCGGCATCATGCAGCAGCTCCTTTCTCTTCTTCTCTTTTCTTTCTTCTTTTTTTCTTTCTTTCTTTCTTCTTCTTCGTGAGATGAGCGATTGACTTTGTTTGATTTTAAAAAGTCAACAACAACATTTTGGCTTCTATTTTCCTCCCCAAACTATCCTCAAAATGACGGTCACGTCTTACTAAAATTTTAGTCTCCTCCATTGACTTTTAGCTTAATCTTACTTTGACCACAATTATTAAAATTTATCTTCAAATTAGTCCCTTTTTACCTTAAATATTTACTCGATTTCGCTTACCATTTTATCCTTCCATTTAATCTCCAATTGAGTTTAATTCAATCCCTATGGGTTCTCTATAACCTTAAGCGTTTCCATAAACCAATTAGGGTCTCCAATAATTATTTAGGGACTATTTCCGGAAAATCCATAAAATCAAATTCGAGGGCTTACATGAAGGAGGGTACATCTGTTCGAGAGCATGTTTTGAAAATGATGACCCACTTTAACACAGCTGAAAGCCATGGAGGGGCAATAGACGAATGCTAGCCAAGTGAGTATGATCTTGGAAACTCTTCTGAAGAGTTTCATGCAATTCAAGAGTAACTATGTTATGAACAAGTTGACTTACTCACTTACACAATTACTTAATGAGCTTACTACTTATGAGTCAATGAATAAGGATAAGAGTAAGTCTGGTGAAGCAAACGTTGTTAAGTCTTCTTCTTCTGCAAAAAACAAGAGGAAGAGAAATACCAAAAAGGCTAAAGCTAAGCCCAAAACACAAGCTACCAAGAAGAAGAACAAAAAGAGCTCCAAGGCCAGCAAGCCTAAAAGGAAAGTGTTTCCATTGTGGTGTGGATGGGCATTGGAAGAGGAACTATCCTAAGTACCTCAATGAGCTCAAAGAGAAGAAGATGAAAGGTGAATATGATTTACTAGTCATTGAATCTTGTTTAGTGGAGGATGATTCATCCACTTGGATAATTGATTCAGGAGCCACTAATCGTGTTTGTTCTTCTTTGCAGTTGATTGACTCTTATAGGCAGCTTGGTGAGGGCGAGTTTAACATGCGAGTTGGGACTGGGGAAGTCGTTTCAGCAAAGGCATGTGGGAGAAGTTAGACTTCATTTCAATAATAATTGTTTTATGATACTGAACAATGTTTATTTTATTCCAGGTTTTAAAAGAAATTTGATTTCTGTATCCAAACTTTTGGAATTTAATTATTTTGTTTCTTTTTATAGTAAATTAGTTATTATTTCTAGAAATTGTTTGAAAATTTGTTTCAGAGATACAAGAAAACAATTTATATGTGTTAAGACCGTTAATGCATAACCTATTGTTTAATACTGAAATGTTTAAGGTTGAAAAACCAAAGACAAAATGACAAAAATATTTCTCAAAATGATGACACATATCTTTGGCATCTAAGACTTGGTCATATTAACCTTGACAGATTAGATAGACTTGTAAAGAGTGGACATTTAAGTGAGTTAAAGATCAGCACTTTATCTGTTTGTGAATCATGTCTAGAAGGTAAAATGACCAAAAGACCTTTTACTGGTAAAGGGCTTAGAGCTAAGGAACCACTAGAGCTTATACATTCGGATGTCTCCCGTCCTATGAATGTTAAAGCTAGAGGCGATTATGAATATTTCATCACCTTTATTGATGATTATTTTAGATATGGGTATGTTTACCTAATGCAACGGAAGTCAGAAACTTTTGAAAAGTTCAAACAATTTCGAGCTGAAGTTGAAAATCAATAAGGTAAAACATTTAAAACTCTATGATCGGATCGTGAAGGTGAGTTTCTCGATACAGAGTTCGAGGATTACTTACTTGAGCATGAGATTGTATCCCAACTGACTTCTCCTGGAACACCCCAGCAGAACGGTGTTGCAGAAAGGAAAAATCGGACCCTTTTGGACATGATGAGATCTATGTTTAGTTTCTCATCATTACCCAGTTCATTCTGGGGATATGCATTGCAAACTGCAATGTATATTTTGAATGTTGTACTATCTAAGTCAGTTATAAAGACACCCTTGGAGTTGTGGAATGGTCGCAAAGCTAGTTTACGACATTTTCGCATTTGAGGTTGTCCAGCACATGTGCTGAAGAACAAGACTAGGAAGATGGAACCACGTTCAAAAGTTTGCCTATTTGTAGGTTATCCTAGAGAGACTAGGGGCGGACTCTTTTATAGTCCTGAAGAAAACAAAGTGTTTGTATTGACAAATGCTACGTTTCTTGAAGAGAACTATATGAGAGAGTACAAACCTCGAAGTAAAGTTGTACTAGAGGAATTACTTCCTGGTTCGACCAGTACCCCGTCAACAATAGTTGTTGACAAAGACATAATTTAGACCACGTCTAAACGTTAGACAGATTCTCATCAGAATCATCTACCACCTCATCGTAGTGGGAGGGTTATTAGACCACCAGTCCGCTACAGACAAATCGGAGAGGCAAAGATTGCTATCTCTGATGAGAGTGTAGATGATCCATTGACATACCATGATGAAATGGAGGATTCTGATAAAGAAGAATGGTTTAAAGCAATGAATCTCAAGATGGAGTCTATGTACTCCAACTCTATCTGGAAACTTATAGATCAACCAGATGGGATAAAACCCATAGGTTGCAAGTGGATCTACAAAAGGAAGAGAGGAGTGGATGGAAAGGTAGAAACCTTCAAAGCTAGACTAGTGGCAAAGGGTTATACCCAGAAAGAAGGAGTTGACTATGAGGAAACTTTCTCTTCAGTAGCTATGCTTAAGTCCATTCGGATTCTTCTCTCCATTGCTGCATTTCTCGATTATGAGATTTGGCAAATGGACATCAAGGCTACATTTTTGAATGGTAATCTTGATGAAAGTATTTATATGGTACAACCAGAGGTATTTGTATCCCAAGGCCAAGAGCAAAAGGTTTGCAAGTTGCAAAGGTCCATTTATTGACTTAAAAAGCATCTCGATCTTAGAACATAAGGTTTGATACTTCGATCAAGTCTTATGGTTTTGAGCAAAATATTGATGAGCCTTGTGTATACAAATGGATTATCAATAAGAAAGTAGTTTTCCTTGTACTTTACATTGACGATATTCTACTTATTGGGAATGATATAGGAATATTATCAGACGTAAAAAACTGGCTCGCTAGCCAATTCCAAATGAAAGATTTGGGAGAGGCCAGTTATGTCCTTGGGATCCAAATAATACAAGATCGTAAGAACAAACTGTTAGCGCTGTCTCAGGCATCATATATCGATAAGAGTCTTATGCAATTTTCGATGCAGAACTCTAAAAAAATGTCATTTACCTTCTCGTCATGGAGTTCATTTGTCTAAAGAATAGTGTCCTAAGACACCTCAACAAATTGAGGATATGAGATGGATTCCCTATGCCTCTACAATAGGTAGTCTCATGTATGCTATGTTATGCACAAGACCGGATATATGTTATTCGGTGGGAATAATTAGTCGTTATCAACCTAATCCAGGATTTGATCATTGGGGGGCTGTAAAGCATATTCTTAAGTATCTTCGAAGAACGAGAAACTATATGCTAGTATATTCTGGAGAGGATTTGATCCCATTAGGATATACAGATTCCGATTTTCAGTCGGATAAAGATTCTAGGAAATCTACGTCCGGATCAGTATTTACCCTTGGTAGTGGAGCCATTGCTGACTCCACTATGGAAGCCGAATATGTAGCAGCTTGTGAAGCAGCCAAAGAAGTGGTATGGCCACGTAAATTCTTGATTGATTTGGAAGTTGTTCCAGACATGGATAAACCACTCACCCTTTATTGAGACAATAATGGTGCAGTGGCCAATTCCAAAGAACTAAGAAGTCATAAACGAAGGAAGCATATAGAGAGGAAATATCATCTCATTAGGGAGATCGTACGAAGGGAGATGTAAAAGTGATGAAGATTGCATCACAAGACAACCTTGCTGATCTGTTTACGAAGACCTTAACGGCTAAAGTATTTGAAGGTCATCTAGATGGTCTACGATTACGAGATATGTCTCATCTGCTCTAGGGCAAGTGGGAGATTGTTGGGGTTTCTGCCCTAAGAGCTTGTAATATTGTAAACGGTTTTATAAATTTTTAATAAAGTATTCATTTCATTCAATTTATATATTTTGCAAAAATTATATATATCATGAGAAACATCCTTGATTACTGATGTAATTTCAAACTAAGTGTATAAGTGTTATATACAGGTGGATTTAGTTTGAGATAAGTAATTTAAAGAGTCCGTAGAAAACAAACGAAGCTGGGTACTTCATTTGTGGTAAATCTATAGTTGCAGTCTCTTTCGTATTTGATACGATAGTCTTATCCAAGACTGTTCACGTGGTGACATGGAAATAGAGGCACCTTATATAATAAAGATTATATAGAACTAGACCACGATAAATATAAGTCTTTAAATAATATCCGTTAATCTTAGAGATTTATATTTATCAACCAGATGATCATATATGAATTGATCTTAATTCTGAGTGTATTATGTGAAGGGAAAAATTGCGATTTTAATTTGAATGCGGAAACATGAATCTTAAAAATTTTCAAATAAAACATGCCCAATTGATGCTAGTAATAACGATTCAATAATTAATTCATAAGATCGAATCTTACCTTGCATGAAGATTGAATTGATCCCTTTTGATTCGCAGATTCTTCACCACCTGATCTTCCTTGCTATGACTCTTCACAAAAGAAACGGTGTGTGGGCACAATCTTTTGAAGATCCTTTTGAAGTAGATGGTTATTAGGTGATTTTTAATCAATGAAAATTTTTGGTTCAAGTAGCCAATAATTCTCTCAATCACCACTACCCTTACCAATCATAAAAAAACATCTTTTTATATATATTGGTAAACTAGGACACTTATTATTTAACAAGGAATCCACATTCCTATTTAAATTGAAAGACTTAATTCATATCCAATATGGAATCAAATTCCTTATTGGATTAGAATTCTATTCTTTTAATTTAATATGGAATCTAATTCTCATTAAATTAAAACTCTTTTAATATAATTTAAATGGAATCTTATTCCAATTAAAATTATTATTTCCATTAATTAATTAAATGATTATTTCATTAAATTAAATGATTCTAAATCATAATTAATTTAATGACATCATTTATAATTGAACCCATGACCTCTACAAATAATTAAATAATTAACCATTAATTAAATAATTATAAATATTTAAATAATCAAATTATTTAAATAATTTTTTAAACATGTACATAAATTTATATGTACACCAATAATCGGACAATCCAATTATATTATTCAACTTGTTTCTTTATGTGGTTGTGAGCTAGCAAAGGGACCAAATGGACCTACAATTTGAGCTCTAATAATATCGGAATTATTAATTAAACTCTTTAATTAATAATTCACTATTATTAATTTTAAAGTTACTCCACTAAAAACTTAAGGTTGCACTCTCAAAATTGTAGATGTTTTACACAATCTGAATTTTCCGTGTCCATCGATTTAATCATTTCATATGATTCGATCCTCCACGAGTAGTTCATAATTAGAGCTAGGTTATTAAAATCCGTTATACCTCTCTAATTATATCTTGTTCCATTTAAGTACCATTGATTCTCTAATGAACAATATATCCATAACAACTTATGAATTTATCTTTCCATTTACTCATAAACAGAAAGTTGAGCGCTCTTATTGTCCAAGACCCGAATCAATACTTAAGGGAACTACTCATCTACCTCTCGCAAGAAGGAGTGGATTCCACTATTGTGTAGAATGTTCCCAGCCACTTATTAAATCACATCTCCAAAGTACGAAACATATTGACCGTAAATCTATAACAGTCTCACCCATGTAAATCAAAAGACATGACCCAACAAATAGGAGTCCATTAAACACTCAGGATTAAGATCAATCCATATATGATCATCTAATCGATAAATAAGAATTTCTTTGTTAAACGGATATTAATAAGAAACTCATTTTATCGTGGTCCAGTCCTATATAATCTCTATTATATAAGTGCCTCCATTTTCATATCGCCATATGAACAATCCCGGATAAGATCATCGTATCAAATACGAAATGGACCGCAGTTGTAGATTTACCACAAACAAAGTACCCATCTTTGTTTGCTTTCTACGGACTCTTTTGATTACTAATCTCAAACTAAATCCTCTTGTATATAACACTTACATACTTAATTTGAGACTACATAAGTAATCATGGATGTTACATGATATTCGTATGAAGCAAACATTTCATAAATGCACATTAATTTGAATAAAATAAACTTTATTTATTTATAATTTATTTAAACGTTTACAAATTACAAGCTCTTAGGGCACAATGCCTAACATTATGAACTCCTGCTTGTTAAGTAATTTTCTTTGATTTACATGGGTGAGATCGGTGTAGATACCCGATCAATAACTTCGTATTTTGGGGATAGGATTTAGTAAGTAGCTGGGAACATTCTATACAATAGTGGAATCCACTCCTTCTTGCGAGAAGTAGAAAAGTAGTTCCCTTAAGGGTTGATTCAGGTCTTGAACAATAAGAGCGCTCAACTTTCTGTTCATATGTAAATAGAAAGATAAATTCATAAGTTGTTATAAATATATTGTACATTAGAGAATCAATGGTACTTAAGGATCAATAAATAATTAGAGGGGTAAAACGGACATTTGACCTTGCTCTAATTATGAACTATTTGTGGAAGGTCAAATCATATGTAGTGATTAAATCAATGGACATTGAAAAATTTCCGATTATATAAAAAACATCTATAATTTTGAGAGGGCAATCTTAAGTTTTTAGTGGAGTAACTTTAAGATTAATAATAGTGAATTATTTAATTAAGGAGTTTAATTAATAATTTCAATATTATTGGAGCTCAAAATTGTAGGTCCATCGGGTCCCCTTGATAGCTCATTTTAGTATAAAAAACATGTATATAGAATATTGTAATTGGACCGTCCAATTACAAGTGTTACATAAGTAACAAAAATTTGTGTTCACTTGGTATTTGAATAATATTGGTTATTCAAATTATTTAATTATTAATTATGAATTAATAATTATTTAATTAATTTATAAGAGGTCTTGAATCTGATTCTTAGTGACTTTGGTATAAATTAATTATGAATTAATTTATTAAAAGTTACAAGTTCTATTTCAAAATATAATATGAATTAATTTTGAATTAATTATATTATATGGGCAAAAGTTTAATTATAATAAATTTCGGGTCAATATTAATATTGATTATTTAAAACCCTAATTCTTTACCTATAAAAAGAAAAAGTTTCTTTTCTACAAATGAGTTTTTGGTTGTTGTTTATGTTTTAGAGAAAAAAATAGGAGAAGAAAAAGATTTTTTTTTTTTTTCAACAAATACAAAGAACAAGAATTTGTGTCTTTGTTCTTTGTATAGCTAAAAATCAAATACTCACCTCTTATAAATATTGATTTAATTTGATTTTTTTTTTCTAAAAAAAAATCAAAAAGTAAGTGAGCATAATTCTATATAATTGTGCCCACTCACTTGTTTCTTGGTTTCGAGATATATCAAGGAAGACAAGATGGTGAGCAATCCACAGAGATCAATACAAAAGGTAAAAATCTGATTTTTATTTCTTTATATTATTTTATTTCATTGTTTGATGAATCCTGGGTTCTTGAGTTTTCTAAAAAGTTTTGAAATTCAATGTTCCGCAAAATTCTTAATTTTATGAAAACAAATTGTTGATTTTGTTTTTTCAAAGCCATCACATTACATGACAAAACTTCTACATAGATACATTTTACATATTTTGTGACTTTAAAGAAGTTGTTTGTAATATATTCTTTTGAGTTGTAAATGAGTGGTTAATTTTCATTTCATGAGATGAAAGTTTTAAATTCTTATAAGAAATTGCGTAAATTTGCAAATGACTTTATGTTTTTACTTTGGATGAAATGAAAGTGTGATTTGAAATGTATGTTTATGGTTAAAGAAGTTGGATGGTATTTGAGAAACATTTAGTAGTGCAAATTCCTTTTACAAGGTTATTTGGCAAAGGTTAATAATGTAGCCGTTATGCTGTTGGATTTTTAGTTTTATAAAACGATTTGGATTTTAAATTGAAATGAAATTTTAGTTTTAAAACGAAACCAATCCAACTAGTTTTGAAAAGAAAGTTAAGTAAATTAGTTTAAATGAGAAAGTTTAAGGGTTCGCTTCATGAATTTCTCTTGGCCCACCTAGTAGGGTTTAGGAGAGATCCGTTGGGGTGCCAAGTGAGGCCTACCTAATAAGAGTTTAAGAGAGATCCGGATTGGGTGACGTTAATTTACAGTTATATATTTCAGATTTTATTTATTTATTTGTTATTAGAAGAAAATTATTTAATTAGTTTATGGATTTATTGATTATGTAGTATGATTTATAATTGGAGTATCAATTATATTTTACAAATGAAATGAGAATTTATTACGTATTCGTATATATGTATATGTGTTAGAATTTCCAATCAGAGTTTTATATTTTCATATTGAGTTTATTATATAAAGTGCTAAGAGCATTTTAAATAATATTAATTTATGTTTTGAAAAATAATATTTTATTTATGTTTTGAGAAAAATATTTATTTAGAATTATATATATTTGGATACGGAAATTGTTTAAGATTTGAGAACAAAATAAAAATGTTTTCGGAACACCAAGGTTATACCCTTCCCTCTAACGGTCAAGTAGGCTACACATGTGTGAGTCCTAGATTCGCTCAGCATGTGTATGACATATGTCTAGAGTTATTGAATCGCCTAGCACGTGTATGGCAGATATCAGAAAAGTCATTGAGTTGTCGAGGGAGTCATTGACAGATTTCCCTAGATACTAAATGGCATAGATGAGACGCCCTTTCCCGGATCGCCACTAGGCTCCTATCTGAGAGGTACGCCCGGACACTCCATCGATCTCCTTTAGCCCATCTCGATGAACTAAAAGACAATCGATGAGCGAACCCTCTAACTTTGTCTTTAAACTTTCTTTGAAAAGTTGCTAGAAATTTCGCATGCGACTAACTTTTATAAACCTTAAACTTTAAATATGATTTTGGGTTGGTTTTAACTTAAAAATTTGGTCATTTAGAAAACTAAATTTCAGCAGTATAACGGCTGCAAAATGGACAATACCAAAACCTATATTTTCAAAATAAAACACTTCAACTAAATCCCTTTCAATTGCCAACCCAAACTTCTCCCAACAAGTTCAATAAAAATTTAATTATTTTCCACAAAACACAAGTTCCATAGTAAACTCATGACAATTCAAAATAAACTACTTTTTATCACAACTCAAACTACACTTTATTTACAAATGTACAAGTATGCACATGCTATATGCAAAATCTTCAAAAAGCAAGAAGCATAGCCAACTTGATGCCCACCTATTGCGATGGAGGAGATTGCCGATCACCCACAAAAGTACCTGAGGAGGTTAGGGAAAAATAAAGGGTGAGTTAGATAGCTCAGTGAGTGCATTTTATCTTTAGAAAACTAAACTTTGATTTGAACTAAACTTTTCTTAAAAGCTTTTACAATAAATTTCTATTTCTTAAAACATAAATCATAAGTCTCATTCATTCTTAGCATAGCATTATGAAAGTACTTTGTAAACATACATAAAACATTCATTTGCAAGAGCAATATAATGTTACAAACTTTAGAAACGTAGCATTTCGTAACCCTAATCTCTGGTCACATGCGACTTCGCTCGCTAATGCCACAATGTGAAGATCACGTGGCGTTGTATACTGACACCAATCGTGACCCAAATCTGGGACCTCTCAACACTACATGTGGAATCTTTACATTGCATAAATGCAGTGTGAGACCATATCCCATAAAGTAGGGCACTCACTCGCTAGACACTCTAATCTCACACACACATAGTTAATGACTTGTCCCATAACTTGCCCTACTAAATAGGATATACTGTATGGGTCGGAAGTCGATAACTGGAGGGTACTAATGGCCTTCGAAAATCTGGTTTTCTCAAATGCTATGCCTTAAAAATTTCTTTCTTGGTGCAGAAGACACTAACTTAAAATCTTGTAAGCTTTAAACTTAGAGTCCTATGACTCTTTTCTTAGCTTAATACAAGAGCTCTCGAGCTCCATTCTTGAAACTTTCTTTAAATCTTTGAAGCTTTAAAAATTATAAACTCACGCCCTTGGGCTCATTTTACTCAAATCTATATAACATGCATAAGTATTCAAATATTTAAGCATGCAAAAACAGAAATGTGATTTCATATGCAAAAGCATAAAACTTTTGAATACTCATTCATAAAAAGTGCACTCACCTTGACTTGTAGCTTAACTAAACAAACCTCAAAGACCTCTTGGCTTGGTCAAGTGCTCCTAACCTACACAAAGATAGGCAAAGCTTAGAATATGCTAAAAATGCAGAAAGATAATGCATTGGAATGCACCTAAACTCTATTGCACAATGACATTGTCGATGCACTAGTAACTTCCAATCTCCATTTCTCTTCAACCAACACTTCAAACTTCCAATTTCTTTGCATGAATCCTACTTATTTATCTGTAGGAATATCCCCAAATGGTCCGTTTCATCTATTGAAGCTTGGAACGAAAAATCATGATTTTTGACCCCTAGACCAGAATGTGATGCACAGCCCAGCTCGGGCGTGCTTTTGCTTTGATTCTTGTTCCAAGACACTTTTTATCTCTCAATGTGGTCACCCGTAAAGTTTCGTAGAATTCTAAGATCGCTTGATATAGCTTTTAGCTTAAAAACCCACTTTCGAGACCACTTATAATGGGCTTTTCTCACACCTCTGTAATTTAACTTCAATTATCTATCCTTGAGTGTTCCCTAACTCTTATACACTCATTCATGATCATACATGGCAAAGAAATGTGGAAGAGAAGGGGCATTGATTGGTGCCCTTTACTAGTGCATTACAATGTCCAATAACTCTATGTATGTCTTAGTGCATTCTAATCTCTTCAATGCCTTGTCTAGCTTATCTTAAACTTATTTTGAGCCTTGAATGGATGGAATTTATTGGATGTCCATAAACTTTTAGCTTGGCGAACCTACCTTAGTGTATGCACCAACTATTGCTTTTCACTTTCTTTGCATTTTAATAGCTTAATTCACTTAGGAATTTAATCAAACACTTGGTAGGCAAGCAATTAAACTAAACCAAGCTTAATTAAGTCATGTAGGGTTCTACCGTATACAACCCTATGATCCATTCCTTCACTAGGTTTTGTTCATTTCATTGTCAACAACTCATCCATGAGCTCATCTCATAATCTAGCACTAAACCCCTATCAAAAATCAACTCAAAACTTAACTTGAAACCAACATGGAATCATACTTAAAGTTTCACCAAACTAATCTCAATTCAAAAATTCTTACCTCTTTTAACTTGCATTAAGCTCTTGGGATGTTAATCAAACTTAGGAGAGCTTAATTTGATGAGTGGGAGTCTTGGATTGGATGATCACCTATACTTCTCTTCCTTTCCCCTTGGTTGCCATAACTTTCTTTGCTTTCTTTCTTTGGTTTCTCTTTGATCCCATATGTATGCCTCTCTTGCCCAAAATGACTGCCTCTCTTGCCCAAAATGACTAAGTGTCCCAAAATGACTAAGTGTTTGATTATATATAAGGCTTCTTTAACTCATTTGACCACCTTTTGATATTATACTATGACCCTAAACCTTTTAAAATTACTCTTGACCATGGAAAGTCTTGAGTTCTTATAATTTGGTCCTTAACACTTTTAAACTCAACGTCCCTTAACTTAGCTCATCTACTAATACTAAACTAGTCATATATGTGAATGAGGGTTTACAATAGATTTTCATATTATAAATATTATATTTTGAGTTTGATCAGTACAAAAAACCAGATTTACAGAAAGAGATTTTCAAAAAAGTTTTACAGATTATAGATTTTTAGATTTTATATTATTAAAATTATAAAGATAATTTATATAGAAGTTTACAGTTTTACTATGATATAAGATTTATATTCAGTTTTATTTCCAAATATGAATTTATATAAGTCATTGAGAAGTATTTATTATTATCTGAAATATGTTATGTTTTATTTAGAAATATTTTTGGAAAAGTTATATCTACTTACTTGGCGTTAGTGCTAACTCTTTTATAAAATCCATTTTTCTAGGCATTCGTTATAGGTTCATGCAGATTATTGCTGACGTGACCCAATCCGAATCTCTTTAAACTCTTATCCGATAGGCCTTACCTGGCACTCCAATGGATCTCTCCTAAACCTTACTAGGTAGGTTAGAGAAATTCGCGAAGCGAACCTTTAAACTTGCGCTTCAAACTGATTTATTCAACTTTCGTTACAAAACTAGTTAGGTTGGTTTCGTTTTAAAACTAAAATCTCATTTCAACTTTTAAAATCCAAGTCTTTTATAAAACTAAAAATCCGGTAGCATAACGACTACTTTATTAACATTTCCGAAATTTGTAAAAGAAATGTACACTTTCATATGTTTTTCAAACACTACCTAACCTCTTATAGCCACAAACATATAGTTCAAATCACAATTTCCTTTTCATCAATATGTAAAAACATGAAGTTTGCACAATTTACACAATTGCTTTAAAAGTAACTAAAACTTTCATCTCATAAACAAATATTTACTACTCATTTATAACTCAAAAGATTATATTACAAATAATTTCTTTGAAAGCTACAAAATATGCAAAATGTCAGCTATATACAAGCATTGTTGTGTCTTGCCCACCTACTCTTCCTGGAAGAGCTCTCTTTTCTCGGTCACCCATGTCAACACCTGAGGAGGTTTTTAAGAAATAAAAACAGGAAAGCTATGAGCTTTGAAAGCTCAGTGAGTGCATGTAATACTTTTTCTACTAAGGTATTTAGTTTTCAAAATACCTCCTTAAAACATTTGAAATGTAAATTTCTATTTCTTAAAATTGTTCAAATATAAATCTCATTTCAATGCAAAACATGCATAGAAAATCTATAAAACTCATATATGCATAAAACTTTATATAAGCTTGTAAACTATAAAGCACATAAAATACTTGTAACTTATAAATCATACAAAATGATAAATAAAGTTCATCATTTGTAATGAAATCTGAAAATACTTTTCGTTGCATTCTAACTTGCAAATATTAAATTTTCTTTCTAAAAATATCATTCGTATCCCTAAATGCTCTGACCACACGACGACTAACAAATGCCACTCGTTGTGATAAGTCACAGTGGCGATTTTGAACTGACACCAACCATGATGTTATTTGAGACATCTTACAACTATGTGCGGAATTCTACATCGCTAACTATAGCATAAGATAATATCCCACACAAGTAGAGGCAACACGACAGACTCGATTTCCCCTCAAGTTAGTGACGTATCTCCCCTGGGACTTTGCCATACTAGTGTGGGATATAGGATATACTGGCCAAGTCTAAATCTGAATCTGTAAATCTGAGGGTATACTTATGGTCTTTGAAAACTTCTCTTTTACTTTAGCTTTCTAAGTGTAATAAGCACAAATCTCTCTTTTCTGAGTGTATAAAGCACCAATACTCATTTCTAAGTGCATTAAGCACTAAAACTCATTTCTTTTAAGTGCAACAAGCACAAAATAGCTTTGCTAAGTGCAACAAGCATAAAATAACTCATTTCAATTTCTAAAATGGCATCTAATATTTACAAAATGCTTAAACATTTAAAACAAGCATAAACTTATATAAAATTACTTTAGCACTCACTTGGATTCAAGCTTGTTACTAGGAGCTTCAATGGTCTTATCTTGCCCCTCTTGCTTCTTCTTCACCTACATATGACATTCTACCTTAGAATATGCTTACTTTAACAACACAAAACTCATTACAATGCTTCTAACTCAACTAACTCATTATAATGGCATTTCAACTAAAAACTTCTATTCTTGATTTCAACTTAACCAAGGCTTTTAAAATTCTTTTTTTTTTTCCATAATTCTTACTTATTCTCACCTAGGAACACATCCATATACACGAAGTAATGTTCTGAAGCTTGAAACAAAAATTGATGTTTTTGCACCTCTCTTGGCCGAATACTACCTAGGGAGCAATCCCTAGGTTTTCTTCCTCCATTTTTGCTCCATTCATCTCCCTAACTCACACTTAGGTCGGTCCAAAAGTCAATTAAAAAAGAAACTTGCCATTAGGTAATGGTTTCTAGCTAAAATGCCCTTTTTTCGATACTAAATTAAGGGCAACTTTTCCATTTTACATTTCTAATCTCAATTCTCTTCTCTTTATTGTTATACATACTCATTTATACTCATACAATTCATTTAAACCCATAGGAGAAGTGGTATTATATGATAACCACTAATGCCCTTCATTTAGGCTTTAGAATGCATGTTGTCTAATTTACTTTCTAACATTTTCATAGGTTTATCTAGCATGAAACCAACATGGAATCATGCTTAAAAGCCTTAGATTTCAGTGGGATCATACACCTCTCACTACAGCTTTGTATGCCTTATATACATCAAGTTCATTTTATCCAAATTTTCAAGCTAAATCTTTTAGGCATTTCATCAAACACCTAATCAACAACACATTTCATGCAATTCAAACTTAAATCAATCTTAGGGTTTCTCCCATATAAACCCTAACTTATCACACTTGAATGGTTTCCACTAAACTTTACTCTTGCTTTAGGTCTCTTAAAACTCAACTCATGATATACATGAAAACCCCCATCAAATTCTAACCCAAACATCAACAATAACCATCATTTAAACAAGTTCGAAGTGATGGAAACTAACCTCTTTTCACTTGGTTCTTACTCTAAACTTGATCCTCTAGCTTGGTTTAGCTTGAAATCTTGATTAAGAACTTGAAAATGTCTTGAAACAACTTGGTTCCCTCCTTCTCTAGCTTGACCGAATCACCCTCTTGTCTCTCTCATGTTTTTCTTTTCAAATTTTGCTAAGTGTTGGGAACACTTCTATATTTATACTTCTAACTTTCTCTAAATGCCTATCATGTCCTTGAAAATTTGGTTTTTATCCTGAACTTTTCTTAATTCTATCTTGACCCCTAATATGATATGTTTGCTCCTAATTGGTCCCTTGTCTTATTAACTCATAAAGACTCCAATAGGAATGACCATTTTACCCTTCTATTTATTTATTGATTCTACAATTGGGTTTAAATAAATCTCAACCCATTTCTACATTCTTAGACACTTTCATTAATCATCTAGGGTCTCAAATATCACTTAGTGCCTAGTACTAGAGAAGTCATAAATAGAATTGGGGGCTTACAATTTCACCTCTTCTTATAAAAATTTCATCCTCGAAATTTAAATTACATACCTGACTCGAATAGGTGCGGATATTGGTTATGTATTTGCTCCTCATGTTCCCACGTACCTTCCTCGGATCCATGGTTCCTCCACAATACTTTCACTAAGGGAGTGACCTTGCTACGCAACACTTGATCTCTTCGATCTAAAATCTCCACTGGTTGCTCTTCGTAGGTCAAATTCTCTTTAAGTTGCACCGACTGCTCTCTCAATATATATGAAGGATCGGCTACATACTTACGAAGCGTGGAAACATGGAAGACATCATGAATGTTAGCTAACTCTGATGGTAACCTTAAGCGGTATGCCATTTCACCCACTCTCTCCATAATCTCATACGGCCCAATATATCGCAGGACTCAATTTCCCTTGCTTTCCATGGTGAGATCCGTAAGAACACTCTATCACCCACTTGAAATTAGAAGTCTCTTCTACTATTGTCCACATAGCTTTTCTGCCTGTTACTTGCTATCTTCAATCTATCTCTAATCACGTTGATCTTTGCAGTTGTAACTTGGACAATCTTTGGACCAATCAGTTTTGTTTCACCCACCTCATCCCAACAAATTAGGGTTCTACACTTTCTACCATACAACATTTCATATGGGGCCATGCCAATACTAGATTGATAGTTGTTGTTGTAGACAAACTCTATCAAAGGTAGGTGGGTATCCCAACTCCATTTGAACTTCATAACATAAGCTCTCAACATGTCTTCAAGGGGTCTGGATTGTTCTCTCAAATTGCCCATCTGTTTATGGGTGAAAGGTCGTACTAAAATTCAATCTGATACCTAATGCTTCTTATAGCTTCGATCAGAATCTGGAGGTAAATCGTGGGTCTCTATCTGATATAATGGATACTATGGGCCATGCAATCTCACGATCTCATCCATGTACAATTAAGCCAACTTCTCCAAGAAATAAGTATTCTTAATGGCTAGGAAGTGAGCAGACTTCGTTAATTTGTCAATTATCACCCAAATAGTATCACGCCCGCTCTAAGTCCGTGGAAGCCTTACCACAAAGTCCATTATGATTCTCTCCTATTTCCACTCAAGAATAGGTAGGGGCTGTAATAAATCTACTGGCTTTTAGTGCTCTGCTTTAATCTATTGGCAAGTTAGACATCTAGATACGAACTCTACTATGTCTTTCTTCATTTCTCTCCATCAGTAATGATCTTTCAGAGTCTGATACATCTTAGTACTCTCTGGATGCATGGCATATGTGATGAATGTGCCTCTTCCATGATCTCTTTCTTTAGATCTCCCACATTGAGCACACATAATCCTTGTCCCATAACTAATGTCCCATAATCTCTCACTGAGAGGTCACTTTTTTTCCCAGTTTCTATCTCATCTCTTAGCTTCATCAAGTATGGATCCCAAGTCTAAAGTTTTCTCACTTGATCTACTAACACTGGACGGACATAAAATACTGCTAGTAAAGCTCCTGAGTCCGTCATCTCCAATCTAACACCTATGGATCACAACTCTACTAGCATAGGCAAATACTCTACCTTCAGTTGGGATAATGAACTGGTGGACTTATGGCTCAATGCATCCACTACCACATTCACTTTTCCAAGGTGATACTCAATGGTACAGTCATAGTCTTTTGTGAGCTCTATCCATCTTCTCTGTCTCATATTAAGTTCCTTCTGTGTAAATAGGTATTGTAGACTTTTGTGATCTGTGAAGATCTTGCAAGGTACTCCATATAGATGGTGCCTCCATATCTTTAAAGCAAACACTACAGCTGCTAATTCCAGATCGTGTGTCGGATAATTATGTTTAAGTTTTCTCAATTGTCGAGATGCATATGCTATCACTCTATCGTTCTACATCAATACCCAACCTAGATCTTGTCTGGAGGCATCACAATAAACTATAAATCCATCATCCCCTGATGGAAGTGTAAGTACAGACGCCGAGGTCAAGCTCATCTTCAATTCATCAAAACTGCACTGGCATTCATCTGATCATACAAACTTCTCTTCTTTTCTTGTCAGTTTTGTCAAAGGAGCAATTGTCTTTGAAAATCCTTCTACGAACTTTCTGTAATAACCAGCTAATCCCAAGAAACTAACTTCGATCACGTTCGCGGGTGGCTTCCAATTCATTATAGCTGCTATTTTCTGGGGATCTACTAATATTCCCTCTACTAATACCACATGACCTAGAAATGTTACTCTGTCTAGACAAAACTGATACTTACTAAACTTTGCGTACAGCTAATGCTCCCGTAAGGTATGCAATACAACTTTAAGGTGCTCAACGTGATCCTCTCGACTACCTGAATACACCGGTATGTCATCTATGAAAACAATCACAAACTTGTCTAAGGCCTGAAGACTTTGTTCATCAAATCCATAAAAGCGACTGAGACATTCGTCAATCCAAATGGCATCACTAAGAACTCAAAATGGTCGTAGCAAGTCTTAAAGGTTGTCTTAGGGACATCTTCTCTGCGGATTTTCAACTGATGATACCCTTACCTTAAATCAATCTTTGAAAACACTCTGGCTCTCTGAAGCTGATCAAATAGATTATCAATTCTTGGTAACGGATACTGATTCTTGATAGTAACTCGGTTCAATTGTCTGTAATCTATGCATGACTTGAGGCTCTCATCTTTTTTCTTTACAAACAATACTGGAGCTCCTCAAGGCGAAGTACTTAGCTTAATGAATCCTTTACTCACTAATTCTTCCATCTGAACCTTCAATTCTTTCAATTCTATTGGTGTCATTCGATATGGCACTATAGAAATAGGCTCTATACCAGGAGCTAACTCTATCTCAAACTCTATCTCTTTGTCTGGTGGTAGCCTTGGAACATCCTCTAGGAAGACATCTGGAACCTCTTCTAATCTCAACTCATTGTTCTCTAATTCCACTGCATAGGCCAAGTAGCCTTGACACGCCTTTCTCAGCATCCTATTGGCTTTTGTTACACTGATTACACTTGTAGGAAGCATCTTCCTCACACTACAGAAGATTACATCTAGTTCCCTAGGTCTGCTAAACTTCACTTTTTTTCTATAACAGTCCACCGTAGCTCGATGTTTAGATAGTCAATCCATGCCTAGTATGACATCAAAATCATGGATATCTAGTATAATTAGGTCTGCCTCAAACTCTTGACCTACTATACTCATCCTGCTACCCATATAAACTTTACCTACTACCCATATAAACTTTATCTGCTATAAGTAAATCACCTATGGGTAGCGATACTAGAATGCTACAATTGGAGGGTTCGTTGCTTACTTTAACTCTAGTAGTGAACTCCACTAACATAAAAGAATGTGTAGCCCCTGAGTCAATCAATACATGAGCATTCAGATCAAACAATGAAATGATACCTATAACCATATCTGGGGTGGCATCTGCATCCTGTTGGGTGACAACATATACTAGCCTGGGTGCGGGGTCTTCAGATTGCCCTATTGGTGGTACTCCCTTGCTGGATCCACCACTAGACTGCTTAGGGCCTACTGCTAGTCTAATCTGGGGACCTCTCCTCTTTGGTCCACGACCCCTACTATTCTATCTTGGTGTGGTAGTCCTGCTCTCAGGTTTATTCGACGTAGTTACACTTAGGCAGTCTTTCATAAAATAGCCCTGTTAACCATTCATGTAACATCTAGTGCTACATATGAAGCATTCGCCTGGATGATTTCTATCACATTTCTAGTAGGTAGATTTTATCCTCCAACTCTCTCTGGTGCTTCGGAACCCTATTGATTGTTTTACTAAACTTTGACTACTCTAGGCCCCTTGACTCTGCCTCCTACTATCTGTCCATGAAGATTTCTCCCTACTCTTGGCAGCTTTACTGGATCCTCCATGGTGGCTACCTATCTAGCTATGCTTTTAGCTGAATTTCTTCGGTTGGAGAATGGTCTCCATGCTCCTTTCAACCCTAGTAGCTGCCTTTACCAACTCCCCATACCGTATGTGCAGAAGATGCCATATAAGTCTTGATTCTTGGGTTGAGACCTGACATAAAATTATTCACTTTTTGCTTTTCGTCATCTAAAATGGATGGAACAAGGCAACCCATGTAAGCCCTCGACCTTATTTATGAATGAATAGTATCTTCGGGGTGAATAGTACCTGATGAATTGTGAAGTTTTGAGACAAACTCTAGAAAATCGAAAACATTTAGAATGATTAGTAGGACCTAATAAAACTGAAATAGAGTAAAAATGAGTCCGTTTGGATAGTTTCTGAAGGTTCCGAAAGTTACCCGATGAAAACGCTCTTATGGAAAGGATTGTGAATTCTGTTGACCTAAACTCCGTTTGAATTTTTTTTGAAGCCATGGATTGAGTCCTAAAAGATCTAATTAGAGTATTGTAAAGTCAATTTGATGAATGAGTGATCATAGAATTAATTTGAAATTTATTTCGAAATGAATTGTATTAAATTTTAACGTTAAGGGTATAAATGAGATTTTATGATATTAAACCCATTCTAAAAGCACAATCCATGTTATTATTGATCGACCAATGGTGGATTAACACTTAATAGTCATCTTTTGACTAAATTTGTGGTTGAAATTAATTAAAATTGATTAAAGACAATTGAATGGATAATTATGGAAGTTTATGGATCAATTTGAAATAAGTTTACATGAAATGAGCCAAAATGGAATAAGCAAGAGTTAAGGGCCAAAAATCAATTAATTAAGGGACATATTGGTCATTTATGAGAAAGATTAGTATAAATATGTTGGCTTAGACAATGTTTCAAGCCATTTCTCACCACACACACACAAAACGGGATTGAGAGAAATGGAGAAGAGGAGTCACGGCCAAAGCATGGAGAAAGGTGAATCAAGCTAGTTCAATCCATTTTCAAGTCTTCAATCAAGATCTCAAGCCAACCTAAGTAAGAAAAAAAAGTTAGAGGAAGAAATCAAGAAGAAAAATGGTAAGTTTCATGACTTTTGAACTTGTTCTAGTGATGTTAGTGTTGATGATATTGTTGGAAATTCATGTGGGTTTTTATGTATGATTGAAGTAGAGTTTTATAGGCTTTAAAGTGAGTGTAAACCATATGGAAATGATTAAGTTTGATGAGTTAGGTTTTGGTGCGAGAAACCATAAAATTCAATGATGGTTGTTTAAATAAAATAAGCGCCCACCAAGTGTTTGATAAAATGCCTAAGTGAAGAAAAATGCAAAAATTGAATTAAATGAGTTGTTTATGTGCTAGACCATGTAAGACCCTGATGATAGAAGTATGAAACTAATGTTATTTGATGTCATTAAGTATGGTTTCATGTTGGAATTTTGATAAGGAAACCTAAGATAAACTAGTAAAAACATTAGAAATTCATTTAGACAATTTGTAGTTTATGGCCTTAAGTGAAGGGTATTGATGGAAATCATGAAATATCATCTCATGTATGTGTTTATATGCATTAATGAGTATGAGTATGTATGACATTAGGGCAAGAAGAATTAAAAATTAAGATGGAAAAATGTGAAAATTGCATTGAAAAGTGATGAAAAAATGTGGTTTTTCCTAGTTTTCGCCACCCGTTTGTTGGAAATTTTCGAAAGCCGTTTTACGGGTGATCTAAATGCGAGTTAGGGAGATGAATGGAGCAAAAATGAGGTCAAGAGCAGCCCTAGAATGGGTTGTGAATAGTACTCGGCCAAGAGGGGTCCTAAAAATTTGACTTTTCGTTTTGGGCTCCAGAAAATTATTTTGGTCATATGGGGATGTTCCTAGGTGTATATAAATAAGGTTTATGCAAAGAAAATGGAATTTGAAAGTCTCGGTTAAATTGAAATTGAAACCGGAAGTTTGTAGGCAAAATAGTTTTCAAATGAATTAAGTGAGTTGAAAGCTATGTGACAAGTTTTGTGAAGGTTAAAATTAGCGAATTCTAAGCAAATATGTGATGTGTAGGTGAAAAGGAAGGAAGTGGAACCAATAAAGACTATTGGAGCTCACTTAAGGGAATTTGAATTTAAGGTGAGTGCTAAATTAGTTTTATCAAAGTTTATGTTTAATTGAAGTATTTGAATATATTTGATATCAAGGTTTAAGTGTGAATGACATGTGAGTGCTCCATTGTGTTTTGAAGTATTTGCATTTATTTTGAAGGGTATAAGAAAGATTTATGGTGCATATTATGTTTATTTTTAAGTGATTGCAAGTGATTTTGAAATACTTCAAGAATAAATTTTTATGGTGAAGGCTAAAGCAATTATATATATTTTATACTTGATTTAAGTGTTTAAGTATTCTATGATGTAATTGTCATTTTAAGTATTTAAATGAGCATTACTATGAATATCGTGTTTTGTACGGAAAAGTTTAGTTTCTATGATTTCGTAAGTATGAATTTTATTTTGAAGAGAAATTTAAGTTTTACGTTTGACTATCGAATGAATTATGTTTTATGATTTTGTAAGGATATTTACGATTTCCTAAGTATAAGTTTTATTTAGGAAGTGAAATTTAAAGATTTCGTTTTAGGTTTTTAAGCCTTTTCATATGTTTATTAAAATCTAAGTTCCAATGAAGTTTTATATATATATATATATGAGGTTTTAAGTACGATTAAGTATAAAATGATATTTTGTGCTTTTGCACTAAGTAAGAAAATAAAATGAATTTTCAAAGGCTATAAGTATACCCACCTTTATAAGTAAGTTTTAGACCTGGTCGGTATATCCCACATTAGTATGACAAGTCCAAGGTGGATGCGTCACTATCTTGGGGGGAAAATTAAGTCTGTCGTATCGCCTCTACTTTTGTGGGATAGTATCTCATGTTATGGTTGGCGATGTGACATTCCGTGACAGACCCCTTTCCCTAGGCGATCTGCTTGCCATCCTACGGTGACCCTCCAGCTAGCCCTTTCGCTCAACTAAAGGATCCCCCGCAGAGCTAAGTCATATTCTTTCTCAATCTTTTTCAAAAACAGCGGAAACACGGGGAAATTTTACATTTTTGTTTTAAAGTTTTACAAAATATTTTATAAAAATTTGGGCAGCATCTCGTCTGTTTTTCGGACTTTCCCACCCTGTAAATTATAAAATTAGCACTTCTAAAAATCACAAAAGCATTTTCCCCAAACTACGGAGCCTCAAGCTTTCATTTTCCATCACAACCACAACCACAATTTCATGTTTCAATTTATGAACTGATTATCAATAAAATCATATGTCATGCATCAATTTACTTCAAAAACATAAATTAAATCCACAAAATAATATTTACAAAACCACGTGGATATAACAAAATATATACATCACTTAATATTAAACCAAAAAGAGAGATAGGAAATCACATCAGCACTGTTGCCGCGGCTGTCTGGTATCTTGGGGTAGTCCGCAGCTATGGTACCTGTGCCTAGGGAGGTTTATTTAAAAATACAGAAAATATTGGGTGAGCTTTGAAAGCCCAGTGAGTGTCATTTAATATTATTTAAAACCATACTTTATAAAAACCTCCCTAAAACATTTTCAAATTCATTTATTTAAATTCAAGTTTCCTGCATTCCTATTATAAACACATGTTAGCACGGTTTTCAATTTCATAAAGGAATCTCTTATGGTTGTGGGGTTTTTATTCAAAAATCATTTTTCTTTTTATAAACCGAATATGGTCCGACTCCGCTCGAAGGTGTCCAGCAAACCAATCCGGCTCCTGTCAACCTATAGTGACCCGTGCCTCATGGCACCCTAGTATAGAGCGGAATCCTACATCGCTACAGAGCAGAACTATGTCTCGTTCGGGTAAGCTAGCTAATAATATACCTTTCACGTGCATTGGACTAATCTCTCAAACAACTGACTGACATGACATCTTGCGGGTATCTCCAGCGGTTAGTATAGTTAGTGACATACTGACACTACTAACTCTACCAATGCACGCTTTAGGTACTCAACCCAGACCGGTAATAATGTGATACTATCTGGGTAAGCCATAGGTTTTATTTTCATCTTTTTATAAAATTACAATTCAGTTCACATAGATAATTCAAAACTAGAAATCATGGTTTTAATAAAAACACAAAACCATATTATCTGTTACCGTGCCATTTATCATTCAAATCATATTTCGCTTTCATCAAAATATCAAAACATGCATGAAACATTCATTCATTAATCAAATCAACAAAAACGTATTAAAATCATTTTAACACTCACCTTTCGCTATCACTTCCGAATGACTATCGGGAAGGCTCTAAAACTGCGCTCTAACGCTCTTCCCTAGTTCCACCGGCTGATTCGTCACCTACACAACATATATATACGTAAATTTACTTTCACGTCAACTTCTGAAAACTCAAAATAATAAAAATTACATAATCGCCCCTAAGTGACCCTTTTTAGGCGTAACTCTCCATTTTTGATTCCTTAATTAAATCTCTAGCTTTTATCAATCCCAATACGCTTAATTAAACTCATTAGGGTCATCCGAACTCTCAACGGACGCTGTATGGGTCAACTTACAAAATTGCCCATTAAACTAGTTTAGCGCGCGTTTTGGTTTTTCTCTAAATCTTTGGTATTTTCTTGGTTTTCTAAACTCCCTATCAACTTCAATCACTTATTTTTCAACTTGTTTTCACTCAAAAACAACCAATCAAAAAATCACAACGAAACCCATTTCGAATCAACTTATACACCAACGAATTCATCATTTTCAAACTTAAATAACTCACCCTTTTTTCTATAGCGTTAACTTCGCTTTGAGATTGATTTTGGGGTGGTTTTGGACTGGTTTGGAGATGGATCTAAGCTGAGATTGGACTAACTTTCTTCGTCTTTTCTTCCCCTCTCTTCCTCTCTCTCTTTCTCCCTTGGGTTCCGTCACGGTTTGCCACTAGTTTCATCGCCGATCTGCACGTGTGGAGGAGCTGTTTTGGCCGCGGTTCAGCTCGATCTTGTTCGGGTTTGGGCTGATCTTCGTGCGGGTTGAGCTGGAGCAGCTCGTCGGTGTCTCCTCTACATCGATCAGAGCTGTCTCGCCAGCGATTTCAGCTTGATTTTCCACATCGGTCGGAGCTAATTTGTTGCGAGTTAACTTCGGTTCGTGGCTGGATGACGACGGCAGCAAGCTGGTCGGTCGACATCGGCGATGGTGGCTTGGTCGGCGGCAGTCTTCTTCTTCTCTCTTTCTTCTTTCTTTCTTCTCTCTTCTTCTTTCTTTTCTTTCTTCTTTCTTTCTTTCTCTTCGCGACAGCTGCGACTGGTTTCTGTTTGTTTTTTAAAAAAGTCAACAATATCTTCTTGGCTTATATTTTCCTCCACAATACTCTCAATAATTCCACTTACACCCTAAAACAATTCCATTCTCCTCCCTTAGATTTTAGCTTAATCTTACTATGGCCACAATTATTAAACTCTATCTTCAATTTAATCCCTTTTTATCTTAAAAATTATTCGATTTCATTTATCAATTTAACTTCCTGTTTAATCTCCAATTGAGTTTAAATCAATTCCTATGAGTTCTCTATGACCTTAAAAGTCTCCATAATTAATTTAGAGTCTCTAATCGACACTTAAGGACTGTTCCTGGGAAACTCGTACAATAATAAAAATAGAGGGTTTACAATTTCTCCCCTCCTTATAAAAATTTCATCCTCGAAATTAAAGTACATACCTTACTTAAACAGGTGAGGATACTGAGCACGCATCTGCTCCTCATGCTCCCATGTAGCTTCCTCATATCCGTGATTCCTCCACAAGACTTTAACCAATGGTATCGCTCTACGGCGCAACACCTGCTCTCTACGATCCAAGATCTCTACAGGCTGCTCTTCGTAGGTCAGATTCTCTCTGAGTTGCACCGGCTGCTCTCTAAGAATATGTGAAGGATCTGCCACATTTTTCCGTAACATGGAAACATGAAATACATCGTGAATATTTGCTAATTCATGTGGCAGTTCCAATCTATAAGCCACCTCTCCAATCCTTTCCACGATCTCATACGGCCCTATAAACCGCGGACTCAATTTGCCTCGCTTCCTAAATCTTAACACTCATTTCCAAGGCGAAATCCGCAGAAACACTCTGTCACCCACCTGAAATTCCAAATCTCTCCTTCGATTGTCCGCATAGCTTTTCTGCCTGTCATTGGCTATCTTCAGCTTTTCTCTAATCGCATTTACCTTTTTGTAGTGATCTGGACAATCTCTGGGCCAATCAATTTCCTCTCACCTACCGCATCCCAGCAAACTGGGGTTCTACATTTCTTGCCATACAACGCTTCATAAGGTGCCATCTCTATACTGGACTGGTAGCTGTTGTTGTAGGCAAACTCTATTAGTGGTAGGTGAATATCCCAGCTCCCCCTGAATTCCATAACACAAGATCTCAACATATCCTCAAGGGTCTGGATAGTCCTCTCAGATTGGCCATCTGTCTGTGGGTGAAATGTTGTACTGAAATGTAACCTGGTACCTAAAGCTTCCTGTAGCTTAGGCCAGAATCTCGATGTAAACCGAGGATCTCTGTCTGATACAATAGACACTGGGATGCCATGCAATCTGACAATCTCATCTACGTATAACTGCGCCAATCTGTCCAGGGAGTAAGTATTCTTAATTGCTAAAAAGTGAGCAGACTTCGTCAATCGATCAACAATCACCCATATAGCATCATGCCCACTCTGAGTCTTCGGTAGCCCTACCACAAAATCCATAGTAATCCTCTCCCATTTCCACTCAGGGATTGGTAAGGGCTGTAATAAACCTGCCGGTTTCTGATGCTCTGCTTTAATCTGTTGACAAGTCAAACATCTGGAAACAAACTCTGCTATCTCTTTCTTCATTCCTCTTCACCAATAGTGATCTCTCAGAGTCCGATACATCTTCGTACTCCCTGGGTGCATGGCATAAGCGGATGAATATGCTTATTCCATAATCTCTTTCCTTAAATCTCCCACATCTGACACACATAATCTCTGATCCAACACCAGTGTCCCGTCTTCTTTCAATGCAAATTTACCTCCTTGCCCAACTTCAATTCTACTCTTGAGTTTCTTTAATTCTGAATCCTGAGACTTTAGCTCTCTAATACGATCCACTAGAACTGGACGGACGTGAAATGCTGCTACTAAAGCTCCTGAGTCCGTCGTCTCCAATCTGATACCCAAGGATCTCAACTCCACTAATCAAGGTAGATACTCTGCCTTCAACTGAGTCAATGAATAGGTAAACTTGCGACTCAAGGCGTCTGCCACTACAGCTATGGTACCTGTGCCTGGGGAGGTTTATTTAAAAATACAGAAAATATTGGGTGAGCTTTGAAAGCCCAGTGAGTGTCATTTAATATTATTTAAAACCATACTTTATAAAAACCTCCCTAAAACATTTTCAAATTCATTTATTTAAATTCAAGTTTCATGCATTCCTATTATAAACACATGTTAGCACGGTTTTCAATTTCATAAAGGAATCTCCTATGGTTGCGGGGTTTTTATTCAAAAATCATTTTTCTTTTTATAAACCGAATATGGTTCGACTCCGCTCGAAGGTGTCCAGCCAACCAATCCGGCTCCTGTCAACCTATAGTGACCCGTGCCTCATAGGCACCCTAGTATAGAGCGGAATCCTACATCGCTCTGTCGGTTCATGTAGCGGAATCCTATATCACTACAGAGCAGAACTATGTCTCGCTCGGGTAAGCTAGCTAATAATATACCTTTCACAGTGCATTGGACTAATCTCTCAAACAATTGATTGATATGACATCTTGTGGGTATCTCCTGCGGTTAGTATAGTTAGTGACATACTGACACTACTAACTCTACCAATGCACGCTTCGGGTACTCAACCCAGACCGGTAATAATGTGATACTATCTGGGTAAGCCATAGGTTTTATTTTCATCTTTTTATAAAATTACAATTCATTTCACATAGATAATTCAAAACTAGAAATCATGGTTTTAATGAAAACACAAAACCATATTATCTGTTATCGTGCCATTTATCATTTAAATCATATTTCGCTTTCATCAAAATATCAAAACATGCATGAAACTAGGGGTGGCAATTCGGGTTGACGAATTGGGTTGAAACATGACCCGAACACGACCCGATAATTTTTAACACGACACGATAAGTAAACGGGTTGAACTCACTCGACACGAACATGACATGATAATAAACGGGTCAACACGAAAACGACACGATAACCCGTTTATTAACGAATCGTTTAACTGACCCGTTTATGACCCGTTAAGCTAACCCGTTGACCCGTTTATAAATTTAATCATATTTAATATATTTAAATTTTAGTTCACATTTAATAAAAAATAACATTAAAATACTTAAATCCAATTCAAAACCTAAAAATATAATTATCATATTTCAAAAAAAAATAATAAAATCATCCACAAATTCAATCAAAAACCTCAAAATAAAATCATTCAAAAATTCAATCAAAAACATGAAAACACAATCTTCCACAAATACAATCAAAAACATAAAAATACATCCAAAATATAAAAATACATCATCCACATAAATGAATATAAAAAATTAAAAACAAAGACACGGCGCGGCGGCACCAGATCTGTGGAGACAACGCGGCGCGAAGAGAAGGAGCTACACAGCAGAGACGACGCGGCGTGGCAGTAGCAAATGCAGAGGAGACATAGATGCAGATGCAGCGCAGCAGTAGCAGCAGCAGTTGCAGATGCAGCGCAGCAGTAGCAGTCGCAGATGCAGATGCAGATGCAGATGTAGAGGAGAAGATGCTGTGAGAAGAAGACGCTGCGCGAGGAGAAGATGCTGGACAGCGGAGGTGAGACGACGCGGCGACAGCAGATCGGCGTGTGTGGGCGGTGGATCGCGCGGCTGCTGCTCAGGCGTGGGTAGTCAACTGCTGCTCAAGCGTGGGTAGTCGGCTGCTGCAGGAGAGAAATAAGAAAGTAGAGATGAAATGAGAAAGGAATGGTAGGGTTAGTGATTTTCAAATATATATATATATTATTAGTAAAATTACATAAACACCCTTTAATGTAAAATTATTATTTTATCCTCCTTAACGGGTCAACCCGTAACACGATTAGAGGAACACGAACCCGACACGAATAAGTTAACGAGTTAAACGGGTTGACCCGTTAATTTATCCAACCCGTTAATGCTCAACCCTAACCCGTAATTATCGTGTCGGATTCGTGTCGACCCATCGTGTCGGGTTCAAATTGCCACCCCTATATGAAACATTCATTCATTAATCAAATCAACAAAAACGTATTAAAATCATTTTAACACTCACCTTTCGCTATCACTTCGAATGACTATCCGGAAGGCTCTAAAACTGCGCTCTAGCGCTCTTCCCTAGCTCCACTGGCTGATTCGTCACCTACACAACATATATATACGTAAATTTACTTTCACGTCAACTTCTGAAAACTCGAAATAATAAAAATTACATAATCGCCCCTAAGTGACGCTTTTTAGGCGTAACTCTCCATTTTTGATTCCTTAATTAAATCTTCGACTTTTATCAATCCCAATACGCTTAATTAAACTCATTAGGGTCATCTGAACTCTCAACGGACGCCGTATGGGTCAATTTACAAAATTGCCCATTAAACTAGTTTAGCGCGCGTTTTGGTTTTTCTCTAAATCTTTGGTATTTTCTTGGTTTTCTAAACTCCCTACCAACTTCAATCACTTATTTTTCAACTTGTTTTCACTCAAAAACAACCAATCTACAAATCACAACGAAACCCATTTCGAATCAACTTATACACCAACGAATTCATCATTTTCAAACTTAAATAACTCACCCCTTTTTCTATCGCGTTAACTTTGCTTTGAGATTGATGTTAGGGTGGTTTTGGACTGGTTTGGAGATGGATCTGAGCTGAGATTGGACTGGTTTTCTTTCCTCTTTTCTTCCCCTCTCTTCCTCTCTCTCTTTCTCCCTTGGTTTCCGCCATGGTTTGCCACTGGTTTCACCGCCGATCTGCACACGTGGAGGAGCTGTTTTGGCAGCGGTTCAGCTCGATCTTGTTCGGGTTTGGGCTGATCTTCATGCAGGTCGAGCTGGAGCAGCTCGTCAGGCGTCTCCTCTGCGTCGATCGGAACTGTCTCGCCAGCGATTTCAGCTTGATTTTCCACGTCGGTCGGAGCTGATTTGCTGCGAGTTGACTTCGGTTCATGGCTGGATAACGACGACAGCAAGCTGGTCGGTCGGCGTAGGCGATGGTGGCTTGGTCGGCGGCGGTCTTCTTCTTCTCTTCTTCTTCTTTCTTTTCTTTCTTCTTTCTTTCTCTCTTCGCGAGAAGCTGCGACTGGTTTCTGTTTGTTTTTTAAAAAAGTCAACAATATCTTCTTGGCTTCTATTTTCCTCCACAATACTCTCAATAATTCCACTTACACCCTAAAACAATTCCATTCTCCTCTCCTTAGATTTTAGCTTAATCTTACTATGGCCACAATTATTAAACTCTATCTTCAATTTAATCTCTTTTTATCTTAAAAATTATTCGATTTCATTTATCAATTTAACTTCCCGTTTAATCTCCAATTGAGTTTAAATCAATTCCTATGGGTTCTCTATGACCTTAAGCGTCTCCACAATTAATTTAGAGTCTCTAATCGATACTTAGGGACTGTTCCTGAGAAACCTGTACAATAATAAAAATAAAGGGTTTACATTCCGCACATAACTACGAGATGTCTTTGTAAGTAAGTAAGTGTCACAATTGGTGTCTAGTTAAAAGCGTCACGTGACTCCATGTCGGTTAGCATTATTACAGCTTCCGCGTGGTTATAAGCATTATGGGGTACGAACGATACTTTTCGAAAATTAAGTATTTAAATTATTGAAAGCAAAATGTTTTACAGGTCTTAAACATGTTTTACTATCAAATGATATTAAATTTTGAGAAAAAATTAAAGAAATAGAAAATTCATCCTATGCATTTTATAACTCCTAGTTTTCTATGTAATTTTATGAATATATATGAGCTTTATGGAAATTCCATTTTAAGCTACGTATGGAAAGGGAATTGAAATTCTATATGTTTTATAGTTATAAGTTTTCCATGAAGTTGTATGAATATATATATATATATATAAGTTTATGGATTTCCTATTTTAAGCTATGCATTGAAAGGAAATCTAACTTCTATATGAATTATAAACTAAAAGTTTTATATGAATCTTTATAGATGTGTAAGTTCAAATATTATTCCATTTTTATAAGCTTTATATGAATTTTAAATATATATACATTGTAGTTTACATACGTATGTTCAATGATTTAAATAAGATTTGTATTTATTTTTAAGTTTTAAATTAAATGAAGTATATATATATATATATATATATATATGAAGTTTTAAGCATATAAGTTCACGTTATATTAAATTTATAAGTTTCATACGAATTTTATGTACGTATGCGTTTATAATTTTCATAAGCATGCCTTGTGAGTTAAGAAAAATTTATGCTTGATAATTTTTAAGTTATATGAAGTTTATATATATATATCTATATATATATATGTTTTATCTGTATTTTGATGCCTTTATGGGTTTTATAGTTTTATAAGTTAGGTATGAGATTTTATGCACTTATGTATTTTATGGACTTAGCACTCACATTTTACAATGAAATAAGTTTTGAAATTTATGTAACATTTTAAGAAATATAAAGGCATTTTGAAAAGATTTTTGAAGGAGATATTTTAAAAAAAATGAAACAATTTAAGTTAAAAGAAATATCTGCACTTACTGAGCTTTCCTAGTTCATATTTTTGTTTTTATGTTAAAAACCTCTTTAGGAACGGATGTGGGTGACCGAAATGGAAGGGCTCCTCCAGAAGAGTAAGTGGGCAATGACACGACAGTGCTTTTGTATAAATATGTTGCATACTTTATATCTGAAAGGAATCATGTATATATATATATATATATTTTTAAATTGTATATGAGTGGTCCAGATATATTTATGACAATGAAATTCCTAGTTTTTAAATTGTTGCATAAGTTACAAAGTATTTGAATTACAATTTCATGCTTTTGATTTTCACGAAATGAATTTATGATTGAAATGTATGGTTGTGGAAGAAGTTGGGTTGGAAAATGAAAGTATAGAAGTGTATTTTCATTTGCAAGTTATTTTGGTTAAGTTAAAATGCAGCTATTATGCTGTCGAATTTTCTATAAAAAAAAAAAAAAAAAAAATCCAACCCATTCTAATTTTACTGAGTAAAAAAATAAATTTTAAGGGTTCACTCCATGAGTTTCTTTTAGCCCATTAAGTAGGGTTAGGAGGGATCCGTTGGGGTGTCAAGTAGAGCCTTCCGGATGTAAGTACGATAAGATTTGGATTGGATCCTGTCAACCCAACTTTGAAAACTTCTTCTCATAATCTGTTACTAAAAAGTTGCCCTGCTCTAACTTGAAAAACTCCATAATCTTGACTTCCTTATAGCTTCTAGGGTAAAACTTCTCTAAAAATTTTCTCTTGAAAATGGCCCATGATACCCCATCAACATGTTTTCTTTGAAGTGCCTTCCACCAGTCTTTCACTCTATCATTTAGTAGGAAGGCTGAATATGTGATCATTTGATCCTCTGTACAACCTGTGACTTGAAAAATTCCTCATTCATCTCTAACCATGATAACGCACGCTCTGGCTCTGTTGTGCCATCATACGACTTTGCCCCCAATTTTCATGCGTGCTCTATAGATGCTCTCGACTCACGGGGTTGTTAAAGGACTACTGCTAATACTTGGGCCATCTATTCTATGTTCACTTGTACACTACCTGGCCCTTCTAGTTGTGATGGTTCTGCTTGGGGCTGGCTTTTGGTACATTAACAGACTTATCAACGTGCCCCTCCTCATGTATGGGTACCTCTGCGGCTGCCCTCCTTGTTCTTGGGTGACCACATGACAGGACCCAATCCGAATCTTATCATACTTACGTCCGGAGGGCCTTGCTTGGCAACCCAACGAAATCCTCCTAACCCCTACTAAATAGGCTTAAGAGGAATTCGCGGAGCGAACCCTTAAAATCTTTTCTTAATTATAAAACTAGAATGGGTTGAGTTTTTTTTTTTTTTTCTTTTTTTTTCAAATGGAAAATTCGGCAACATAACAGCTACGTTTATAACTTAACCCAAAATAACCTGCAAAGGAAATACTCTTCCAAATGGTTTCATTTTCCAACCCAACTTCTTCCACAAACATACTTATAATGGCATAAATCAAAATTCCATTTCGTTAATAATCAAAAACATAAAATCATAAATCAAATACTTTGCAATTTCATACCATAGTTTGAAACTTAAAATTTTCATATCTTAATTCAATTTGGACCACTCATTTAATATTAAACATATATATTTACATTTGATTTTCTTCCCACACAAAATATGAAAATGTATTTATGCAAGAACACTATTGTGTCATTGCCCAACTTACTTTTCTAAAGGAGCCTTTTGATCTCGGTCACCCATATGGATATCTGAGGAGGTTTTTATCATAAAACAGAAAATAGTGAGCTTTGAGAGCTCAATGAGTGCTTAATTTCTTTTTAACTTAAAATATTTTATTTCTTAAAAATACCTTTTTAAAAATCTTTTCAAAATGCATTTATATTTCTTAAATTTTCTCATAAATCTCAAAACTTATTTCATTGTAAGTGTGAGTGTTAAATCCATAAAATATATACGTACATAAAATCTCATACATAGCTTATAAAACTATAAAATCCATAAGGGCATCAAAATGTATATAAAACTTATATATATACATAAATTTTTATTTAAATCTCAAAGCATTCATATATGAAAATTATAATTGCATAAGTACCTAAAAATTCATATGGGACTTAAATCACATATCAACTTAAAGTCATTTGTACATAAAACTTCATATATACATAAAAATTCAATTTAACTTAGAACTTATAAAGTCCAAATCTTATTTAAGATATAATTTATACATATGAAAATTTCAACACGTATATGCATAAAATTCATATAAAACTTATAAAATTGAATATCATTGAAACTTACACATATATAAAGATTCATATAAAACTTGTAGTTTATAGACATATAAATTTTAAATCAATTTCAATGCATAGCTTAAAATGAGAAATCCGTAAAACTTAAATATATTCACAAAACTTCATAGAAACCTCATAAATTATAAAACATATAAAATAAATTCTCATTTCTAAAACCCTTCTAAAACTTAAATCTTATTTAGTTGTAAAAACATATTTTAAGCATATAAAATACTTTTCTTTGCGTTTAACACTTTAAATAGTTACTTAATTTTAGAAAAGCACCATTCGTACCTTATAATGCTTACAACCACGCGGAAGCTATAATAATGCTAACCGACGTGGAGTCATGTGGCATTTTTAACAAACACCGACCGTGACACTTACTTACTTACAAAGACATCTCGTAATTATGTGCGAACTATTACATCGCTGACCATAACACGAGATATTATCCGACAAAAGTAGAGGCGACACGACAGACTTAAATCCTCTCTGAGCTAGTGACATATCCCCCCTGGACTTGCCATACTGTTGTGGGATATACCGGCTAGGTCTAAACTTACTTATAAAAGTGGGTATACTTATGGCCTTTAAAAACTTATTTTTATTTTCTTTACTTAGTGTAAAAGCACACAATATCATTTTGAATTTAATCATACATAAAACCTATATAAGTCATATATATTAATGTAAAATATACATATAGAATCCATAAAAAAATTCATATTTGCATGAGTTTCATATAAATCATACAAATTGTAAAACTTATAAATTAATACAAACTTGAAATCACTTATAGGGAAATAAAAAATGTTTTTCTTTGCACAATATAAAATGTAGCCTCATTTACAAAAAGGGGCTTGAAACTCAAAACTTATAGTTCATTTCATAACAATCTCATACTTATAAAATCATAAATAACAATTTTCGATACAAAGTATCATGTAATCGAAAATGTTCATTTTGAATACTAAAATGACAATGCATTTACATAATGCTTAACCACTTAGAACAAACGTAAACTTATATGTACATATAATTACTTTAACATGGATCATAGAAATTTTCTTAAAAATTTCCTTAATTAGTTTAAGGACTTAATAAATCTCTCACAAACATTTCAAAACAATATATATATATATATCACTTATAAATAAAATTTTCTTAAAATTTCAAATCTAATTTCAAATACTTCGAAATCAAATGTAGCACTCACCTTAATTCAAGTTTCCTTAAGTGAGCTTCAATAGCCTTCATTGGTGCCACTTCCTTTCTTTTTACCTTTTCGTCATGTTCTTGAATTATTTTCCTTTCCACGGAAGCTCAAGTCTTCTCCTTTCCTTTCCCTTGGCTTCCTTGAGCTACCTCCTCTCCTAGATTTTTTTTTTTTTTTCAAGAACACCTCCTTTAGCTTAGTTTCTTGCTTCTAACTTGATTATCTAACTTGGATTGACTTGAAGACTTGGATTGGATGTTGAAAATCACATGAAATCACTTAGTTTCCATTTATTTCCATCTTGGCCGAACACCTTTTTTTTTTTTCCTCTATCACTCTCGATTTTGTACTCGATTTTGAATTGTTTTGCTCTCGGCTTTGTTTACTTCTCTTGTTCTTTCTTTCTTTCTTATAGACGACAACTATCTATGTCATTTGCTTCTCCTTTTATTTGATTTTCATTGAATTGGCTTATATATACTTTGCTTTACAATTGAAATTGCCATTGGTTTTCTAGTTATTCACTAAATTGCCACTCTTGCATGTGTGACACTTGTCACACATGCATTCCATTGCATGACAAGTGTCATGCATGCATCTTATCTTCATGCCACGTGTCATTCATGCATTGATTCCTTTGCCACGTGTCAGTCGTGCACATCTTTTCGTATTTTCGTTTAATATGAGCTTTTCGAAAATATTCCTAACGAGTTACTCTGAGATCTCTTCGAAACTTCCCTTAAATTTTCTAGGGCCTGTATTCGAATTTCTCTCATTCTCTCTGTAATCTCCGAAATTCCTAAAAGTCATTTCATGCCCTAATTTGGGTCCCCATAATCTTAAAGTTAACTTTAAAACACTTACTGATATAAATCCGATTTAAAATCTGAATTTCTTTTTCGAGAGCTTCTTTTAGGATTCTAAAATGTCCTTTAAACTTTTTGATATTTACTAGGGACCTCGATCAAACCATTATTAATATTTAGAATCCTTTCGTAATTTTGACGGGATCCTACAATATTTCTACTCCACCCATGATTCAATAATTATAAACTTGTTCACCTCATATACACCTTACTAGATCAATAGAATAATTTTATTCACTTTAGACTTATACACTTGTCTAGAAATGCTTATTACACAATATCTAAATTTCCTACTTTCTTTGGGCATTTTCATAATTAATTTAGGGTCCTACAATATCACTCTTATTTCATTTGTGCATGCCTAATCTCCATAACCATAATAACAATAAAAATGATATTCATGCTTATAAATTTAGGGGTGTTACAAATACCGCTTAGGCACTAGTATTAGGGAATCTGTAAAATAGGGTCAAGGGCTTACACCACGACAATGCATGCTTCTGTAAAATTGAAAGATAAATGAGTAATCATAAAATGCATGAAAACAACTTTAAAGCTTTCTAAAATCTTTCTCAAAAACTCAACAAAACTCGGGCTCTAATACCACTCTGACATGATCCAATCCGAATATCTCTAAACTCTTATCCGGTAGGCCTCGAATGGCACCCCAACGAATCTCTCCTAAACCCTACTAGGTGAACTAAGAGAAATTCTGTAACACCTCCTACCCGCCCTTTCACCAGACGACTCCAAGGGGCGCTACAGTCATATCTCTTTAAAACCATATATTCATTTATTCACATCCAAATACGAATTTCAAAATCAATTTGCAGAACCATACAAAATCCTTTTATTTCAAACAGAAAAACTGACAAAGTTTCCTCTGAAATTCGGACTTTCCCAACCTGTTACAAATCATTATATTCATATTCCAAACATTTCTTCCACAAACATATTCAATAACTGAAACCAAACTCCGTTTGGTTCATCATTTTCCTGCATCTACCATATGTATCAACATATTTACACAACTTGACTTTTATTTAGCAAAAACACTATTTTTAAAATCCAAATATATATATATGTGCACAAATGCAAATTGAAACTTTTATATACAAAACCAAAGATAATATATATATACCCAAAAATAAGTATGGAAGGATAGATGTGACTGTCTCAGCTCACTGCAGATGCTTTCTCTTCAATCTTCGCCCTCCTTATGCAATCTACTACCTACGCGCAGAAATTCCAACGTGCTAAGCATATTTGCTTAGTAGGTGTACACAAAACTCAATATTTATTTTTTTTCACACAATCAGTTTATAAAATCAATAACAAATATATAAAATCAATAACAATTATCACAATTTATCAATAACTCAATTTAATATCCAAAGGAAATTTAAAAACGATACATTGATCAAAATACTTCTCATAATAACTTTTCATGCCCCTAGTAGAACATAAGCACGATACCATAGACTGGTAGTCGGGTATTCCGACATCGGACACTTCGGGTGACGACCCGCCAGGACTATCATATAATCATGTATATTCGGGGCCGGACACTAGATGCCTCTCACAACCTCCGAATTCACTGTAACTTTTCACTATAGTCGGTATAGAATCAATCAGCGCAGTACTGCTCTTGTGACCTATTAATGGCATGCCATTCCAATCCCCACTTATCTGTGTCAAAGCTTGCTAGGGCTTGGATAACAATTTATTTTCAAAATTCATTGGGTTGGTTTCGTTTAAACTATCAGTTTCTAATCATTTTCAAATAAAATCTGGCAGCATAACGGCTGCATTTCAGAGGTTTCGAAAAAACTTGAAAATATGAAATAACACTTCTAAATATCTCGTCAATCCAACCCAACTTCGTTTTTCCACAATCATACAAATCAATTTTCAATTTCATCATCTCAATTTTGTCACAATAATATAAATTCCATCAATTATCATAATTCAAAAGCATGTATTTAATCAAACACATATCAAAATACTCGTAAACAATATTTTAAGTATCATGGTATTCAAAAATCGATCATATTCCATTTATAAAAACAAATTGAATAAAATGTACTCTAACCTTTTTATCCAACGGAAGCTCACACTTTTTCTTTTCCTTTTCTCTGGCTTCCTTGAGCTACCTCCTCTCCTGGATTTTCAAATAATACATAAATACTCAATGAAAGCTCATTTCATAATTTAAAATGCATGATTTACTAATCCCAATGGATCCAACTATTTTCCAAATCTCACCAACCAAAAATCATCAATCCCAAACCCCAAACAATTCACCCCTATTCCTTATCGAAACAACGTCGTTTTGAGCTAGTTTTGGGGTGGTTTTGGGCTGATTTTAGTGACAGATCTGAGCTAGTTTTGGGCTGTTTTTCTTCCTCTTTCTTCTCCTCTCTTCCTCTCTTTCTTTCCCTTTCGGCTTCGCCGCGAATGGCAGCTGGTTTCACCGCCGGTCTGTCGCCGTTCTGCATGCGTGGAAGAGCTGGTTCGAGCTCGGTTCTTGCACGATTTCAACTCAGTTCTGCTCTTGTTCGGGTCGGATTCTGTAGGGCGGTCGAACGGCGACTTCTTCTTCTTCAATCGGGGCTATTTACGTGGTGGTAAGCTGATTTCCTCGTCACACGTGCGATCAGTTCTGCCGTCGCTCAGCTCGACGTCAAGCTGGTTCATGAGCTGGTGCGTACGGTCGGCGATGGCACTATGACAGTGGCTGGTCGGCTCCGGTATCGGCGCGACAAAATCTTCTTCTTTCTTTTCTTCTTCTTCTTTCTTCTTTGTTCTTTCTTCTTTTCTTTTCTTTTCTTCTTTCTTTTCTGGTTCGGCGAGACAACTCTCTCTTTGGTTTGATTTTTTTTATAGTCAACTATCTTTTTGACTTCTATTTTCCTCCACAAACAAATCCTATAATACCCATTTCGTCCCTTCAAAATTTCATTCTCATACCTTCGATTTTAGTCATATTCTACTTGAACCACACAAATCAAATATTATCTTCAATTAATCCCTCATCTAATTAATAATAATAATAATAATGATACTATTCATGCATATGAAATTAGGGATGTTACAAATCTTCCCCTCTTAAGAAATTTCATCCTCGAAATTTACCTTATTCAAATAGTTGAGGATACTACTGTTGCATTATCTCCTCGCTCTCCCAAGTAGCTTCTTCGACTTTGTGGTTCCTCCAAATGATCTTAACCAGTGGAATTTTCTTGTTCCTTAATTCCTTGATCTCCCGGTCTAGAATTCCGCATAGGTTCCTCATCATATGATAAGTCGGGCTGTATATCGATGGCTTCAGTCGATATGACTGTGAGAAGGATCCGATCTTGTATCTCCTCAGCATCAATACATGAAACGCATTATGTATCTTGTCCAGTTCAGGTGGTAAAACTAGTCTATAGGCCACTGGTCCCACACGTTCAGCAATTTCATATGGGCCAATAAACCTAGGACTTAACTTTCATTTCTTTCCAAATCTCAATACTTTCTTCCACGGAGAGACCTTAAGAAAGACTCCTATCCCCAACTTCATATTCGATGTCTCTTTTTTTCAAGTCCGCATAAGACTTTTGTCGATCGGATGCAGCTTTCAATCTTTCTTTAATAATCTTGATCTTCTCTTCAGTCTGTCTCACTAAATTAGGCCCTATTACTTTACTTTCAACCAATTCGGTCTAACACAAGGGTGTCCTGCATTTCCTTCCATACAAAGCTTCATATGGTGCCATGTTAATGCTTGTTTGATAACTGTTATTGTATGCAAATTCTATCAGTGAAAGATGGTCAACCCAACTTCCTTCAAAATCAATGATACAGCTTCTCAGCATATCCTCTAGCACCTGAATCACTCTATCTGATTGCCCATCTGTCTGCTCTTTCTGACATCCGATTGACTCGGTCTTCTATCTCTCGGAGCTGTCATCTTTGATCTCATCGTCTGTGGGGCAGAAGTGGTCTTATTCTTCGGGCAATCTCTATAGAAATGGTCATGTGACCCACATCTGTAACATGCCCCTGTCAGCCTCCTACACTCTCCTGAATGCCTCTTCCCGCAATGCTCACATGGAGCAGTGCTGATCCCCTAGCTGTACTCTCAGGGGTACTGGCCACTGATGAGGCTGACTGGCCTGACCTGGCAGTGGATCCCTATCCCTGCCTCTGTGTCTGTGGCTGACTGCTAGTTTGGGGTCCCTTCTGTTTCTTGCTGGATGGATAGATGCACTGGACTGTCCCTGACCCCTGTCTCTGCTGGCTTCTATCTTTTCTGGCCTATTCCTCTTTCTTTACTCTTTCCACATTCAGGACTGCTGAAACCAGTCGTGGGAAGTCCTCTAACTGAAGTGCTATCACCTGGAATCGGATATAATCATTCAGTCCATCTTCAAACTTCCTGCATCTATCTACCTCAGTCGCCACTATCTCCCTAGCATATTTACTGAGCCTGATGAACTCTCTCTCATACTCAGTAACTGTCATCTGTCTCTGCTTCAAGTTGATAACTCTCTCTTCATTTGATCCATATGGATACGACTAATATATTTCCTCCGAAACTCTCTCAAGAAGAACTCCCAGGTCCTCTCCTCTGGCCGTACCAAATCTGCTACTGAGGTCCACCAATGGTAAGCATCCTCCTGTAGTAAAGAAACTACACACCTTACCCTCTCCTCAGGAGTGCAATCCATCTGCTCCAAAATCCTCTCGGTCCGCTCTAACCAGAACTCAGCAGCGGATGCATCCTTCTCTTTCCTACCATGGAAATCTGTAGGTCTGTGCTTTGCCAGTCTCTCTATCATAGACTTTCGGGGTGCAGCTCTAGCAACATTCTGGAAAAACTCAGCCATCTGTTGCATAAACGCTGGCTGACCCTGAATCTCCTGATGAGCCATCCTCGGACTCGCAGACTCACCAGGAACTCCCCTAGCTACACTGGTAGAACTCTCAGGCTCTGGTCTCTCACTGCCCTCAGCTCTTTGGGCATCAAATGGTTCCATTTCTTATCCTATATTAGACAGAAGAGAAATCTGCAGGTCAGAGTCATATCCTTCCATTTTCATATGCAAAAGCATGTTCATTCAAATGTCAAAATACATTTATACACATTTATACGTTTAGGTCTATGAATGCCTAAACCAAAGCTCTAATACCACTAAATTGTAACACCCCCTACCCGCCCTTTCACCAGACGACTCCAAGGGGCGCCACAGTCATATCTCTTTAAAACCATATATTCATTTATTCACATCCAAATACGAATTTCAAAATCAATTTACAAAACAATACAAAATCCTTTTATTTCAAACAGAAAAACTGACAGAGTTTCCTTTGAAATTCGGACTTTCCCAACCTGTTACAAATCATCATATTCATATTCCTCTTTCTTCTCCTCTCTTCCTCTCTTTCTTTCCCTTTCGACTTCGCCGCGAATGGCAGCTGGTTTCACCGCCGGTCTGTCGCCGTTCTGCACTGCGTGGAGGAGCTAGTTCGAGCTCAGTTCTTCCATGATTTCAGCTCAATTCTGCTCTTGTTCGAGTCGGATTCTGCAGGGCGATCGGACGGCGACTTCTTCTTCTTCGATCGGGGCTGTTTACGCAGTGGTAAGCTCGGTTTCATCATCGCGCGTGCGGTCGGTTCTGCCGTCACTCAGCTCGACGTCAAGCTGGTTCATGAGCTAGTGGGTACGGTCGGCGATGGCGCTGCGATAGTGGCTGGTCGACTCCGGCGTCGGTATGCAGAATCTTCTTCTTTCTTTTCTTCTTCTTCTTTCTTCTTTCTTCTTTTCTTTTTTTTTCTTCTTTCTTTTCTGGTTCGGCGAGACAGCTCTCTCTTTGGTTTGATTTTTTTGATAGTCAACTATCTTTTTGACTTCTATTTTCCTCCACAAACAAATCCTATAATACCCATTTCATCCCTTCAAAATTTCATTCTCATACCTTCGATTTTAGTCATATTCTACTTGAACCACACAAATCAAATATTATCTTCAATTTAATCCCTCATCTAATTAATAATAATAATAATGATACTATTCATGCATATAAAATTAGGGATGTTACAAATTCATAGAGCGAACCCTTAAACTTTCGCTTTAAACTAATTTACTCAACTTTCGTTACAAAACTAATTTGATTGGTTCAATTTTAAAACTAAAATCCTATTTCAACTTTTAAAATCCAAGTCCTTTATAAAATTAAAAATCCGGCAGCATAACTGACTGCTTTATTAACATTTCCAAAACCTGCCAAAAAAATGTACATTTCCAAATGTTTCTCAAACACCACCCAACTTCTTATAGCCACAAACATATAGTTCAAATCACAATTTTCTTTTCATCAACATGTAAAAACATGAAGTTTTCACAATTTACACAATTGCTTTAAAAGTAACTAAAACTTTCATCCTCATAAACAAATATTTACCAATCAACTCAAAAGATTATATTACAAACAATTTCTTTGAAAGCTACAAAATATTCAAAATGTCAACTATATAGAAGCATTGTCGTGTCTTGCTCACCTACTCTTCCAGCAGAGCTCTCTCTTCTCGGTCACCCACGTCAACACCTGAAGAGGTTTTTAAGAGAAAAAAAACAAGAAAACTATGAGCTTTGGAAGCTCATTAAGTGCTTGTAATACTTTTTCAACTAAGGTATTTAGTTTCAAAAATACCTCCTTAAAACATTTGAAATGTAAATTTCTATTTCTTAAAATTGCTCAAATGTAAATCCCATTTCAATGCAAAACATGCATAGAAAATCTCTAAAACTCATATGTGCATAAAACTTCATATAAGCTTGTAAACTATAAAGCACATAAACTACTTGTAACTTATAAATCGTACAAAATGATAAACAAAGTTCATCACTTGTAATGAAATCAGAAAATGTTTTTCGTTGCTTTCTAACTTGCAAATATTAACTTTTCTTTCTAAAAGTACCATTTGTACCTCTCAATGCTCTGACCACACAACGACTAACTAATGCCGCTCGTTGTGGTAAGTCATGTGGCGATTTTGAACTGACACTAATTGTGACGCTATCTAAGACATCGCACGACTATGTGCAGAATTCTACATCGCTAAACATAGCGCAAGATAATATCCCTCACATGATAGGACCCAATCCGAACCATACCGTACTCGTATCCGGAGGCCTTGCCTTGGCACCCCAACGGGATCCTCCTAAACCCTTCCAATTGGCCTAAAAGAAATCCGTGGAGCAAACCCTTAAAATCTCCTTACTTTAAACAAGATTGGGTTGGTTTTTTTTTTTTTACTCCAAATGATAATTCGGCAATATAACGTCTGTAAATTTAATATTTCCAAAATTCTTGCAAAGTAAAAACACTCCCATATCTTTCCAAATCACAACCCAACTTCTTCCACAAACATGGTTCAACTATTCATTTCCATTTTCATACCATAAATCACATGAGTTAAAAACCATTCGAAACCATAACGATAGGCTAAAACCAAAATTCATAAGAAATTAACTTAGCCAAATACATACTTTTCATAACTTAAAATAAATTCATAAAACTCTATACATGTCAAAAGATATATAGATACAAAAATTTATTTTAAGAGCCACTAAAATCTATGATGAAAATACAACAAAAGGGTGGCTTTAACTTTTATGTAGTATGCAAAATGATTATGAAAAAGGATGCAGTTGTCCAATCTTCACCCACCTATCTCAATAGAGGGAGTCTCACTGCCTTAGTCTCCCATGCTAGCACCTGAGGAGGTTTTATTAAAAAAAAAAGGAAAATGTGAGCTTATTTAAGCTCAGTGAGTGCGCATAAGTTATAAATCCATAACATAATTATTATTAAAATACCTCCTTCAAAACATTGAAAATAGATTTTTATTTCTTAAACATTTTCCTTGATAAGTCATATCATTTCATAAGGAAGTGAATACATTTAATAACTTAAAAGATATATAAATCTTCGATAAAACTTACTATTCCTAATCATAACATAAAGTTGTATATGGATATAAAAATCTATTCGAAATATATTAATAACTTAAATGAAATTAGTTCATTTCTTTTCTATTCACTTTTCATTAGAAATGCATCAATGTTACTCCTTAAACTTACAACCACGAGAACGTGGAGTCACAAGACGATTTAGCTATAAACACCAACCGTGACACTTACAAAGACATCCAAACACCACGTGCGGAATATCACAACGCAATACGTAGCGTAAGACAACATCCCACACACGTAAAAGCAACACAACGACACATTCCCCCCAAACACTACAAAAAAAGTGATTATCAGTGACCAACTATTTTCGACGGCCCACAATACTGTCACTAATGTCTTCATTTTCGATACCCAATTTAAAGGTCGTCGCTAACCTTGCAAATATAAGTACTATATTTTCGAGGGGCAAAATCTTGTCGAAACTCATCACAATACCGTTGGAAATATATTGGTTTTTGGCGGGTATATTGGCGCCAATACTATTACCAACGATTGATCTAATATCGTCGAAAATGATAAAAATTTTGTTTCTTCTATTACCGATGATTTGTGACCTGTCGAAAATAATCTGAAATGTAGTTGAAAAAGTATTTCATTTTGACATAAATAGTTTGCGTCAAGTGAATCATCGACGACATTAAAAATTACCATCGAAAATAATGAAAATTTTATTCATACTTTTTTCGAGGGTAGATAAACCCTCGAAAATGGTAAAAATTTAGTTCTACTATTATTGATGATTATGAATCATCAAAAATAATCTAAAAAGTGGTCGAAAAAATTATTTAATTTTGGCAGAAATGTTTTGCGTCAAGTGAATCATCGATGAATTTGAAAATTACTGTCGAAAATAATGTAAATTCTATTCATACTTTTTTCGAGGGTAGGCAGCCGTCGAAAATGGTTTATTGCTTGATGGCAAATGCCGATGCCAATTATATCACAAATAACATGGAATTGTCCCTCAAAAATGGTAAACTTTTTGTTAATAACTATTTTTTATTGTCACGAACTTTGAAAAATATTATAAAAATATGTAGTTTAATAATTAGCCCTCCATATTCTATCTATACCTTTTTATTACATTATAATTAATTTATGTGAGTATTATCTTGTAGGTGGTTATACATCACCAATATTAATGGTGTTTAATTATACATTTACTATTTTATAGTAATAAAGTATTTATTAATTTTAGATTTATTTAATTTGTTATGATTTTTTTTTTAATTTTAATTTGTTATGAATTTATTACTTACTATTATAGGTAATTCATAGATGGGTCGTTTTAATTTAATAATTAAAATTTTAAAATAATAAAACTCAAAACTACGTAGTTTTGAGCTTATATATAAACAAACCTTTAGAAAACCTAATCTCTAAACAAAGTTCTCAACTTCTAGCTATCTTCTCTCCTGCCTCTCTCTGTCTCCCTTCTTTTGGTGCAGCTCCTTTCTCTGTCACACCCACCCACTGTCTGTTTCACTGACGCACCCACCCGCTATCTTTTTCGCTACTGCACCATGGCAAACACCATTCTGTCTCCTCCACAGTGAACATAACCCCATCCGACTCCATTCGATGTCGTGGAGCCTCGCGGTTAGGTGTGTATACATTTCAGTTTTTTCTTTTTTTGAAATTTTTTTCGTTCCATTTTCAGTTTTCAGCTTCTAGCTTCTTTGGTTTTTGGTGATTTTTGAGATAAAGATTTTGTTTTTATTGGTGGGTAGTTGAAATGTATGTGTATGTTTGTGTCCTATAAGGTGTTAGTTGGATATATGGGGGAATTTGAAAGATGCAAGGGGGCTATTTGATGAAATGCCTGAGAGAGATGGTCATATTTTTCAAGAGCTGGTAATCATGTGGGAAAAATCTATGGGTTGATTGTGTATGTGATGACAATCTTGTTGAAACAACCCAAATAAAATTGTTATATTGCAACTATATTTTACTTTTTATCTAATTATATTTTATTTTTTCATAACACAATGTGATTTAATTAAATGGATCCATAAATAATATGGTAGGATTGTCACATAAAGGTTTTCCCAAAAGGACAGCAAAATACTACATTATAAAACACTAAATATAATATAGAAGCATACTAGCAAGTCTCAGGAGGTAGTGGTCTGTCGTGGTTAGCAATAGAAAATTACAATGGAGTGGCCTATCACGGTTAGCAATTATGTAGAATTTTGCATGGAGTTCGTTTTTGTTCGTTAGCTTTGTGCTTGCTTGCCACCACTTCCACTATTTGATGGTTAATTTAGGGAATAATCTAGTAAACAAATTTTTGAACTTCACTTATATGTTTGAGATTATATTTAACTTGCAATTGCCTAATTTCAAATCTTCTTGCGGCTCATACTTTGCCTAATTATAGAAAACCCATTTTCATTGTGCAGGCAGCCACTAGTATTGTATTTATATTTTCATCTTACATTATTAATCTTTTATAATTATAATGTCAACTAAAGTGATTTCCAAATATACTTGAAAGTCATTTGAATGGAATAGTATGTCGAGCCAAAAGCAAAGAAAAGAACAGGAAAAAAGAAAAAGCAAATGTGGAGTTTTTTTAATACGTATAGAAACTATAAATATCTCAAGCATATGCTCTACAAACAAGCAGAATTTTTTTATTTTATATGTTTTTGGATTTTGTTATGTTGCTTTATCAAGGTCAAATCTTGCATTACAACTCTATCATAGGCTGAATACATGGACTTAAAACACTTTAGGAGCGAACAAATGATGCCATTAACACTATTATTCAACACGATGAGAGTACCGAGATAGGAGACCTACTACCTCCTTGTATTAAAGGTACCCTTATTTTTGTTTTTTCACACTACATTATAACTCTAATTTTCAATTTGTTCTCTACTTGGTTAGTACTTATATTTTGAATGAATTTTGGTTTAAGTTTGGCTGCTTAATATAGTTAGAGAAAACTATTGGACTATAGTATATTTAGATGCAAATTCTTATTGTGATTCTCCTCTTTGTTATTTTAGAATCAGTATTCTCTTGGAATGTGAATGCTATGTATTTGATTTTCGTTTGCTGTGATATACATGTACATATGTTGCCGTTAGCTGCTCTCAATTTGGGCCAAGAAGAACATCAAGGAGCTCATGGAATTGTAATCCAAGATGTTACCTAACTTCTACCTATCAAAACAAGGTGTTTTCATTTTGGTTATTCGATAAAGGTCCTCTGCTTTTATTACTCTTAATCGATTTACACTAGTTAGATCTCTTTCACAACAAGCAGCTTTTGTTTTCAATGTATCAAACTCCCAAAATAGCAAAGCAAGACAAGAAGAAGAAGCCATGCGGCTGCACCCGCAAGCGCATACAATACCATCGCTAGTTTGTCACTGTAGGTGATTGTCTCCTTCCTCTTACTATCCATTTTTTCCTTTTAATGATTTCTATAACTTAAGCAAAGGATTGATTTACTCCTTCTGTAGATCTGAATTAATATAATAATGATTGTTTGAAAGCATAGACTATCCATTTAATCAATTATTTGCCTTTTTTGTTGATTAAGTGGTTTTCGACAAAAAAGAATTACATTTTTTGGTGCAGAAAAATATGAATTGGAATTTTTATAGTTGATTATTGTAGATGTTTAGTGGTCTGGTTATATTGAGGATTGCATTCATTGATTGAGATTTTAAGCCAGTAACGTTTTGATTATTATCTATGTTGTAATTGTTTTCAATTCTTGTAACCTTCTCTAGGTGCCTATGCTCACTTTTTGTATCCTTTATTTGAGTAGAACTATTATCTGAGCTTGTAGTCAAACCTTTGCCATAGTTTATATTCTGCTTAAATGTAAAACAATTATGCATGAGTCTCCATCCTTGTGTTTGTCAAATGAATCATTCAAGTTTTCATTGAAATCTAATGGCAAGTCATAATCCTCATATGTTTCTACCATCTATTCATCATTAGTCACTGCCACATAAATTCTTGTTTTGACTTGTGGTTGAGAAATTTGGTTTTAACAATATATTCACTTATCTTTTCTTCAAAGGCTACAATAAAAAACAATACATTTACATCTTTTTTATTTATTTTATGTAGTTTTGTGGTTTTATTTTTTTCAAGTTATTTCCTTATACTTTTTCAATTGTTTTGATAACTTCCTATGTAGGATCAGTAATAGTCAAATTGATGTTGTCATGGTGCATATTAGTGACCTTGTTGAAGTGAATGTCAGACGCTTGATCATATTATTCTTTGGTTGACAAGTTATTACGTTGTTTAAGTTGTTATCAAATTAATTCTCCATACTTGTTTTTTTTCTTTTTGGTTTACATCTTTAATATCTAATGATAATGAAGATTGTTTTTCTTAGATTACTTACTATTATTAAATTTTGTGTAGGATAATATTTTATCGGACAAGAAAGAGGAACACAATGCATGATGAGTAATCAACTATGGAATACCAGAATCCAGAGTTGGATAATAGGTTTTTTGGTATTCATTGATTGATAAAGTTTTTATATTAGAACTATAACCTTCTTTCAGTAATATCTCTTTTGTATTTTGCAAATTCCACATCTACGAAATGTTAGACCTACTATATATATGTACTCTATTGTGTTACTTTTGTTTAGTTTGGTTATGGCAAATTAATATTTTGTTAAATTTGTTAATTAGTTTGATTATTTTTAGTTTTATTGATGATAATATTAACCAACAATTGAACTACAACATGGTAATTAAAAAAGGTGTAAAATATGAAAAAATGGATTAATATTATTTTGACGGTTTTCACATCATCGAAAAAAATATTTATATAGTGAGACAATATCAACGACTATTTTTTGTTGTAAATCTTAGTTTTTTCGAGGTTGAAAGTGTCTGGTCAACTTCTTTTCGACAACTAAAAATAATATTTTCGACCGTTCGTCCCTCAGTGAAACACATATTTTCGACGACCAGATGTTGTTGAAGATGTTTTGGTCAAAATTTCAAAAGGTTTTTTCGATGAAATTGAAAATATAATCGATGGCCTTTGAGTATCGCAAATAGTATAATTTTCGACGGTTGGTTGATAATTTAATATTTTCGACAACGCTTTTTGTGACGATGTTTGACGGCCATTTGCCGTTGAAATAGAGTATTTTCAACTGTATTCTATCGTTACCAACGACATTTGGCCCTCGATAATGAGCCTTTTTTTTGTAGTGAAAGTTAGTGACACGATCCCTCCCATGACATTGCCATATACGTGTGGGACGTACCGGTCGGGTCTATAAAACTTACAAATGACGGGTAGATAATTGGCCTTTGAAAACATATTTGTACATATATTATTTTCTTGCATCAAACACATAAGATTAAGAATTTCATTTCTTCTTTACAAAACCATAAAACATAGCTCAATTGTCACAAGTTCTAACTTGATATTTCATATCAAGATATAATTAACACTTATAAAAATCATGAAAACTGAAACTTTCTCATACAAACATAATATCCGTAACAACACTTATTTTTGAATTCCAAAGTAGTAAACACATCATAAAATGTGTAAACGGTTCAAAACCACATAAATGCTTTAAAATGCATTTTAGCACTCACCTTTGAAATCAATTCCACCTAGTAGCTTTAATGATCCTCCTCGGCTCTGCTAGCCTCGCCTTCACCTACACATGATAAGCATACTTAGAATGTGCTCAATAGATAATACAAAGATGCACTCAAATGCACCTAACTATACTAACTCTATAAAATTCTCTCTACACTAGTAGCTTCTTCTTTCAATTTCTCTTTGATCCATGCTCCAAATTCTCAATTTCTTTGCATGAATCCTTCTTATATACCCCAAGGAGCGTCCCCATATGCTTCCCATCATAAATTGAAGCTTGGAACTCAAAATGATCGTTTTTGACCCCTCAAAACCGAATTGAATGCACAGCCCAAACCGTGCATGCTTTTACTCCAATTCTTTCTCCCACACTCTTCTTATCTCCCAATGTGGTCACCTGTAAAATTTCAGTCGAATTCCGATATCGTTTGATAGGTGTTTTGGGCCAAAAACACCACTTTATGATCACTTTTTAAGAGGCTTTTTCACCCATTTCATTCTAAAACTTAACTTTTCCTTTCCTAGGCAATACATACTCAAACCTATCCATACAATTCATTTCAACACATAAAAGAAGTGATATTCAAAGACAATTCATAATGCCCTTCATAGGTGTCTTACATTACCTTACAATGGAAGTTGTTCTAATTCCATTTCAATCATTTTCATAAGTTTGTCAGTCACTTAAACAACATAAAATCATGCCTAAAACATCTCAATACCATTGGATTCTCATATTTCTCCATAAGGCCTCACATGTTACAACACATACTAGATTCATTTCCATCAAGTTTTGCATGTTAGTTCTTTGAGACATTTTATCAAATACCTTGTCTACATCTCATTCATTTGTTTCCAATCCAAAACCAACCTAAAATCTATCTCAAGCCAACCCTAGCTCATCAATCTTATTAGGTTTCCATGCCATCTATACATGCTTTTCAAGTCTCCAACAAATCCTCTCTCAACATAGATAAAAACCTCCCATCAAAACCCACTTAAATATCACCGAAATAACCAACACAAATATCACAAAAACAATCTCAAAAGTGAACAAACTAACCTTGAATGGCTTGGTTTGATGCTTCAAGCTTGATTTCTTAGTTTAGGGAAGCTTGATTGATGGATTGGAATGTCAAAAATGAGTTGAACCAACTTTGATCATCAATTCCTAGCCTTGGCTGAACCTATTTCCCCTTCTCCTATGTTCTCTCTTTTTCTCTCTTTGGTTTCTCTTGTTTCTTTGGTTGTTGGCGTGAATAACTTGAATTCTTTCAAAAAAATTGACCAAGTCTTGTTTATATAGTAACATTAATTCCAGAAATGACCACTGTATCCTTTATGTAATTAACTTTTGGCACTTAGCTTTTAATTATTCTATCTTGACCCTTAACTTATAAACTTCTTTCAATTTAATTCATAGGTCATACTAACTTATGAATTCCAATGACAATGACCAATTTGCCTTTATACTTAACTAAGCTTCCTATGGAGTTGCATCAATCCCTATGGTTTTACAATACTTTCGTTTAATCCCTTAGGGTCTCAAAACATCTCTTAATAATTATTTACGATTTCGTACACTACTTATAGATTATTACTAAAGTAATCCTTAATTAAATATCGAGGGCTTACAAAAGTAAGTAGAGGCGACACGACAGACTCGATTTCCCCCCAAGTTAGTGACGCATCCTCCTTAGGACTTTGCCATACTAGTGCGGAATATACCGGCCAGGTCTAAATCTGAATCTGTAAATCTGAGGGCATACTCATGGTATTTGAAAACCTCTATTTTACTTTAGTATTATATTTGCAATAAACACAAATCTCTCTTTTCTGAGTGCATAAAGCACCAAAACTCATTTCTGAGCGCATTAAGCACTAAAACTCATTTCTTTTAAGTGCAACTAGCACAAAATAGCTTTGCGAAGTGCAAGAAGCACAAAATAACTCATTTCAATTTCTAAAATGGCATCTAACATTTATAAAATACTTGATCATTTAAACAAGCATAAACTTATATAAAATTACTTTAGCACTCACTTGGATTCAAGCTTGTTACTAGGAGCTTCAATGGTCTTCTCTTGCCCCTCTTGCTTCTTCTTCACCTACACATCACATTCTAGCTTAGAATATGCTAAATTTAACTACACAAAACTCATTAAATTGCTTCTAACTCAAATAACTCATTATAATGGCATTTCCACTAAAAACTTCTCTTCTTGATTTCAACTTAAACAAGGCTTTTAAAATTCCGTTTTCTTTCCATAATTTATATTTATTCTCACCTAGAAACACATCCATATACACGAAATAATTTTCTGAATCTTGAAACAAGAATTGATGTTTTTGCACCTCTCTTGGCCGAATACTACCTAGGGAGCAATCCCTAGGTTTTCTTTCCTCCATTTTTGCTTCATTCATCTCCTTAACTCGCATTTTGGTCAATCCAAAAGTTAATTCGAAAAGAAACGACCGTCAGGTAATGGTTTCTAGGTAAAACGCCCTGTTTTCAACATTAAATTAAGGGCAACTTTTCCATTTTCCTTTTTTAATCTCAATTCTCTTCTCTTTAGTGCTATACATACTCATTTATACTCATACAATTCATTTAAACACGTAGGGGAAGTGGTATTACATGATAACCACTAATGCCCTTCATTTAGGCTTTATAATGCATGTTATCTAATTTACTTTCTAACATTTTCATAGATTTATCTAGCATGAAACCAACATGGAATCATGCTTAAAAGCCTTAGATTTCATTGGGATCATACACCCTTCACTATAGCCTTGTATGCCCTTATACACATCAAGTTCATTTTATTCAAATTTTTCATACTAAATCTTTTAGGCATTTCATTAAACACCTAATCAACAACACATTTCATGCAATTCAAACTTAAATCAATCTTAAGGTTTCTCCCATATAAACCCTAACTTATCAAACTTGAATGGTTTCTAGTAAACTTTACTCTTGCTTTAGGTCTCTTAAAACTCAACTTATGATATACATGAAAACCCCCATTAAATTCTAACCCAAACATCAGCACTAACCATCATTTAAACAAGTTCAAAGTGATGGAAACTAACCTCTTTTCACTTGGTTCTTGCTCTAAACTTGGTCCTCTAGCTTGGTTTAGCTTGAAATCTTGATTAGGAACTTGAAAATGGCTTGAAACAACTTGGTTCCCTCATTCTCTAGCTTGGCCGAATCACCCCTTGTCTCTCTCATGTTTTTCTCTTCAAATTTTGCTAAGTGTTGGGAACACTTCTATATTTATACTTCTAACTTTCTCTAAATGACCATCATGTCCTTGAAAATCTGGTTTTTGTCATTGAACTTTGCTTAATTCTATCTTGACCCTTAATATGATATGTTTGCTTCTAATTGGTCCCTTGTCTTATTAACTCATAAAGACTCCAATGGGAATGACCATTTTACCCTTGTATTTATTTATTTATTCTATAATTGGGTTTAAATAAATCTCAACCCATTTCTAAATTCTTAGATATTTTCATTAATTATCTAGGGTCTCAAATATCACTTAGTATCTAGTACTAGGTAAATTATAAATAGAATTGAGGGCTTACAATTGCAGATCGTGAGAAAGGCCACATGATGGTGAACAGATACATTTGTGTATATTATTTCTTTTATTTATCAGATTTCGTAAATATATTTCTAGAATAGTTTTATTGATGAAATATCTTTTTTTCAGGTATTTTATGAATATATTATATATTCAGTCTATAGGTCAAGCATGAGAAATGTAAAGATTTTTTATTTGTTCAATTTCTATTTATAAAGTGATTATGAGATTTACGATGATTATTTTAAAGGATTTTCAATAAATCCATATTTCAATAAGAAATACCCCAGTTTTCACAGAATTCTTCTGAACTCGAGAGATGAGTCAGGATAGGTCCTATCAGTCCACTTTCTGTTTCATTCTTCGTGCTTGATTTTTGAAAAATTTTAAACTTAATTTTATGATTTTACAATGAAAAGTAAACGCCACAAATGGTAGACAAATTTAATCAACTTAAACTAGCCAAAGACCCATACAATTAACGATCAATCCATGCAAATCTCATTCATTAACATGCATGAATAAATAAAAAATATGTATATAATCAAATAATTAGTGCCTACTCTATGATATACAAAGAATCATAATCAAAAGGAAATCCACTCCTTATTGAATTAGTTATTAAACTAGTGAAACGGGGCTCTGATACCAATTGATGGGAAAAATCTACTTTAGATTAATGTAGAAATGTCAATTTTAAAAATGTTTTCTAACAAAAACGTGCTCAATCAATACTAATAATAACAATTCAATAACTAAATTAATAAGATCGAATCCTACATTACACGAAAATTAAATTGATCCATTTTTATTCGCAAATTCTTTACCATCTGATCTTCCTTGTTATGATTTTTCACAAAAGAAATTGTATATGTGCACAATCTTGAAGAATTGAATCACAAAAAAAAATTTATAAAAGAAAATTCTACAGAAATAAATGAACAATTTTCTTGATTTCTTTGAAGTGGGTGGCAATGTGATATTTTTAATCAATGGAAGTTTTTAATCCAAATCATACTATACTAGTATCCAGAGGGCCTTGTCTAGCACTCCGACGGAATTCTCCTAAACTCTGCTAATTGGGCTAAAAGAAATCTATGGAGTGAACCCTTAAACTTTCGCTATTACACTAACTCAATCAACTTCCTTTTTACAATAGTTAGGTTGGTTTTGTTTTCAAAACTAAATTTTCATTTCAAATTGTAAATTGGAATTATTTTATAAAACTAAAATCTGGCAGCATAACGGCTGCATTATTAACATTGGCAAAACCTGTAAAAAACATTTACACTCCCAAAATATTTCTCAAACACCACCCAACTTCTTTAGCCTCAAACATGCATTTCAAATCACAATTTCATTTCATCAAAATGAAAAACATGAAATCATAACTCAGGCTTTCCTCAAACTTGCTCAATTTCTCAAAAGTCAATAAAACTCTCATCTCATAAAAAGTATTTACCACTCATTTACATGCCAAAAGAATATATTTACAAATGCTTTTCTTTAAGCTACAAAACATGCATAATGTAAACTTGCAAATGCATTGTCGTGTCATGCCCACTTACTCTTCTAGATGAGCTCTCTCTTCTTGGTCACCCACGTCAACACCTGAGGAGGTTTTTAACATAAAAACAAAAACTATGAACTTTGGAAGCTCGGTGAGTGCTTATATATCTTTTTCACTAAAACTTTGGTTTCTAAAATATCTCCTTAAAAACTTTTCAAAATGCATTTCTATTTCTTAAAACTTCTCAAATTTCAAATCTTATTCCATCGCAAAGCATGAGAGGAAAATCTATAAAATGCATAAGTGCATAAAACTTCATATAAAGCTTATAAAACTATAAAACTTACAAGGGCATCAAAATGCATAAAGAACTCTAAAGCTCATATATACATAAAAACTTCATATAACTTGTAACTTAAAAAAAAAAAAAAAAACATAAATCTCCTTTAGTTTGCTAAGCATGTATATAAAAACTATAAACTCATATGTGCATAAAATTCATATAAAGCTTATAAATTGAATAACATTTTGAACTCATATATGCATAAAGCTTCATATAGAACTTGAAATTTATAAAGCATATAAAATGGCTAAACAAGTTCATCACTTGAAATGAAAATCTAAAAATGTTTTTCTTTGCTTTCAATATTTCAATTATTATCTTTGCTTTCTAAAAGTACCATTCGTATCCCATAATGATTACAACCACGCAATAGCTAGGCTAACGCTAATCGACATGGAGTCACGTGGCGATTTTGAACTGACACCAACCGTGACACTTACTTACAAAGACATCTCATGACTATGTGTGGAATTCTACATCGCTAACCATAGCACAAAATAATATCCCACACAAGTAGAAGCGACCCGATGGACTCAATTTCTTCCCAAGTTAGTGACATATCCCCCTCAGGACTTTGCCATACTAATGTGAGACATACCGGTCGGGTCTAAAACTTAATCTTATAATATGAGGGAATACTTATGGCCTTTGAAAACTTCTTTTTGCTTTAGCTTACTAAGTGCAATAAGCACAAAGCCTTTTTTCTGAGTGCATAAAGCACTAAATCTTATTTCTGAGTGCAATAAGCACAAAATATCTTTTCTAGTGCAATAAACACAAATCTCTTTTCTTTTCAAGGTACATTAAGCACTAAAACTTACTTCTAAGTGCAATTAGTACAAAACATCTTTTCTGAGGGCAAAAAGCCCAAAATAACTTATCTTTTAAACGTTATAAACTAAGTCTTTTAAGCCCAAATCTCATAAGAGCTTTTCTTAAAACTTTTCAAATAATCAATGAACTTTACAATTTAACTACAAACACTTTCAAAATAAAGTGTAGCACGCACATATCATTTAAACATAAACCTTGATACAAAATGTTCAAACACTTCAATTATGCATAAACTTTAATAAAACTAAATTAGTACTCACAATATTTCTCTTATAACATTTCAACTACTCAAAGAACTTTATAAATCAATCACAAGTATTTCAAAACAATGTATAGCACTCACAATTAAACTTATATCTTTCATAACAAATCCAAAATCATAATTAAAGTAAACTAACACTAAAATTTAATGAACACAACTTTTATACTCACTAATTGCTCCATTTTTCTTTGCTCGGTACCCTTGAATAAATCTGTTCCTCTTCCAAAATTACTTGCCTGTCACCTAATAATTTTTCATTCCAACTATATCATTCACCAAATCAACATTTATTAACCCAAAATTTGAAAACCAAATAAAATCAAATCAATTGGATAACATTAACTAATTTGCACCCAAACTAGTAAGGATGCTATTATACATATTTCCACATTCTTTACACATTTCCAAGCTTCATTATTTCCGTCACAATATGTAAGCCCTCTATTGTAATTTTTCGGATTTCCCAAGAATAGTTCCTAAATAATTATTGGAGACCCGAAATGGTCCATGGAAATGCCTAAGGGTATAGGGAACCCTTAGAGATCGATTTCGACTCGATTGGATATTAAACGGGAAGTTAAAATGATAAATGAAGTTAAATAATTTTTTAAGGATAGAAATGGATTAAAGTGAAAATAACTTTTAATAATTGTGGTTGTTGTAAGATTAAGCTAAAATCTAAGGGAGGAGAATGAAATTGTTTTAGGGTGTAAGTGAATTAATGAGACTTGTGTGGAGGAATATAGAAGTCAAGAAGTATGGTTGACTTTTCAAAATAAAAAGCAAAACCAGAAGCTTCTCTCTCGCGAGAAGAAAGAAAGAAAGAAAGAAAGAAGAAAGAAAAGAGAGAAGAAAGAAGAAGAAGAAGAAGAAGAGAAGAAGGAAGAGTGCCGGCCGACCAAGCCACCAACGCCGACCAGCTTGCTGCCGTCGCCATCCAGCCGTGAACTGAAGCCAAGTTGCAGCAAAACCGTGACCGACCGAAGCTGAAGACCAAGCTGAAACCGCGACGAGACAGCTCCGATCTACGCGGAGGAGACGCCGACGAGCTGCTCCAGCTCAACCTGCACCAAGATCAGCTCAAACCCGACCTGAATGGAGCTGAAACGGAGCTGATCCAGCGCCCAGAACAGCTCTCCACGCGTGCAGATCGGCGGCAGCAACGACGGCAAACCGCGACAGAACTAAGGGGGAAAGAGAGAGAGGAAGAGAGGGGAAGAAAAGGAGGAAGGAAACCAGCCCAAACCCTAGCTCAGATCCATCCCAAAACCAATCCAAAACCATCCCAAAAGCGAAGTAACGCAATAGAAAAAGGGGTGAGTTATTTAAGTTTGAAAATGATGATTTTTGTTGGTGTATAAGTTGATTTGAGATGGATTTCGTTGTGATTTGTTGATTGGTTGTTTTTGAGTGAAAACAAGTTGAAAAATAAGTATTTGAAGTTGATAAGGAGGTTAGAATACCAAGAAAATATCAAAGAGTTATAGAGAATCCAAAACGCGCAATAAACTAGTTTAAAGGGCAATTTCAGTAAATTGACCCTTATGACATCCGTTGAATGTTTGGACGACCCTAATGAGTTTAATTAAGAGTATTGAAGCTATTAAAAGCGAAAGATTAAGATTAGAAACTAATATGGAGAGTTGCGCGTAAAAATGGGTCATATAGGGACGATTACGTAATTTCAAGTTTTCAGAGATTTACGCGAATGTATTATGTTGTGTAGGTGACGAGAGCGCTCGAGGATCGAGATGAGAGGATTAGGGGCTTCGCACGCGCTATTTTCAGTCATCAGTTTTGTGAGTGAATTTTATTTAAAGATTTTAAAAGTATTTCAAATTATCAGATTTGATTTGATAAGTAATTGCTTGAGTTTATTTTAATGCATTGATATATGCATGAGCATGAAATGAGAATGTGATTTTATATGCATAAATATATATAAAGTTGTTGCAATGAGATTTCAGAAACTAAGTTTTCAAGCTTGAATTGAGAAAATCAGTTTTAGTGCTTAATGCACTCAGAAAATGAGTTTTAGTGCTTATGACACTCAGAAATCAGATTTTAGTGCTTTACGCACTCAGAAAAGAGATTTGTGCTTTTGCACCAGAAAGTTAAAATAGAAAAGAGAAAAGTGTTTTCAAAACCAGAAAGTATCCCCTCAGGGATTTTCAGAGATTACAGAGCAGTTTAGACCCGATCGGTCTATCCCACTTCAGTTGGCACAGTCCTGGGGAGGGATAAGTCACTAACCAGGGGGATAAGTGTCAGAGTCTGTCAGTCGAGTCGCCATTACTGATGTGGGGTAGTGTTTCATGTGCTATGGTTAGCGCTGAGAAATTCCGCACATGGCCACGAGATGTCTCAGGTTAGGCGAGCTATGGTTAGCGCTGAGAAATTCCGCACATAGCGCGAGATGTCTCAGAGTTGACGAGCTATGGTTAGCGCTGAGAAATTCCGCACATAGCCGTTAGATTCTAGAGACCCCAGATTTAGGGATACTATGGTAATTTTGAAAGATATCGAGAAACAGCTTTTAAAAGAAAAGCTTATTTGAGATAAAAGATATTTTATAATTATTATTGAAGTTATTTATGATTTACAGTTGCAAGTTTTGTATTTAAATACATGCATGTGCTTAGAGATGAATTCTCATGTTTAAGTTGATGTTTTAAAGATTTAAGTTTGAAATGCTTTAGAAATAAGAATAGTTTTCAAACATTTTTAGAGGAGGACGTTTTGAAAAGCAGATTTTCAAAGAAACGAAATATTATCACTCACTGAGCTTCTAGCCCATTATTTTTCTGTTTTATATAAAAACCTCCTCAGGTACTCTCAACAGGTAGCCGATCAGTAGCATTACCTCCAGCGGGCGAGCCAGCGCGACACGACATCATTGATTAGCTCATTTTGTTTCAGCAGTTATATTTTCATGTAAATATCTTTTGAAATGTATAAGTAATTTGAAAGTTGCAATTATTCATTTATAACTGTTTTTAAATTGCTTTTGATTTAAATGAGATTTATTAAATATTGTTTGAATTTTCATAAGTTGATTTAACAATCAAATGCATGATTGAGGCCTACGGGCAACCAAAGTTGGGTTGGTGATAAATTTTAGTTGAAGTGTTGATATTTTTGTAAACAGGTTTTTCGGGAACGTTAAAAATACAGCTGTTATGCTGCCGAAATTTTGTTAGAAAAATGAGTTTCGAAAATGAATTTAAAATTAAAATTAAAAATTTTTCCTATGCGTTTTCGGTTTTTAAAGAAAACCCAACCCAACGATGTTTCAGAAAATATCAGAGAGGTTAGGGTTCGCTCCACGGGTTTCGCTTAATCCGACGAGTCGGGTTTAAGAGGGATCCGTTGGGGTGCCCGGCATGACCGACCGGATCAGAGTTAGAGGTATCCGGGTCGGGTCGTGTTAATGTGGTATCAGAGCAAGGTTTTGAAAGGTTTTGGAAAGTTTGGGAAAGTTTTAAAAAGTTTTGAGAAAAGTCAATCTCAAAGAGTTTTAAGGAAATTTCAGTACATTTTAGATCGTTTTGAAGCATTGCATGAGTTCTAAATTTCATTTTCATGCATTCCAACATTATAGATATGCAGCGTCGTAGTCGCGGTCGCCCGAGGATTCGAAGGGCAACTGAGGTACCTATGAGAGAGGAGGAGTCTGAGCATGGTGCGAGGTATGTGAATGCCCCTATAGAGCAGCCTACATTTAAATAGGGAGTATCGAATTGGTTAGTGTTTTAGTAAAGTGATTGCAAAATATGAGATAAAGCTATAGATTGATTTATGAAATAGATGTAAAAGATAAAGGAAAGTGATAAAAGATATTCCAGTGGTTAGAGATTTTCCTGATGCATTTGGATGATATAACTTTATGTTTTGATTAATTAGAATGGATATAGAGTTATTTCGTTTAATTGCTATTTAGCACAAGCTGTAGAACTTGAAAATGTTGATATTATGAGTTATAAAAGTGTGGAATTAATTGTAAGGATAATATGTAAATGAAATAGATCATGCATGATTCAAAATTTTGAATTTAGATAATTTTTGATTGATGGATAGTATGTAATGAGATTTGGTTAACATATATGGATACAATTCTCTATTTTGAGTACAAATGAAATTTGAGGATTTCAGCCTCCCTTAGAAAATTTTCAGAGTTAAGTGTCGATATCGAATCTAAATGTGATTAATTGTGTGAGTAAAGTATTGTTGTTAAATAATAGAGTTGCGCAGCGAAAGCGTAGAGTATAATCTTTAGTTTGAAATCAATTCATGTTTATTAGAATTGAAATCAAAATATGAAGCAGTAGACTGTAAGTTTGAGATAATGGAGAGAGACTGAAAGACATTCTGATAGTTAGAAAATTTTCGAATGTGTGCTCTCAAGGAACTCTCCTGGTTTACCATCCGAGAGGGAAATTAGTGAATATGACCAGAGGTTGTAGTGTTCATTTCATTTGAATTAGCTACTAATTTAGTATTGATGTGAATAATTGGCAATTGAATTTTGAAATGCTTAGATGATATGATTTTATGGTTTGAGTAATTAAATCAGATATGAGATTATTATGTTTAGTAACTGCTCAGCATAAAGCGTGAATTTTGAGAATGTTGATAATAGGAATTACAAAGGTCATAGGAGTTCATTAGAAAGGTAACAGGTAAGTAAGATGGATCATGAAAGAATCAGATTTTTGATGTTAAATAATTTGTTAATTGATGGATGTGATGAAATGAGGTTGAGTTCGTATATGTGGTCATGATTGTCTATTTTTGAATATAGATAAGATTTGATGATTTAACTTCTTTATTGAAGATTTTGGAGTTAAGTATGAATCGTGATGAAATAGTGAAATTGCGTAGCAAAAGTGTAATGTGTAACCTTCAATTTGAGAAATTCATGTCTGTTGGATTTGAAATTTGAGTTGTGGAACAATAGATATCAATTTGGAAATGACAAGATGAGATATATATAAATGAGATATAGTTTTAATGCCATGAAATATGATTCAGAAGGGGATATAGGTAATGATTCTTAAATTGATAATGATGTTTAAGTATTGATTGATTTAAGAGCTCTATATTTTATTAATTTTGTAGATCTTATTGATGGAATTAGTTTGGATGCGAGATTATGGGAGTATAGTATCGTAGTTTATGAGTTTCAAATGATTGGAGTTTTTGAGAAGGAATGACAAAGAGCTAGTAAGTCTAAGTTTTTATTTCAATTTCTAAAAGAGAAACTCAGGAAGAAGATATCTGAACAAGATGTTGAAGCAATGATGATGTAAAGGTTAGAGCGATGATACAGAAGATGTTATGAATGATGTTATAGTGAAAAATGATTCAAAAGAGAGAATTATCCAGAAGAGATCATTCAGAAATTTCGATGACGAAATTTTTATAAGGAGGGGAGAAATTGTAAGCCCTCTATTGTAATTTTTCGGATTTCCCAAGAATAGTTCCTAAATAATTATTGGAGACCCGAAATGGTCCATGGAAATGCCTAAGGGTATAGGGAACCCTTAGAGATCGATTTCGACTCGATTGGATATTAAACGGAAGTTAAAATGATAAATGAAGTTGAATAATTTTTTAAGGTAGAAATGGATTAAAGTGAAAATAACTTTTAATAATTGTGGTTGTTGTAAGATTAAGCTAAAATCTAAGGGAGGAGAATGAAATTGTTTTAGGGTGTAAGTGGAATTAATGAGACTTGTGTGGAGGAATATAGAAGTCAAGAAGTATGGTTGACTTTTCAAAATAAAAAGCAAAACCAGAAGCTTCTCTCTCGCGAGAAGAAAGAAAGAAAGAAAGAAAGAAGAAAGAAAAGAGAGAAGAAAGAAGAAGAAGAAGAAGAAGAGAAGAAGGAAGAGTGCCGGCCGACCAAGCCACCAACGCCGACCAGCTTGCTGCCGTCGCCGTCCAGCCGTGAACTGAAGCCAAGTTGCAGCAAAACCGTGACCGACCGAAGTTGAAGACCAAGCTGAAACCGCGACGAGACAGCTCCGATCTACGCGGAGGAGACGCCGACGAGCTGCTCCAGCTCAACCTGCACCAAGATCAGCTCAAACCCGACCTGAATGGAGCTGAAACGGAGCTGATCCAGCGCCCAGAACAGCTCTCCACGCGTGCAGATCGGCAGCAGCAACGACGGCAAACCCCGGCAGAACCAAGGGGGAAAGAGAGAGAGGAAGAGAGGGGAAGAAAAGGAGGAAGAAAACCAGCCCAAACCCAGCTCAGATCCATCCCAAAACCAATCCAAAACCATCCCAAAAGCAAAGTAACGCAATAGAAAAAGGGGTGAGTTATTTAAGTTTGAAAATGATGATTTTTGTTGGTGTATAAGTTGATTTGAGATGGATTTCGTTGTGATTTGTTGATTGGTTGTTTTTGAGTGAAAACAATTTGAAAAATAAGTATTTGAAGTTGATAAGGAGGTTAGAATACCAAGAAAATATCAAAGAGTTATAGAGAATCCAAAACGCGCAATAAACTAGTTTAAAGGGCAATTTCATAAATTGACCCTTATGACATCCGTTGAATGTTTGGACGACCCTAATGAGTTTAATTAAGAGTATTGAAGCTATTAAAAGCGAAAGATTAAGATTAGAAACTAATATGGAGAGTTGCGCGTAAAAATGGGTCATATAGGGACGATTACGTAATTTCAAGTTTTCAGAGATTTACGCGAATGTATTATGTTGTGTAGGTGACGAGAGCGCTCGAGGATCGAGGCGAGAGGATTAGGGGCTCCGCACGCGCTATTTTCAGTCATCAGCTTTGTGAGTGAATTTTATTTAAAGATTTTAAAAGTATTTCAAATTATCAGATTTGATTTGATAAGTAATTGCTTGAGTTTATTTTAATGCATTGATATATGCATGAGCATGAAATGAGAATGTGATTTTGTATGCATAAATATATATAAAGTTGTTGCAATGAGATTTCAGAAACTAAGTTTTCAAGCTTGAATTGAGAAAATCAGTTTTAGTGCTTAATGCACTCAGAAAATGAGTTTAGTGCTTATGGCACTCAGAAATCAGATTTTAGTGCTTTACGCACTCAGAAAAGAGATTTGTGCTTTTGCACCAGAAAGTTAAAACAGAAAAGAGAAAAGTGTTTTCAAAACCAGAAAGTATCCCCTCAGGGATTTTCAGAGATTACAGAGCAGTTTAGACCCGATCGGTCTATCCCACTTCAGTTGGCACAGTCCTGGGGAGGGATAAGTCACTAACCAGGGGGATAAGTGTCAGAGTCTGTCAGTCGAGTCGCCATTACTGATGTGGGGTAGTGTTTCGTGTGCTATGGTTAGCGCTGAGAAATTCCGCACATGGCCACGAGATGTCTCAGGTTAGGCGAGCTATGGTTAGCGCTGAGAAATTCCGCACATAGCCGCGAGATGTCTCAGAGTTGACGAGATATGGTTAGCGCTGAGAAATTCCGCACATAGCCGTTAGATTCTAGAGACCCCAGATTTAGGGATACTATGGTAATTTTGAAAGATATCGAGAAACAGCTTTTAAAAGAAAAGCTTATTTGAGATAAAAGATATTTTATAATTATTATTGAAGTTATTTATGATTTACAGTTGCAAGTTTTGTATTTAAATACATGCATGTGCTTAGAGATGAATTCTCATGTTTAAGTTGATGTTTTAAAGATTTAAGTTTGAAATGCTTTAGAAATAAAGAATAGTTTTCAAACATTTTTAGAGGAGGACGTTTTGAAAAGCAGATTTTCAAAGAAACGAAATATTATCACTCACTGAGCTTCTAGCCCATTATTTTTCTGTTTTATATAAAAACCTCCTCAGGTACTCTCAACAGGTAGCCGATCAGTAGCATTACCTCCAGCGGGCGAGCCAGCGCGACACGACATCATTGATTAGCTCATTTTGTTTCAGCAGTTATATTTTCATGTAAATATCTTTTGAAATGTATAAGTAATTTGAAAGTTGCAATTATTCATTTATAACTGTTTTTAAATTGCTTTTGATTTAAATGAGATTTATTAAATATTGTTTGAATTTATTTAAGTTGATTTAGAAATCAAATGCATGATTGAGGCCTATGGGCAACCAGAAGTTGGGTTGGTGATAAATTTTAGTCGAAGTGTTGTTTTTCTGTAAACAGGTTTTTCGGGAACGTTAAAAATATAGCTGTTATGCTGCCGAAATTTTGTTAGAAAAAGAGTTGTGAAAATGAACTTAAATTCAAAAATAAAAATTTTTCCTACGCGTTTTTAGTTTTTAAAGAAAACCCAACCCAACAATGTTTCAGAAAGTATGAAAGAGTTTAGGGTTCGCTCCACGGGTTTCGCTTAGCCCGACGAGTCGGGTCTGGGAGGGATCCGTTGGGGTGCCCGGCGTGACCGACCGGATCAGAGTTAGAGGTATCCGGGTTGGGTCGCGTTACAATACATACCCAAATATACAATTTTGGAACTTTAAAAACTCACTAGCATCACTTAAATCTTAATTAACCACTTAGACAACTTAGCCAATTTCAACACACAATACTCTACTTATGAATTTTCTCCACATATTCAAATTTAATAACATTTCATTTGCCATAAACTCACATTAAATTAGTTCAAACCCATTTATATCCTCACTTTCATACTTGACTAAAAAAAATGCATCAACTCTAATTCGTTATGTTTTCTTCAACTTTTGTCATCAAAATCACTACAATTATCTTCTAAAACTTCTAACAGCCTAAACCATTCAATTAAACTTTTCAAGTCATAAATACACCTCAAATCCTAACTTCAACACAATACTATACGTGACCCATGACATATTTACATTTTCTTTCAATTGTTTTTCATTCTAATCACATCAATGATCATAAAAAATAACTCAAATCATATACCATAAACCGAATCCATCAATTTACATCAATTATCATAATTCATCAAACCCTAACCATACTAATTTTTGTGACCCATGCTAGCTTTTCACTTCCTTTCAATTCCAATCTCAAAAGTGTATTATTCAACTAGCAAATACACCATAAATAACATCAATTACACACTTCATCATCAATTCACAAAAACCCATTAAAACTACCAACAACTAACCATAAAAATCATTTAAATTTCACTCACCTAATAGCTTAAATTCTTCTTGGCTATGGGTTGATGATGATGAGAGCAAGAGATGAATGAAATTGCTTGAAACACTTGGTCTTCACCTCTTCTTCTTCCTTCTTCTCTTTTTTCTTTCTCCGTTTTGTTTCTTTTTCTCTTTTCTTTCATTCGGCTTTTGCTTCTTGGATGATAGCCCTTTTTCTCTTATCAATTTCGTGGCTTCTCATATATATAACCCTCCAAATTACCAATTTATCCCTCTAAATTATAATTTTACCCCTTAAACTTTTAAAATTCTATTTTCTACCCCTTACTTTACATTTACTTGGTTTCTATTGTGCCATGTGTCACTTTATCCACCACACACCCTTCATGCTTATCCTTTTCTTATCACATCACCCTTTATTCTTATCTCTTTGGTTTCGATTTTTTCGAAACACCCGAATTCGACTTTTCCGTGACTTTTTTGAAATTCTACCAAAATTCTCCAGGGCCTATATTTAGATGCCCTACATACTCCTGGTAACTTTGATGACCCTTAAAAATCATTCTATGCCCTTTAACGGCTTTCCATAAATTCACTAAATCGTCTTTGACGATTTCCGGATTGATTTCATTTCAATCTGAATTCTTTTGAAAGGGTCATTTGGGTTTCTAAATTACCTTTTAAGTATCTTAATATCCATTTAAACCCCTTTCAAAATTTTTTGAATCCGAAAATTTTTTCAAAATGTCGGTCGGATTAAGAATTATCTCTATTTATCTCTAGATAATTACAAAAATATTCCATGATCACCTAATGACAGGACCCAGTTTGAAACCTTCCATATGTATGTCTGAAGGCCCCTACCTGGCACCCCAACGGATCCCTCCTAACCTTACTTAATGGGCTAAGAGAAATTTGTGGAGTGAACCCTTAAAATTTTTTATTACTTTGTAAAACTAGAATGGGTTGAATTTTTTTTTTTAATGGAAAATTCGACAGCATAATGACTGTATTTTTAACTTAGCCAGAATATCCTATAAAGGAAAATACACTTCCATATACTTTTATTTTTTTTCCAACCCAACTTATTTTGCCCACAAACATATATTTCAAATCACAATTTCGTTTCGTTAAAACTCAAAAGCATAAAACCATAAATCAAACATTTTACAACTTACAAAATTTCTTTAAAAATGACTAAAACTTTTAGACTTCGTGAAAATCAATTTACCACTCATTTTCAATTTAAACATATAGTTACACCTGATGTAAGCCCTTTACCCTATTTTACGGATTCCCTAATACTAGTTCCTAAGCGGTATTTGTAGCACCCCTAAATTTATAAGCATGAATATCATTTTTATTGTTATTATGATTATGGAGATTAGGCATGCATAAATGAATTAAGAGTGATATTGTAGGACCCTAAATGAATTATGAAAATGCCCAAAGAATGTAGGAAATTTAGATATTGTGTAATATGCATTTTTGGACATGTGTATAAGTCTAAAGTGAATAAAATTATTCTATTGATCTAGTAAGGTGTATATGAGGTGAATACGTTTATAATTGTTAAATCATGGGTGAAGTAAAAATATTTTAGGATCCCATCGGAATTATGAAAGGATTCCAGATATTAATAATAGTTTGATCGAGGTCCCTAATGAATATCAAAAAGTTTAAAAGACATTTTAGAATCCTAAAAGATGCTCTCGAAAAAGAAATTCGAATTTTAAATCGGATTTGCATCAATAAGCATTTTAAAGTTAACTTTGAGATTATGGGGACCAAAATTAAGGCATGGAATAACTTTTAGGAATTTTAGAGACTACAGGGAGGATGAGAGAAATTCGAATATAAGCCCTAGAAAATTAAGGGAAGTTTCGAAGAGATTTCAGAGTAACCAGTTAGGAATGTTTTCGGAAAGCTCGTATTAAATAAAATACGAAAAGATGTGCACGATTGACACGTGGCAAAGGAACCCATGCTTGAATGACACGTGGCATGAAGACAAGATGTATGCATGACACTTGTCATGCAATGGAATGTATGTGTGACAAGAGTCACACATGCAAGAATGGCAATTTTGTGAATAAATGAAAATCCAATGGCAATTTCAATTCAAATTCAAAGTATATATAAGCCATTTCAAAGGAAATCAAAGGAGGGGAGTTTTGGCCATGAATCAAGAGAAAAGCATGAAATGAGATGTCGTCCATTTTGAGAGAGAAAAACAAGAAGTGAGGCCATATAAACTGAAAGAAAAAAAACAAGGAAAGTTCTTGTAAATTGAGAGAAAACAATAAGATGGGAGAAGCAAATAAACCGAGACAAACTAGAAGCAATTGCAAATGATGTTGAAGTGAAAAAGAGGGTAGCAAGCTTGGGAGCTAATCAAATCCATTCCAAGTGAAATCAAGGTAGCGAGGAAGTAGGAAAGGTTGAATTCGTAAGTTTTGCGATAGGAAACGGAGAGGAAATAGCACAAGGAAGCAGCGGAAAAGGAAAGGATAAAGTTTGAGCTTTCGTTGGAAAGTGAAATAATTCAAGAACGTGACACAAAAGCGAAAGGCAAGCTAGCAGGAGGAGCGACGGATATGGAAGCTACTAACGCTAAGCTTGAGGTTATGGTGAGTGCTATACATTATTTAAAATTTCTTTTGATTGAATTACAAAGCTTTTTACGAAATTGAGATGTTTTAAGGGAAATATCGTAAGCATTTCGGTTAAGATGATGTTTTGTATAATAATTTTAGTATTACGGTTTCATAAGAATATATTTTCTTTGGCAATGAAATTTAAGATTTTGGTTTTAATCTTAGGCAAATGAGGCCTTATCATATGATTATGCAAATTAAAGATATTTTGAATTAAAAGTTGTTTTTGTTTTAAGGTATTAAACCTTTTATAGTGCATTTGTTATTTTAGAATGTGAAATGAGCAATTATTATTACTATATTTTGTATGAAAAAGTGTTGTAATTATGGATTCATAAGTATGATTTTTAAGTAGTAATGAAATTCAAAGTTTTGGATTTTTAAGTTTTGTTAGCCAATGAGGCTACAATTTTTAAATATGCATAAAAAGTAAGGTTTGTAAATTCAAAGGTTTAAGACGAAGATACCATATATATTTAAATGCTTTTGCATGATTTAAGACAAGTTATTTTGTGCCTTTGCACTCAACAATTAAGTCCGTCGTGTTGCCTCTACTTTTATGGGATATTATCTCGTGTTATGGTTAGCGATGTAACATTCCGCACATAACTACGGGATGTCTTTGTAAGTAAGTAAGTGTCACGGTTGGTGTCTGTTAAAAGCGCCACGTGACTCCACGTCGGTTAGCGTTATCATAGCAATCGCATGGTTGTAAGTTTATGGGATACGAATGGTGCTTTTAGAAACCAAAATAAGTATTTGAAATGTTAAAAATAAAGAAAATCAATTTCTAGATTTTCTATAAGTGATTTTAAGTATTTGGCACTCTGTATGATGTTCAATTTATAAGGTTATTACGAAATTATGAAAATTTAAGTTTTATAAATTCTCCATGCATATTTCGCATTAAAATAAATACGCTCTATATGAAGTTTTATTAAGCTATGAGCTTTACAAGTTTTGGCATATGGTTTTATTTATATATATATATATAAGTTTTATGGATTTTTCTAATTTAAGCTATGTATTAAAAAGAAATGAGATTTAAATTTTTATATGGTTTACAAACTATAAGTCCTATATGAAGCCTTACGTAGGTTTAAGTTCAAAATGTTATTTAATTTATAAGTTTGATATGAATTTTAAGCGCTTATGAGTGTAAAGTTTTATATGCATGCTTTGCAATTTAAACAAGATTTATGTATTTTTTTTTAAGCTGCAGGTCATGTGGAATTTTATATATATGTGTGATTTCTAAAGTTCTTATTGTATGCTTTGAAATTGAATACTTAAGTTTGAGGAAGTTAAGAAGTAAGAATTTGTTTACATGCTTTATAAATTTATAAGTTTTTATGAAATTTCATGCATATGTAAGTTTAAATTATTTTTCAATTTATAAACTTTATATATATATTTTTATGGCCTTATGAGTTCCATAGATTATAAGCTTATGAAAAGTTTATGTAATTATGTATTTTATTTAAGAAAATAGAATGTCATTTTATGTACTTTATAATTCGTATACTTTTTAATAAGTTTTAAGGAGATATAAGTTTTACAAATTTTCTAAGGCATGCTATGCTTCAAAATGAGAATTAAGTTTGAAAAGTTTAAAGAAATAAGATTTTTTTTCAAATGTTTTAAGGAGGTATTTTTAAGAAATAAAACATTTTAAATTAAAAAGAAATATCTGCACTCACTGAGCTTTCATAGCTCATAGTTTTTCTGTTTTTATGTTAAAAAACCTTCTCAAGTAATGACATGGGTGACCGAGACGAAATGGCTCCTCTAGAAGAGTAAGTGGGCAACGACGCGACAGTGCTTCTGTATAAATACATTTTTATATTTTGTATTGAAAGAAATCATGTATAAGTATATGTTTAAGTTGTAAATGAGTGGTAAATTAATTATGCTTGAATTTGAAAAGTTTTATTCATTTTTAAAGAAATTTCGTAAGTTGCAAAGCATTTGATTTGTGATTTCATGCTTTTGATTTTTAATGAAATGGAAATTGTGATTTAAGCCATTGAAATATATGTTTGTGGAAGAAGTTGAGTTGGATAAATGAAAGTATATGGAAGTGCAATTTCTTTTGCAGGTTATTTTGGCTAAATAAAAATGCAGCAATTATGCTGTCAGATTTTGTTTTATGAAATGACTTGGTTTTAAAATGTTGAAACGAAACTTTAGTTTTGAAAAAAAAAAAAAAAAAAAAAAACCAACCCATTCTAGTTTTACTGAGTAAAAAAGGAATTTAAGGGTTTGCTCCGCGAATTCCTCTTAACCCATTTAGTAAGGTTTAGGAGGGGTCCGTTGGAGTGCCAGGCAGGGTCTTCCGGACATAAGTATGGAGGGTTCGTATTGGGTCCTGTCACCTGATTTCTTTCAAATATAAAGTATTCAAAATATATTTGTACAAAAGCAATGTCATGTCCTTACTCACCTACTCTTCTGGAGGAGTCTTTTGATTTCGGTCACCCACATCAATACCTGAGGAGGTTTTTAAACATAAAAACAAAAATTCTGAGCTTTGGAAGTTCAATGAGTGCTTAATTTCTTTTTAATTTAAAAAATATTTTACTTCTTAAAAATGCCTCCTTAAAAGCTTTTCAAAAATGCGTTTATACTTCTTAAAACTTTTCATAGGTTTCAAAACTTATTTCTTAGCAACGCATAAATGGAAAATCTTTAAAACATGAGAGCATAGAACTTCCCATAAAACTTATAATTCCATAAAACTCATAAAGTCATCAAAATGTATATAAGCGTATAGATATATTTAAAATTCTTTATTTCTTAAAACTTTTCAATTTTAATCTCTTCCACTTCAAAGCCTACTTAAAGAATTCTAAAGCATATATTACTTGAAATCTTAGAAGATACAAATCTCGTATAGCTTGCAAAACATATATATAAAGACTACGAATTCATATGTGCATAAAATTTACATAAAACTTAAAAGAAATTGAATAGCCTTTAAACTTACACACAAAAATCTTATGAATTAAATATCATGATGAAATTATGCATACATAAAGCTTTATATAAAGCTTGTAGTCAATAAAACATATAAAGTTTAAATTCCATTTCCATACATAGCTTAAAATAGAAATTCCATAAAACTCATATATATTCATAAACTTTGCAGAAAACTTTTGGATTACAAAATGCATAAAATGAATTTCCATTTCCTAACTTTTCTCAAAATTTAATTTCATTTAATCGTAAAACATGCTTAAAACATATAAAATATGTTTCTTAGCTTTCAATACTTTAAATGCTTACTTAATTTTCGAAAAGCACCACTCTATCCCATAATACTTACAACCACGTGATAGATATGATATGCTAACCGACATGGAGTCACGTGGCACTTTTAACAGACACCAATCGTGACACTTATTTACAAAGATATCTCGCAATTATGTGCGGAATGTTACATCGCTAACCATAATACAAGAGAATATCCCACAAAAGTAGAGGCGACATGACAGACTAAATTTCCCCTCAAGTTAGTGACGCATCCTCCCCAAGACTTGTCATACTAATGTGGGATATACCAACTGGGTCTAAAATTTAACTTACAAAGGCGGGTATACTTATGGCCTTTGAAAACTTATTTTATTTTTTTTATTTAGCGCAATAAACATAAAAGTCTGATTTCCGAGTGCATAAAGCACAAAACTCATACTTCCAAATATATAAAACATCAAATCTCATTTCTTAAGTGTATAAAGCATAAAATATCATCTTTCTTAGTGTAATAAATACATAATAATTTCGTTAAGTGCAAAGAGTACAAAATAGTTTTCTTGTAAAGTCCATAAGTCTCACTTTTATTTTCTTAAACATAAAACATAGCTTAATTTTGTAAAATGAACTTAAAACTAAAATTTAAAATTCATTTCTTAAACGAACTTATATTTATAACAACATAAATCACAGCTTTCCATATAAATCATCATATAATCAAGATATTCATTTCGAAAGCTAAAATGACAAACTTTCCATACAAAAGTCATATAATCAAAATGTTCATTTTGAATACTAAAATAATCATACTTTTATGAAACGCTTATCACTTAAAAACCAACATAAACATATATATAGCTTACTTTAATAGTCACTTAGGAAATTTTTCTTAGAATTCAATTTCTTAAAGAGCTTCATCACAAACATTTCAAAACAATACATAGCACTTATAATAAAATATATTCTTATAATTTCCAAATCCAATTGTAAAGGCTTCAAAATCAAGTGTAGCACTCACTTTACTCGAGCTTGGCACTAAGAGCTTCAATAGCCTCCGTTCATTCCGCTAGCTTGCCCTTCACCTACACATCACATAGTTGCTTAGAATAGGCTAAACTTAACTATATAAAACTCATTACATTGCTTATGACTCAATTTATTCATTTGAAAACTATTTTTCCCTACAAACTTCCCTATTCGATTTCGACTTAATCGAAACCTTAAAATTTTGTTTTCTTTGCATGAACCTTACTTATATACACCTTGGAGCATCCCCATATGCCCGAAATAATTTCTGGCCCGAAATAATTTTCTGGAGCCCGAAACGAAAAGTTAAATTTTTGGGATCTCTCTTGGTCGAGTACTGTTCACAGCCCATCCTAGGGCTGCTCTTCACCTCATTTTTGCTCCATTCACCTCTCTAACTCGCACTTAGATCACTCGTAAAGCGGTTCTGAAAAATTCCAACGAATGGGTAACGAAACCTAAGAAAAACCTCATTTTTTTTTATCACTTTTTCACTGTCATTTTCACATTTTACATTCTAAAATCTTAACTCTCTTTTCCTTAATGTCATACATACTTAAATATACTCATTTAATGCAAGAAAACACATACATGGGGTGATATTCCATGATTTCCATCAATACCCTTCACTTGAGGCCATTAGAGATAAGTTATCTAAATGAGCTTCTAACATTTTCATTAACTTATCCTAGGTTTCCTTATCATAATTCCAACATGAATCTTGCTTAATATCATCAAATGCCATTGGTTTCATACTTCCCTCATTATGATCTTACATGGCTTAACACACAAACAATTTATTTTATTCAATTTCTTCATTTTATTTCACTTAGACATTTCATCAAACACTTGGTAGACAACTTATTTCATTTAAACAACCACCATTCAACTTTATGGTTTCTCCCACCAAAACCTAGCTCATTAAAACTTAGTGATTTCCATGTGATTCATACTTAGTTTTTGTCTCATACAGTTCAACTTAAACCACACATAAAATCCCATATCAAAAAGTCAACCAAATCATCACACAAACATCATTACTAACATCATTGAAACACTTTAAAAGTGATAGAATTTACCTATTTTTGGCTTTGATCTTGTTCCAAGCTTGTTCTTCTAGTTTAGGGTAGCTTGAATCCATCATTTGGAACTTGAAAATGCATGAAAATCACTTGGTTCCCTTCATTCCATGCTTTGGTCGAGGCTTCCCTTTTGTTTTCCTTCTCTTGGTTTTTCTTCTTCATTTGGTGAGTTTTGTGGTGAGAATTGAAGCAAAAATAGCTAATTCAACATATTTATATTAATCTTGTTTAAAAATGACCATTATGTCCCTCAATTAAGTAGATTTTTGGCCCTTAACTCTTGCTTATTCTATCTTGGCCCATGTCATGCAAACTTATTTCAAATTGATCCATAAACTTCCATAATTATCCATTCAATTGTCTTTAATCAATTTTAATTAATCTCAACCACAAATTTAGTCAAAAGATGCATATTAGGTGTTAATCCACCATTGGTGAAACGCCCCAATCCGGACCGCCACTACGCTCTTATCCGAAGGGTACGCCCGGGCACCCCAACGAATCCCTCTAAGCCCATCTTGATGGAGAAGAAGGCATTCGAGGAGCGAACCCTCTTAACTTGAAACTTAACTTTAGCGGAAGCTAAATCTTTTAAACCTTAAAGTTTAAATGGTTTGGGTTGGTTTGACACTATTCATTTGGTCATTTTTTAAAACTCAAAACCGGCAGCATAACGGCTGCAATTTGGATAAACCAAAAACCTGAAAATCAATTTGAACACTTCAAACTATAATCACTATCCAACCCAACTTCTAGCAAAACCAGTTTATCAATATAAACATAAAAAATTTGAAACCTTCAAAGACAAGATATAAATATGTACTTTTAAATCTAGCAAGCTTGATTTTATAAGCACAAAATGATGCACTTTTACACAACTCTAAAGGTACAACTCTTTTTATACAAAATGTACAAACATATGCAAAATACAAAAGACACAAAATATGCATATTACATTCTTCAAGAAGCAATTGCCAATACTTGTGCCCACTTGAATACGGAGGAGGGAGGCTTCACTAGTCTTCACCCACATGAGTACCTAAGGGGTTTTAAATCAATTTGAAGAGTGAGCTATAAAGCTCAGTGAGTGCAATAGTTTATAAACTTAACTTTACTTTCTGAAAACCTCCTACTTAGAAAACTTTAATAAAAGTTTCTAATTCTTAAAAGATATTTAAAGTATAAATTTCATTCAATTTCATAGCATTAATATAAACAACTTATAATAAACTTGTAAAGCATAAATCTGAACATACTTAAAATAACTGAACTTTATAAAAGCACCATTCATAACCCTAATCTCTTGACCACACAGCGACTTAGCTAAGGCCGCAAGTGTGGTAGGTCACAAGGTGATGTATCTGACATCCACCGCAACCAACTCTCTGAGACCTCTCAGCAACTACATGCAGAATTCTGCATCGCTAACCGTAGTGCTAGACCATATCCCACAAAGTAGGGGCGACACACTCACTCATAACTCTAACCATACAGTTAGTGACTCGTTTCCCCCAACCCTTACCTTACTAAGTGGGATATATCGTACGGGTTTGAACTCGATAAACTGGTGGGTACTTATGGCCTTTGAAAACTTTATTTTTCTCTCATGCTATGCCATTCAAATCTTTATACTGGGTGCACAAGCACAAAAGCTTTAACTTGAAAGCTTTATACTTGAGTCCTTGGACTCGTTTCGTTCACTTCACAAATACAATACATGCATTTAAATACAATAACTTATACATGCAAAAGCATAAAATCAACTTATCAATGCAAAAGCATAAAATCACTTTAGAAAACTCTTTGAAAGTGCACTCACCTTAAGCTTGGGCTTAACTCGGATGAGCTTCAAAAGCCCTCTCATGATCCGGTTGGGTGCTCTTAACCTACACAACACATATATACGTAAATTTATGTTTGCGTCAACTTCTGCAAACTCGAAATAATAAAAATTACATAATCGCCCCTAAGTGACCCTTTTTAGGCGTAACTCTCCATTTTTTTGTTCCTTAATTTAATCTTCGACTTTTATTAATCCCAATATGTCTAATTAAACTCATTAGGGTCATCCAAACTCTCAATGGACGTCATATGGGCCAATTTATAAAATTACCCTTCGAACTAATTTAGAGCACGTTTTGGTTTCTCTCTAAATCTTTGGTATTTTCTTAGTTTTCTAAACTCCCAATATGCTTAAATCCACTAACTTTTCAACTCATTTTTTACTAAAAACCAACCAACAATTTAAATCATAACGAAACCCATTTCGAATCAACCTAAGCACCAACAAAATTGTCCATTTCAAACTTAAATAACTCACCCCTTTTTCCTTGTCGCGTTATCTTCGATTTGGAGCGGATTTTGAGGTGGTTTATGGACTAATTTGTTGACAGATCTGGGTTGGGTTTGGTTGGATCTTCTTCTCTTCTTCCTCCTCTCTTTCCCTCGGTTTCGTAGTAACTTGCCGCGACTTCTGCAACCGATCTGCTGCTGGTTCGTGCGCGAGGAAAGACGTGTTCAACTTCGGTTCAGCTCGATCGTGGTACGCTCGGCGTCGAGTTCAGGTCGCGTCAACTGTTCGTCGCTTTTGCCGTCGATTTCGACAAGGTTAGCTCGGTCAGCGATCTGGTTTAGTCAGCGGCAGATCTGATTCACGTCGCACGGTTCTTCTCCACTTCAGATCGAGCTCAGCTCAGCGACGGTGAGGTCTTCGATGGTGGTAACTGGTCCGGCGACAGCTTCTTCTTCTTCTCTTCTTCTTCTTTCTTTCTTCTTTCTTTCTTCTTCTTCTTCGCGCGACAATGACTGGATCTGCTCACTATTTTGCTTTTGTGAGTCAACTCATTTGTTTGGCTTCTTATTTTCCTCTACAATCTATTCTAAAAATGACGGTCACGTCCTGATAAAATTATGGTCTCCTCCCTTACCTTTTAACTTAATTTTATTTTGACCATAATTATTAAAGCTTATCTTCAATTTAGTCCCTTTTTACCTTAAAAATTATTCGATTTCCTTCATCATTTTAACTTCCCGTTTAATCTCCAATTGAGTTTAAATCAATCCCTATGGGTTCTCTATGACCTTAAGTCTTTCCATAAACCATTTAGGGTCTCTAATCAATACTTAGGGACTATTCCTGAGAAATCTGTACAGTATAAAAATAGAGAGTTTACAATTTCTCCCCTCTTTATAAAAATTTCGTCCTCGAAATTAAATTACATACCTTACTCAAATAGATGAGGATACTGAGCACGTATCTGCTCCTCATGCTCCCATGTAGCTTCCTCAGATCCGTGATTCCTCCATAAGACTTTAACCAATGGTATCGCTCTACGGCGCAACACCTGCTCTCTACAATCCAAGATCTCTACAAGCTGCTCTTCGTAGGTCAAATTCTCTCTAAGTTGCACCGGCTATTCTCTAAGAATATGTGAAGGATCTACTACATACTTCCGTAACATGGAAACATGGAATACGTTGTGGATATTTGCTAACTCTGGTGGCAGTTCCAATCTATAAGCCACCTCTTTAATCCTTTCCACGATCTCATACGGCCCTATGTATCGCGGACTCAGCTTACCTCGCTTCCCAAATTTTAACACTCCTTTCCAAGGCGATATCCGCAGAAACACTCTGTCACCCACCTGAAATTCTAAATCTCTTCTTCGTTTGTCCACATAGCTTTTCTGCCTGTCACTAGCTATCTTCAGCTTTTCTCTGATCACATTTATCTTTTCTATCATGATTTGGACAATCTTTGGGCCAATCAATTTCCTCTCACCTACCTCATCCCAGCAAACTGGGGTTCTGCATTTCCTGCCATACAACGCTTCATAAGGTGCCATCTTTCTACTAGACTGGTAGCTGTTGTTGTAGGCAAACTCTATCAGTGGTAGGTGAATATCCCAGCTCCCCTTGAATTCCATAACACAAGATCTCAACATATCCTCAAGGGTCTGGATATTCCTCTCAGATTGGTCATCCGTCTGTGGGTGAAATACCGTACTGAAATGTAACCTGGTACCTAAAGCTTCCTATATCTTAGGCCAGAATCGAGATGTGAATCGAGGGTCTCTGTCTGATACGATAGACATTGGGGCGCCATGCAATCTTACAATCTCATATACGTACAACTACGCCAATCTATCTAGGGAATAGGTATTCTTAATCACTAAAAAGTGAGCGGACTTTGTCAATCAATCAACAATCACCCATATAGCATCATGCCCACTCTGTGTCCTCGGTAGCCCTACCACAAAATCCATAGTAATCCTTTCCCATTTCCACTCAGGGATCGATAGGGGCTGTAGTAAACCTGCTGGCTTCTGGTGCTCTGCTTTGATCTGTTGGCAGGTTAAACACTTGGCTATGAACTCTACTATGTCTCTCTTCATCCCTTTCCACCAATAATGGTCTCTCAGAGTTCGATACATCTTTGTGCTCCCTAGGTGCATGGCAGAAGCTGATGAGTGTGTCTTTGTCAAGATTTCGTTCCTTAAATCTCCCAAATCTGGCACATATAACCTATTACCCAAGACAAGCGTCTAATCATCCCTCAACATGAAGCTGCTCTGCTTTCCAGCCTCTATCTCTCCCTTTAACTTGCTCAACTGAGGATCCTGGGCCTGAAGTTCTCTAATCTTGTCAATCAACACTAGACGGACGTGGAATGCAACTAGCAATGCATCTGAATTCGTCACCTCTAACTTGACACCCATGGATCTCAACTCAATCAATTGAGGAAGATATTCTACCTTTAGCTGGGCTAGAGAACCTGTGGCCTTGCGACTTAAGGCATCTGCCACCACATTCGCCTTGCCAAGATGGTATTCTATAGTGCAATCATAATCCTTGATCAACTCTATCCACCTCCTCTGCCTCATATTCAACTCTTTCTGGGTGAATAGATATTGCAAACTCTTGTGGTCAGTAAAGATTCTACAGGGAACTCCATAAAGGTAGTGCCTCCAAATCTTCAAAGCAAACACAACAGCTGCTAACTCCAAGTCGTGTGTTGGGTAATTTACTTCATGCTTCTTCAATTGCCTTGAAGCATAAGCTACTACCCTATCGTCTTGCATCAACACACATCCTAAGCCTTGTTTGGAAGCATCACAATACACTATGAAGCCCTCTATCGTTGATGGTAGTGTAACTATAGGCACCGAAGTCAATCTCTATTTCACCTCTTCAAAACTCCTCTGGCACGCAACTGACCATTCAAACTTCTCCTCTTTTCTTGTCAACTTTGTTAAGGGAGCTACTATCTTGGAAAACCCCTCCACGAACTTTCTATAGTAGCCTGCTAGGCCTAGGAAACTTCTGACCTCGGTCACATTTGTGGGTGGCTTCCAATTGACTATTGCCTCTACCTTCTGGGGATCAACTGATATACCCTCTGTAGATACCACATGACCCAAAAAGGCAACTTTGTCTAGCCAAAATTGGCACTTACTGAATTTGTCGTACAATTGATGCTCCCTCAATATCTGTAGCACGACTCTCAAGTGCTCTCGTGCTATTCGTGGCTGCCTGAATACACTAGGATGTCATCAATAAACACAATGACAAACTTGTCTAAATAGGTCCTGAAGATTCTATTCATTAAGTCCATGAAAGCAGCTAGGGCATTAGTTAATCCGAATGGCATCACCAAAAACTCATAATGCCCATATCGAGTCCTAAAGGCTGACTTAGGAACATCTTCCCTACATATCTTCGACTGATGATAACCTGACCTCAAATCAATCATAAAGAATACCCTAGCACTTGTAACTGATCAAATAAGTCATTAATATGCGGTAGCGGATATTGATTCCTAATGGTTGTCCTATTCAATTGTCTGTAATCGACACACAGCCTGAGGCTTCCATTTTTTTTCTTCACAAATAAGACAGGTGCTCCCCAAGGTGAAGTACTCAGCCTAATGAAGCCCTTACTTAGCAATTCTTCCATCTGGACCTTCAATTCTTTCAACTCTATTGGTGTCATTCTGTATGGCGTAATAGAGATAGGTTCTGTCCCTGGTGCTAGCTCGATTTCAAACTCTATCTCCCTATCTGGTGGTAGCCTTGGGAGGTCATCTGGAAATACGTTTGGGAACTCCTTAACCACTGGAACCTCTTCCAACTTCACCTCATCATTCTCTGATCCCACTACATAAGCCAAAGATCCCTGGCACGCCTTCCTAAGCATCTTACTAGCTTTTACTGCACTGATCAAACTGGTAGGGAGCATATTCCTATCTCCATAAAAGATAACCTCAAATCCCTTAGGTGTGCTCAACCTAACCTCTTTCCTATAGTAGTCGAGGGTAGCTCTACGTTTTGCTAGCCAATCCATACTTAGGATCACGTCAAAATCATGGATAGCTAGTATCACTAAATCAGCCTCAAATACTTGACCCCCAATAATTACTTCACTTCTCATGTATACTCTATCTGCAATGAGGGAATCTCCTGTGGGAAGTGAGACTAATATACTACACTCTGAAGGGCTCACATCTATCTTAACCCTATCCACAAAGTCTCCTGACACAAAGGAATGTGTAGCCCCTGGGTCAATCAATGCATGCGCCGCTGTGCCAAATAGAGTAACCACACCTGTCACTACGTCTGGCGCTGCATCTGTCTGTTGCTGAGTGGCGGCATATACTCTGGCCTGGGTACGAGGTCTACCAGGCTGTCCCCTAGGTGCTGTATTGCCACTGGGGCCTCCACTGGGCCTCTCTGTACTCGCCGACCCTCCAACATAAGGACCACTCCTGTCGGGTCCTCTGCCTCCACTAGGCTGCCTCTGCGCCCTTGTCCTGGTCTCTGTCTGCTGAGGCGCGACTACCATGGGACAATCCCGTATAAAGTGGCCCTCCCTGACCACATCTGAAACACCCAGTCTTACCTTGCATACACTCACCTTAAACTTGGGCTTAACTCGGATGAGCTTCAAAAGCCCTCTCGTGATTCGATCGGATGCTCTTAACCTACACAACATATATATACGTAAATTTACGTTTGCGTCAACTTCTGGAAACTCAAAATAACAAAAATTACATAATCGCCCCTAAGTGACCCTTTTTAGGCGTAACTCTCCATTTTTTTGTTCCTTAATTTAATCTTCGATTTTTATTAATTCCAATACGCCTAATTAAACTCATTAGGGTCATCCAAACTCTCAACATACGTCATATGGGCCAATTTACAAAATTGCCCTTCGAACTAGTTTAGAGCACGTTTTGGTTTCTCTCTAAATCTTTGGTATTTTCTTAGTTTTATAAACTCCCAATATGCTTAAATCCACTAACTTTTCAACTCATTTTTTTACTCAAAACCAACCAACAATTTAAATCATAATGAAACCCATTTTGAATAAGCCTAAGTGCCAACAAAATTGTCCATTTCAAACTTAAATAACTTACCCCTTTTTCCTTGTCACGTTATCTTCGATTTGGAGCGGATTTTGAGGTGGTTTATGGACTAATTTGTTGACAGATCTGGGCTGGGTTTGGTTGGATATTCTTCTCTTCTTCCTCCTCTCTTTCTCTGTCTCTCTTTCCCTCGGTTTCGTCGTAACTTCCCGCGACTTCTACAGCCGATCTGATGCTGGTTCACGCGCGAGGAAGACGGGTTCAACTTCGGTTCAGCTCGATCGTGGTGCGCTCGGCATCGGGTTCAGCTCGCATCAACTGTTAGTCGCTTCTGCCGTCGAGTTCGACAAGGTTAGCTCGGTCGGCGATCTGGTTTAGTTAGCGACAGATCTGATTCACGTCGCATGGTTTTGCTCCACTTCGGATCAAGCTCAGCTCGACGTCTTGCTCTGTAGCGGGGATGGCGAGGTCTTCAACGATGGTGACTGGTCCGGCGATAGCTTCTTCTCCTTCTCTTCTTCTTTATTCTTTCTTCTTTCTTCTTCTTCTTCTTTGTGCGACAATGACTGGATCTGCTCACTGTTTTGCTTTTGTGAGTCAACTCATTTTTTTGGCTTCTTATTTTCCTCCACAATCTATTCTAAAAATGACGGTTACGTCCTGATAAAATTACGGTCTCCTCCATTACCTTTTAACTTAATTTTACTTTGACCACAATTATTAAAGCTTATCTTCAATTTAGTCCCTTTTTACCTTAAAAATTATTCGATTTCCTTCATCATTTTAACTTCCCGTTTAATCTCCAATTGAATTTAAATCAATTCCTATGGGTTCTCTATGACCTTAAGTCTTTCCATAAACAATTTAGGGTCTCTAATCAATACTTAGGGACTATTCCTGAGAAATCCATATAATATAAAAATAGAGGGTTTACAATTGGTCCATCAATAATCACATGGATTGTGCTTTTAGAATGGGTTTAATATCATAAAATCTCATTTATACCCTTAACGTTAAAAATTAATACAATTCATTCCGAAATAAATTCCAAATTAATTCTATGATCACCCATTCATCAAATTGACTTTACAATACTCTAATTAGATCTCTTAGGACTCAATCCATCGCTTCAAAAAAATTCAAGTGGAGTTTAGGTCAACAGTATTTACAATCCTGTCCATAAGGGCGTTTTCATTGGATAACTTTTGGAACCTTCAAAAACTACCCAAACGGACTCATTTTTACTAAGTTTCAGTTTATTGGGTCCTACTAATCATTCTAAATATTTTTTATTTTTCAGAGTCCGTCTCAAAATTTCACTATTCATTGAATACTATTCACCCGAAAATATTACTATTCATTCGTAAATTCACTATTAATCATAAAATGAAAGTTTCAGGTCTTACACCTAATCATCAATTTGACCATATAACACTCTAATTAGGTGTCGTAACACACAATCCCATACTTCGAAAAAATTCAAACGGAATTTCGATTGATAATATTCATATTTCCGTCCATACGAGTATTTTCATAAATAACTTTCGAAGCCCTTGAAAACTATTCAAACGGACTCATTTTCACTCCATTTAAGTTTCATCAAACTCTAATACTCATTCTGGAGCTTGTGATTCACTTGCTCCATTTTTTAGAAAAATCACTAATCATCCGGCAACACCATTCATCCGGATATACTAGTCATCTGAAAATACTATTCATCTAAAAGTACTATTCGTCCAAAAATATTATTTCTCTAAAAAACTATTCATTCAAAAACACCATTCATGAAATTTTGGATGTTATACTAGCGACCCCGCTTGACACCCCATGACAGGCCCCATTTCTTATGTGACCTGCCGACAACCTCACGGTAGGTCCTCAAATGGATATCTAATCCAGTTGGGAAGTTCCCGTGAAGCTAAGCCGTCTACTTTTCTGTGGTCTTTTTTGTACTTTACTAAACTTTCCTTAAACCGCAGAAACATGAGGTAAATTTTTCTTTTTCTTTCTTTTTGTTTCAACCATTTACAAGTGGATTTATGAAAATTCGGGCAACATAACAACTATTTTCTAAACATGCTGTCCTACAAAAGTTCCAAGAATACTTTTGAACACTTCTATAGTAAATAAATTCTCAACTTCTGGGCATCAGACCCGAAAATAATTTCCACAATCCAACTACAATCATGTTTTTAATTATTATAAACTCAAAATCATTTTACTGAAACTAAAATTTTCGATATAAATTCTACAACATTATTTATAATATACATACATCAAAATTCTTTATAAGTATATATATTCATAAAATATAATATCTCAATAAGCATCATGTCAAAGCTGGCCCACCTAGTCCTGTATAGGAGATCTGGCACTGCAGGTACTTGATCCTGCACCTGGGGAGGTTTTTCACAAATAATATGGAAAAATAAGCTCAAAAGCTCAGTAAGTGGTGAATAATCTTTAACTACTAAAATTTCTCTTTTATAAAAATACCTCCCAAAATCTTTTTAAAACATTTTATACATAATCAAATGCTATGATTGAAAAATTAGTATCTCTGAAATTTATGATTCATTTAATAACAATATAGCTCTCTTGAAATACAATAAAATTCATGCTTTATAAATTAAATTACAACCAACAGGTTGCATGGTTTTCATTTCTATCAAAACATTTTAACAGTGGTGGTAATGATATTTTTCAAAGAATTTCTTAATAAAATAGGCCAACCACTAGTGGTCCAGTACCATATGGTACCCTAAGAGTGGAGTGGAATTCTAGCATCGCTCGGACCATCCCGGAATTCTGCATCGTTCAGGCCATCTATCTGATTGTTTGGAGCGAAATTCTACATCGCTGCGGAGCGGAATTCTACATCACTCGGGTGGAAGCTAGCTAATAATATATCTCGTACGTGTATTGGGTGACTCACATGACTACACAAACACGGTCCCGCTCGCTGTTAGTGATAGACTCTTCCAACACAACCAATGCACGCTTAAAGTACTCAACCCAGACTAGAGATATATAAAATACTATCAGGTGTACCATATGTTTTCAATTTCATTTAAATTTTAAATTTCCTTTCTCATTAAACCACATTTCATATAAATCATTTCCATAATCAGTGCAAGAATTTCAATTTTGAATTCATTTGATATCAATTATAACATGACATATTTAAGCCTGAATTTAAAATAGATCATAGCAAAAACATTTTTATAAAGACACTCACAATTGAATTAATCAAATATGATCAAATAAACTCATAAAAACACTTTTAAAAAAGTAATCACTCACAAAAATACAATATGAAACTTGATAAGAAACTAATTGAAATTAAATAAAAATTTCACTCACAACTTTCTTTTCAACCACTTGAACAATCTCTTAAAGGCTCTGCTCGAGCTTCCGCCTCCCCTACAAGCCATACATTAATATAAAATTGTTGGTTAATTTTTCAATAAACCAAATTTATTAAAACCTTGCAAGTGCACAAATCGTTTATCGAGTATAGTAGACAAGCAAGGGTCGATCCCACGAGAAGTTATTATCTTTCTTTAAATTTCAAGTTTATTTAAACAATTAAATTAAATGAAAAATATTTTCAAAATTGGGTTGAAATCTAATTGCAATAAGAAAACAAAATTTAATAAAGAAAATTAGTAAAAGAGAAACTTAGCTAGGACATCTTATCCACCACTAAACAATCATTCACTCTATAAATAAATAAATGAAACATAATAATATTAATGCATGATAAAGACATTCACGACAAGGTATGATTAACTCATGTCGTATCGATTCTTCCTTAGATAATATGCAAATCGCATGATGTCTACGTAGATGCGTATATTCCTAATTATAACCTAGTATGATGTCTACTCAGGTTAAATAACAGGAATCCATTAAGCATTAAAAGAATATGAATGTCACACAAATCCTAGAACATGATGTCTATCCCAAGTATTTATGAATTAATGTCTCTTAATTGGTTCGTAATCAATTGATTGTTGCAAATTAAGAATATTTCTGTACGATGTGCAGTTTATATTCCTACAACACAATCCTAAAAATATGCTCCTAAGATGGCCAATCAAAGAAACAAAATAAATAGGATACAATTTAAACGGAGACAATTAATTTTATCATGCAAAAATAAAATACTTCACTTAAAAATAATAATAGATTGAATTCATGTTTAGGGCTTCAAATTAGCCCTAACTAACAAATAAATAGTTACACATGATTCTAAAAGAAAACATAAAAATAAAAAATAAATAGAGAAGAATAAACCCAAGAATAGCTGCTGCCGCCCTAAGCCTCTGATCTCTCTTCCTCTGCTGTCTGTCTGACTAAATGGTGAAAAACATATATTTATAGAGTGCTTAGGTCAGCCAAAATTAGGTTTCTTGGTGGCTAAGAAACTAAAAAAAAACACGCGGATCTGCTTTGCGACCCATGGATGTGCGCGCGGGTCAAAACCCTACCCGGAACGACGACAAAAGAGAGAGGCATCAAAATCACGCGGATCTGACCCGCCTGACCCGAATCGGATCCACGCAACCCGCATCCGAAACGACGCCACTTCAAAAATGCGCGGATCCTTGCAACCCAACCCGGATCCACGCGCTAGACCAATCAGCACCTTCTTCAAGCGCGTTTATGTGTACTCAACCACACCAGATCCACACCTGAGTAACACGCCAAAACGACATCCTTTCTGCGCATTTTACATGTTGTAGACTGGCAAATTGCAGTCAGGTCCTCCGCTTCTTCCATTTTTCATTTAAACCCAAACAACTCTGAATATTTATGATTTAACCCCTATTTTGATTCTTGATTTTCGCACTTCTTCGATTCAGATTTCTGATTTCTTTGTGCCGCAATTAATTATGAAAAACCACCAATTCCGTTCTATTCTTCTTCAAACCTAAGATTACACATAAAAACACAAAACAAATTAAAAGCACCAATTTTACTCAAAAACACAACATAAATAATAGGTAAAATAGGTATAAAATAATTATAATTAATGACCTAACAAAAATCTGTTCCAACTAATTCATTTGAAAATAATACTAATTATGCCTTAATTCCAACAAAGGAAGCTAGACTAGAATTACAACATAACTTACGTGCGTATCTCATATTCACTATTAAATATTCAAATCCTTTTTCTTTCTATTCCTTTCATTCAACTCACTTGAATGCATTTATTTTACATGAAACTTCATCAAAATGCTTAAACCACATTTCGAACACCAAACTTATGTTATAATAGAAATTTGCACAAATAGCTTTCCAACTTATTTAGTTTATTCTCATAATACTTATTAGCTTAAATTCTTGTAAAACTTCACACAATTACATCAAAACATCAAATCATTTCCAACAAATATAAGCTCCAATCTAACCGAACACACTAGTATACATCTATCTATAGTTCATTTCATTTTCTATTGATTTATTTTGCCCAATTTCACCAACACACATACTAAACATTACTAAAACACATTAAAACAATTTATGACAATTCACACATCAATTTCCATGACAATGGCCGAACATACCCTTAATTCTATCAACTTCATTTTTCTTCCACTCTTTTGATGCCAATCACTTCCATTTCATATCAAAACATCGTACAACTCATTCAAGCATCACAACAAACACAAGCACATGTTTATACATAGCTTGGTCCATTTACTAGCATGCATCCTCAATTCATCCATTCACTTGATTTTCTTTCCATAATTCAATTCAAATTCATATAAAAGCCTATATAAACGCATCAACATATCAAAAGTCCTTCAACTTCAATAATACTCCTTCTTGGTAACATACTAATGTGTGACATAATCATTCATTCTCTTCATTTTTTTCTCACATTCTTTTCCTTTCAACTAGTTCTAATTCATATAAAAACATCACCTAAATTCATCAGGCATCAAAATCAATGCAACACATACATATACATAACTTGACCCTACACTAGTATAAAACCTAAATCTTCATACATCTGATTTCTCTTCTAACAAATCATCTCAAGCTAATTTAAAATCCCATATAAACTCATCCATGCATCAAAATAATTCAATTACACCATAGTTCTCATATTGACCACTTACTAGTATATAACCCAACTACTCATTCTCTTTTTTTCTTCAATTATAATCACATCAATTTCATCTAAAATTCTTCCATAATCATTCAAAATCAACCAACTAACCATTTACACTCAATTAGAAAAATGACACTAAATTCTCACTTTGTTCACATACTAATATATACACAACTCATGCATTCTCTTCATTCTAAATTCAATAATCATACCCAATGCTTCATTTAATCACCAAATAATCACCTAAAGTCTTGAAATCAAAATCAATTAAATTCTAAACAATATAGTATAAAACCCTAACTTCCACACACTACTATAAGTGACCCATTACATATTTACATTTCCTTTCAATTGTTCTTCATTCTAATCACATCAATGATCATAAAAAATAACTCACATCATATACCATAAACCAAATCCACCAATTTACATCAATTACCATAATTCATCAAACCCTAACCATACTAACTTTTGTGACCCATGCTAGCTTTTCATTTCCTTTCAATTTCAATCTCAAAAGTGTGTTATTCAACTACCAAATACACCATAAAAAACATCAATCACACACTTCATCATCAATTCACAAAACCATCAAAATCACTCTAAACTAACATCAAAATTTTTATCAAATCACTCACCTCTTGTTCTTCAGTTATTCCTTAATCAACCTTGGTGAAATCATGGAGGAAAATTTGATAAAATAACCTTGGACCAACCTTTTCTTCTTCTTCCTTCTTCTTCTTCTACGGTTTCTTCCTCTTTTCTCTTCCTTCTTTTTCTTTTCGGTTTCTTTTCTTTTCTGCCGACTGGTTCTGTTTTGGTCTGATTTATGGCTCCAAAACTATATATAAGTTTAGTAAAATTATCATTTTACCCCTTAAAAATGCTATAATATCAATTTGACCCCTAAAGTTGATTAAAACTACAAAAATACCATATATTCAATACTTGACAAGTGTCCTCATCCTTATCCACTAGTACCACTTGTCACTCTCCTAAGGTGCCTTGGCCCACAAGTCTATTATTTCTTATATTTATCCATTCAAACTTTCTGAAATGCTTGGATTCGGCTTTTTCGATACTTTTTTGAAATCCTTCCAAAATTCTCCGGGGCCTATATTTGAACTACATACATACTCCAGGTACCTTGGTGGCTCTTAAAAATCATTCTATGCCCCTTTTTGGCTCTCCGTAAATCACTAAATCGCCTTCGACGATTTTCGGATTGATTTCATTTCAATCCAAATTCTTTCGAAATGGTCATTTGGGTTTCTAAATTACCTCTTAAGTATCTTAATACCTATTTAGACCCCTTTCAAAATTTTTTGAATCTGAAAATCTTTTCGAAATTCCGGTCGGATTCAGATTTTTCTTTATTTATCTCTAAATAATTACAAAAATATTCCATGGTCACCTAATCATCAAATTGACCATGTAAAACTTTAATTGGGTGTCCTAACACTTAATCCCATACTTCGAAAAATTCAAACGGAGGTTCGATCGACAATATTCATATTTCCGTCCATAAGGGCATTTTCATAAATAACTTTCAGAGCCCTTTAAAACTATTCAAACAGACTCATTTTCACTCCGTTCCAGTTTGATCAAACTCTAATACTCATTCTGGAGCTTGTGATTCACTTGGTCCATTTTCCAAAAAAATCACTATTCATCTAAAAATCACTATTCATCCAGCAGCACCATTAATCCGGGATATACTAGTCATCTGAAAATACTATTTATTTGAAAGTACTATTTATCCGAAAATACTATTCCTCTAAAAATACTATTCCTTCGAAAATACTATTCATGAAATTTCAGGTGTTATACCCCATGAAAACCCTTTTGGACTCTAACTAGCAATACCTAAAAGAGATTCTGTGGAGCGAACCCTTTTTAAGTTTCCTAATTTTCTAAATCTCGTTTATATATTGAAACATGGGTAATAAATTTTTTTATAAAAACAAACAGAGTTTCCCCTATTTCATTCAAAATCTACCAAATTCAAAACCTGCATAAAAGTTTATGCACTTCTAAAATTTCATTTTCGCAACTACCAAATGGACCTTCAGTCCGCTTCAATCTGTCCACAACCTAAACATCTCCATTGGCAAAATCAACAATATAGACTTTTCTTTCAAAGCATACTAGGAATTTTGTAGAACAAAATTTATAAGGATATGTACTTTTACATTCACAAAATAAGGTTATAATTTACTTCAACCTTTGAATTAAAACATAGGTACATAAACTTAATGATATAACATGAATTTGCAAGAACATGTCAATATGCAAAGTATGATCACAGATGTCATCGCCGCTCGGAACCCACCTAATTCGTAGCAGGAGATCTGATTGTCGGAGTACTGGGGTTTGTACTTGGAGAGGTTTTTAGAAAAACATAAAAGCAAAGAGTATGAGCTAAAGGAGCTCAATGAGTACATTGAATTTTTTTGTCTACTATAAAAATTGTACCTTTCATAAAAATCACTCTCTAATGTTTATAAACATTTTATTTCATAAAAAGTATAAGATATATAAATCTACTACAATAAAATAAACTTTCTAAAATTAATGCCAAGCATAAAATATAAATATTTCATTAGAAATCACTAAATAGGTATTTAAAGTATATAACTCACTAAATGCCGTTTTTCTTTCAGAAAGGATTTAAACTCAAAATCTATCATTTCTATTGCTTGGTCTCTTTTCTAAATGCACCAATGGAAACCCAAGAAAGTTATAACTCCCATGATGACTAACTAGCGTCGTATGATGAGAGTAAGGTCACAAGGCGACTAAACTAGCGCCGCTCACCTTGACTCTAAAGACATCTCACTAGTTGTGCCGCAGAATTCTACATCGCTACGCATAGCGAGATAACACCCTATAAGTGTAGAGGGCGACACAACTCACTTGCTAGACTCAATCTACCACTGTTAGTGACACGCCCCCTTACACCTGCGTCTTTCCCTACACGTACAGGGTATTCCGGCCGGGTCTAGTTCTACAATCTTATGGTTTTGGGTATGCCATTGGCCTTTGAAAATTCACTTAATATCTTAGAAAACTAAACTAAAATATTTTTGCTAAAAACGTGAAATCCATTTAATATAAAACTATAATAACTTGAAATCTTTTTCCTTTATAAATCATAAAATTTAATGACGCTACAACTTTTAGTTCATGGTTCAAAAATACATCAAATGTATTGATTTCTTTTAAATGTCTAAAAATACACATACTAATAAGTGCAATAAATTTCTTAACTGCTTAAAGTGATGTTTAAAGCAACTAAAAGTAGGATTTGATAAAAATATAGTTTTATACTCACCCTTTGCTTGGTTCTTTGCTAGGAAGTATTTCAAAAATTCTCCCTTGCTTCCCTCACTTCTTCTCCACCTACAAGAGACATTCTAAGTTAGAATTTATCAATTCTAACTATATATAATTCATTTCATCAGTATCAGCTCATCTAACTCAATTTAATATTATTCTAACTACTAACTTCATATCTTGATTCCAACTTCATACTGCCCTAAAATTCCTTCTTCTTTTCATCATTCTCACTTAATCCTACTTAGAAACACATCTAATATCATGCAAATATTTTAGAATGATTGAATTGGATTTTGAGTCAAAATAACCCCATTTGGCCGAAAACTAACTAGCCACCAATCCTGTGATTTTCTTTCATCCATTTTTGATTCTAACATCCTCCTAACTCTCATTAACTCATCCCAAGTGTTAGATTGAGTAGTTATTGACAGGACCAGATCCAAATCCTACCGTACTTATATCGGGAAGGCCTTGCCTGGCACCCCAACGAATCCCTCCTAACCCTACTTAATGGGCTAAGAGAAACTCGCGGAGCGAACCCTTAAAATCTTTTCTTACTTAGGAAAATTTGAATGGGTTGGATTTTTTTTTTTCAAATAGAAAATTCGACAGCTTAATAGTTGCGCTTTAACTTAACCAAAATAACTTGCAAGTGAAAATACACTTCCATATGCTTTTGTTTTTCCAACCCAACTTCTTTTGCCTCAAACATGTATTTCAAATCATAAATCCATTTGGTTAAAATTCATAAGCGTAAAATCATAATCAAGCTGAATTGCAAGTCACATAATAATTTATGACTAAAACTTTTGTATCATAATTAAATCTGGACCAATCATTTACAATTTAAAAAAATATATATACATGATTCTTTTTAGATACAAAATATGCAATGTATTTATACAAAGCGAAGCACTATCGCGTCATTGTCCAACTTACTCTTCTGGAGGGGCATTCCGTCTCGGTCACCCACATCTGTACCTGAGGAGGTTTTTAACATAAAAACAGAAAATGATGAGTTATGGAAGCTTAGTGAGTGTTTTTTTTTTCTTTTTTAACATAAAATATTTTATTTCTTAAAAATACCTCCTTAAAACTTTTTAAACCTCATTTATATTTCTTAAAATTTCATATAAGTTTCAAAGTGTACTTAAACTTCTCATAATTTTGTGAGTGCAAATCCATAAAATGCATATGTGCATAAATTTTTTTTCATAAAGCTTATAAACTCATTGAACTCATAAGAGTATCAAAATGTATATAAATCTTCTAATTTAGAAAGTAATTTAAACTCATACATACATAACGTTTCGTAAAAACTTAAAAATTTATAAGCATATAAGAAATTCTTATTTCTTAGGCTTTCTCAAGTTTAAATATTTAACTTCAAAACATACATAAAGATCTTTAAAACTCATGTATAAATCAAACTTCATATAGCTCACATCTTAAAATGAAAACTTAAACCTTACTTCAATCGCAAAACATACAAATAAAAATTATAAACCCTTAAATGCGTAAAGTCTTATATAAAGCTTTTAAATTGAACAATATCTTGAATATACATATAAATTCATATAGAACTTATGGTTCACAACATATATAAAAATGGAAATCTCAATTCAATGCATAGCTTAAAATAGATTTTCCATAAACCTCATAAATATTCATAAAACTCCATAGAAAACTTATGGATTGTAAAATGCATAAGATGAATTTCCATTTCTTAAATTTTTCTCGAAACTTAATTTCATTTAATCGTAAGACATACTTAAAACATATTAAACATTTTCCTTTGTTTTCAATATCTAAAATACTTACTTAATTTTCGAAAAGCACCATTCGTACTCTATAATACTTACAACCACGCGGAAGCTATAATAACGCTAACTGACGTGGAGTCACGTGGTGCTTTTAATAGACACCAACCGTGACACTTACTCACTTACAAAGACATCCCGTAGTTACGTGTGGAATATTATATCGCTAGCCATAACACGAGATAATATCCTACAAAAGTAGAGGCGGCACGACAAACTCAATTTCCCCCCGAGTTAGTGACGCATCCCCCCCCAAAACTTATCATACTAATATGGGATATACCGGCCGGGTCTAAACTTACTTATAGAGGTGGGTATACTTATGACCTTTGAAAACTTATTTTATTTTTCTTATTTAGTGCAAAAGCACAAAAAAATCACTTATTGGAGTGCAATAAGCACAAAGTCTTAATTTCGAATGCGTAAAACTCCAAACTCATACTTTGAAATGCATATAGCTTCAAATTCCATTTTCTTAGTGCATAAAGCACAAAATATAATTTTTCTGAGTGCAATAAATACGAAATAACTTCGTTAGGTGCCAAAAAGCACAACATAGTTTATCTTTTAAAATCCAAAATTCTCACTTTTATTTACTTAGACATAAAACATAGCTTAATTTGTAAAAAGGAACTTAAAAGTAAAACTTAAATTTCATTCCTCATCAAACTCATACTTATGAAATCATAAATGACAATTTATATGCAAAATGTCATATAGTTAAAAATATTCATTTTGAATACTAAGATAACAATACTTTTACAAAATGCTTAAACTCTCAAAATAAACATAAACTTACATATAAATTACCTTAACAATTACATAGGAAATTTTCTTAAAATTTTCAATTCTTTAAAGAGCTTTATAAATCCATCACAAACCTTTCAAAACAATATATAGCACTTATAATAAAATATATTCCTATAATTTCCAAATCCAATTGCAAATGCTAAAAAAAATCAAGTGTAGCACTCATAATAAAAATTCTTATTATAACCTTCAAATCTCATTTCAAATGCTTAAAAATAAAGCGTAACACTCACTTAATTCAAGCTTGGCATTAGGAGCTTCAAATGCCTTCTCTCGATACGCTTATTTGTCCTTCACTTACCCATCACATATTCGTTTAGAATATGCTAATTTTAACCTCACAAAACTTATCACACAACTTATAACTCAATTAATTCATTGGAGCACTATTTTACCTACTTACTTCCCTACTCAGTTTCAACTAAATCGAAGCTTTAAAATTTCATTTGCTTTAAAATTTCATTTTCATTGCATGAATTTTACTTATTCTTATCTAGGAACACCCTCATACACTCGAAACCATCATTCAAAGCTTGAAACGAAAAGTCATAAAATCACACCCCCTTTGGTCGAATGTGGTACAGCCACTCACCCCTTAGTTTTCTTTCCTCAATTCTTGCTTCATTCATCTCCCTAGCTCACATATAGGTCACCCATAAAACGATTCTGAAAAATTCCACGAACGGGTGATGAAACCTAGGAAAACCTCATTCATATTTTTTTTCACTACTTTTTCCATGCAACTTTCACATTTTTCATTCTAAATCTTAATTCTACTTTCCTTAATGCCATACATACTTAAACATATTCATTTAATGTATTAAAACACATACATGGGGTGGTATTACATCATAGCCATCAATGCTCTTCATATGGGCTATACTAGGCAAGTTGTCTAAATGAATTTATAACATTTTCATTAGCTTATCCTAGGTTTCCTTATCATAATTTCAACATGGAATCGTACTTAATACCATCAAATTGCATTGATTTCATACTTCCCTAATTATGGTCTTTCACAGCCTAACACATAACCAATCCATTTCATTTAATTTTTTGCATTTTATTTCACTTAGGCATTTTGTCAAATACCTTATCTACATCATATTTTAATTACAACCATCTCTTATCAAACTTGGGTTCTCTCCCATACAAACCCTAGCTCATCAAAACTTAGTGATTTCCATGTGGTTTATACTAGTTTATAACTCTTAAAATTTACTCTGTAACACACATAAAACCCCACATCAAAACCCAACCAAATCACCACACAACCATCATCACAATCATCACTGAAACAACTTCAAAAAATCATAAAACTAACCTTTATTTTGGCTTGATTTTGCTCCAAACTTGTTTTCCTAACTTAGATTAGCTTGAATCCTTGGTTGGAACTTGAAAATTGAGTGAAATCTATTTGTTTCCCTTTGATTCTTCATGGCTGAATGCACCTCACGCCCCTCTCTTGTCTCTCACGTTTTTTTTGCTTCAAGAAAATGGCTTAGTGTTGAAACAATGCACTTTATATACTACTAACATTTCATAAATGACCACCATATCCTTAATAAATTGGTTTTTCATCCCTGAACTTTTACTTATTCTGTCTTGATCCCAATTATGATATATTTGCTTCTAATTGGTGTGTTTACTTAGTTGGAAGGGATTCGATGTAAAATCAAGTCCAAGAAGTATTGGGTTTGGATCGTGTAAGAAAAGTTGCATAATTGAGGATTGTCAGGCATAAACGATGGGTTGACTTGTGATAGCTCATGTAGAGTCATTTGTTTGATTTACGTGAGCTACAACATATCAAATTGAAGCTACGGATGTCTAGTTTCCATAGCAACTGACGTTTTGTGAATCGAAGATCCGTAGAGAAAGTTATGACCATTTTAGTGACCAAAGGTCAGTGCTGGCGCCGACCAGCGCGCCCTACGCCACTCAGCGCTCGTGCCAGCGCGGCTACCTGCGCGCCCAGCAGCCTCTAGGCGCCCAAAGGAGCGCCACCTACTGCCCCAAACATGCTCCCTTGCACGCTTCCTCCCCATCGAGCTGCTGGGTGAGCGAAAAACTTGAAAAAAATTGAGATTTTGCAACCTTCCAACCCAATTTTCATGCCCTAACTCTCCAACCTATAAATACATCAATTTTCACCATTTAGGGAAGTTTTGAGGAGCTAGAATGGAGCTCTTAAAGAATCTCTTAGTGCTAATACTAGAGAAACCATAAATAAAATTGAGAGCTTACAGTTATAGTCATTTGATAATAAATTCTAGCCAATACTCTTAAATTTCAAATACTAATTTCATCCAACTTTATTTATTTCCATTCCATTAGTTTCCATTTATTTTATTTCACATCCAAACCTCACATAACAACATCAATTCTCATGAATTCAACTAAAACACAAATTCCCTTCATACTAGAAAAATTTAAAGTCATGCATAATCAATATTTTCTTAAATTTTCTCTCCACCAATTAACTCAAAAGCATTAAAATCATCACTCAAATTCAACAAACACCAAAAATTAATCACATCTTCACATACACCCCTTTTTGCCATACACCCCATCAATTCATACAAATCCATTCAATCCACTTTTCTTCATTTTAATGCATCAAACATCACCAAAACATCTCAAACAACATCTAACATAAAAAATAATCAATTAAATTAAACTTATTTTCATAAATCATCAAAATCCCAACTCTTACCTCACTAACAATCCTTGACCAACTATTGCTTTGAACTTTCTTCCACTTTCAAGCTTAATTTGATGATAAACAACCTCTATTCATGTCAAAAATTCCATCAATAACTCAAAATATTATCAAACCATGAAAACCCATTAAAACTACATCAAACTAATATCAAAATTTATCAAATCACTCACCGATTATTCTTCACTTATTCCTTGTTCACTCTTGATGGATTTATGGGTGAGAGAGTGATGAAAAACCTCTTGAGCTTGGTCTCTTCTTCTTCTTCTTCTTCTTCTTCTTCCTTCTCCCCCTCACGGTTTTTCTTCTTTCTTCATTTCTTTCATTCGTTTTTTGTGTTTCTTGCCCGAACACCTTTGTTCTCAACTATTTCATGGTTTCTTATATATATATGACCTCTAAAGTTATCAATTTGTCCTTCTAAATTATAATTTTACCCTTAAACTTTTAAAATTCGATTTTCTACTCCTTACTTTACACTTACTTAGTTCCTATTGTGCCATGTGTCACTTTATCCACCACATACCCTTAATGCTTATCATTTTCTTGCTACATCACCCTTTATTCTTATCTTTTTGGTTTCGATTTTTTCGGAACCCCCAAATTTGGTTTTTCCAGGGCTTTTTTCGAAATTCGACCAAAATTTTCCGGGGACTATATTTAGACTCCCTATATACTCCTGGTAACTTTGATGACCCTTAAAAATCATTCTACGCCCCTTAACGGCTCTCCGTAAATTCACTGAATCGCCTCTAGTGATTTCTAGATTGATTTTTTTTCAATCCGAATTACTTTTGAAAGGTCATTTAGGTCTCTAAAGCACTTCTTGAGCATTTTAACATTCATTTTAACCCTTCGCTAAATTTTTAAAATTTTTTGAAAATCCTTCCGAACTTTCGGTCGAATCCGGAAATGATTCCAATTCTACTCAAATGGACTCATTCAGACTCTGTTTCAGTTTACCTAGACTCTATTTATCATTCTGAAGATTTTCGGCTTCCTAAGGTCTCACTCAAAAATTTCACTACTCATCGAAGTTACTATTCATCCAAAATCACTATTCACCCTACAGTATTATATGTTATGAAAATGAAAACTTCGGTGTTTTACATTAGTGACCAACACAAAACACCCTTTTATAATTTGTTTTTTAATACGTAATCCAATTTTTATTAAATTAAAACTCCTTTAATTTAATTTAAGTCGGAATCTAATTTCAATAAATTAGCTCACCTCTTTACTTTTAATTTAATATGGAATATAATTCCTATTAAATTAAAACTCTTTTAGTTTAATTTAATATAAAATCTAATTCCAATTAAATTAAATTACTATTTCCATTAATTAATTAAATGATTTTTTTATTAAATTAAATGATTCTAAATTATAAATAATTCAATGATACCATTTGAAACTAAACCCTTAACCTATTCAGATAATTAAATAATTACATATATTTAAATAATCAAATTATTTAATTAATTCATGAACATATCAATAAAATTTATATGTATACTAATAATTAGACAATTCAATTATATTCTTCTCTTTGTTTCTTTATGTGATAGTAAGCTAGCAAGGAAAACAAACGGACCTATAATTTGAGCTCCAATAATATTGGAATTATTAATTAAACTCTTTAATTAATAATTCACTATTATTAACATTAGAATTACTCCACTAAAAATCCAAGAATGCATTATCAAAATTATAGATATTTTACACGATCTGAATTTTTAGTGTCGATCGATTTAATCATTTCATATGATTCAATTCTCCACGAGTAGTTTATAATTAGAGTTAGATCATTAAAGTTCAGTTATGCCTCTCTAATTATATCTTGTTCCATTAAGTACCACTGATTCTCTAATGAATAATATATTCCTAACAACTTATAAATTTATGTTTTCGTTTACTCATAAATAGAAAGTCGAGAGCTCTTATTGTTCAAGTTTTAAATCAACACTAAAGAAAGCTACTCATCTACTTCTTGTAAGAATTAGTGGATACCACTATTGTGTACAATGTTTCCAGCCACTTATTAAATCACAGCTCCAAAATATGTAACTTATTGACGTAAATCTATAACAGTGTTACCCATATAAATCAAAAGATATAACTCAACAAATAGAAATTCATAAAATACTCAGTATTAAAATCAATCCATATATAATCATCTAATCGATAAATATGAATTTCTTTATTTAATGGATATTAATAAGAAATTCATTTTTATCGTGGTCTAGGCCAATATAATCTTTATTATATAAGATACCTTCATTTTTATAGTTGCCCGCATGAACAATTCCTCGATAAGATCGTTTTATCAAATACAAAATTGACCGCAACTGTAGATTTACTCCAAACAAAGTACTCAGCTTTATTTGTTTTATATAGACTCTTTAGATTATTAATCTCAAACTAAGTTCTCGTGTATATAATACTTATATACTTAGCTTGAGACAACTTACATAATAATGGATGTTACATGATATTCATAATAAGCAAACATTTTATAAATACATATAAATTGAATAAAATAAACATATTTTATTTATTATTTATTTAAACATTTATAAATTACAAGCTTTTAGTGTACAAACCCTAATAGGATCCACCAGCTGAAAGAAAATAATGCAAATTAATAGATTAGCCACCTTATTATTCTCCCAAGTGAATACAAGAAACATGAACACACATGTGAAAAATATATATATATATAATTATGCCAACAAATTGGAAACCGCCAAGGAGAGAGATAGGTAGATTTAGTAAAGGATTCTAGCACAGACATTGAATCACAAGCATTGATCAATTGAAAAAGCTTGCTTATAAGATCATCGAGCTTCCAAACTTGAAAGTGTAGTATCATTAATTGAACATATTTCCAAGTTCGCCCTTGTAGATTCATATTGCGCACCTTCACTAGTTTGTTTTGAGAAAGCAGATTTTTTAGGAATCATTATAACCATGGATTCATTTTGGAGCATCATGAAAACATCCGACATGGATGGTCTGTCAGTCGGGAACTCTTGGACACACAACAAAGCTATTTGCAAGCATCTCATTAATCTACAAGAGGAATATGTATCATCTAAGGCTGGTTCCATAAACTCCATGCCCTTACCATCTTTCCAAAACTCATATGCCTGAAATTCACAATTGTTGATTAGAATTTAATTTGAAATTAACCCTTTTGATCCACACTACTTGTCAAGGGTTGATAAAACTTACATATTCAAGAAGGGTTAAATTATCATTTTCACCGTATAAAGTGGAAACCCTTCTGCCACTAATGATTTGTAGAAGTAGAACCCCAAAACTATAGACATCAGATTTTGTCGAGTATATTCCTCTTTTGACATATTCAGGAGGGACATAACCACTACATTTGATATATATAAATATTCAGGAGGGTTATAACCACTAAATTGATATATATATATATATATACATATATAAACCAGGGTTTGGCTACCTTACCCAATCACTAACCTTGTTCCTCAATTGGAGTCCTTAAATTGATTATAAGGGTGATTATTGATGTCAATCCAAAGACTCCAATTGAGGAATAAGGTTAATAGTTGAGTCAAATAGCTAACCCTATAAATAATTATAAATAGCACATTTTTCGAAAGGAAATGAAAGATTGAGTGTTAGCTTGGTACTAATCGAAATTCATTGAAAATATACTTACTAAGTCCCAACAATCCGATCAGTATTTGCTTCAAGACTATCTTCTGTGAAAATTCTTGCCATACCAAAATCTGAAATTTTAGCCCCCATATCTTCATCCAGTAAAATATTGCTAGCTTTCAAATCTCGATGAATAATTGTCAACCTTGAATATTCTTGAAGATACAAAAGTCCTTGACAAATACCTTCGATGATATGAACTCGTTTTTCCCAATTCAAGATATATTTTTTAACGGGATCTGCAAAGAAGCAAACTAACAAAATCAACAAAATATATGCCCAAAAGTACACATACCATAGAGGATTAATAATTGTGGCAACTCAAGTTGAATAGTAATTTAATCTTTTTGATGCTTTATCTACTAATGTGAATGTAAGAGAAATGATAGTAATAATAATAATATAAAGTAGAAGATCACGCACCAAAAAGATAGTTGTCCAAGCTTTTGTTTGGCATATACTCATATATCAACATATGTTCTTTTCTGTCAATGCAAAAACCCAAAAGTCTAACAAGATTTACATGTTGAAGTTTTGCGGTAAGTATAACCTCATTTTTGAACTCTTCAAATCCTTGTGTTGATGTTCTTGAAAGTTTCTTCACTGCTACTTCTAGTCTATTTGGTAACATCCCCTGAAAAAAGAAAATTTAGTGGTACTTTCACTAGATAATTTGATTAATTTATATTTGTACCTTCAGACTTGGAAATTTTTAATATTACCTTGTAGACAGGACCATATCCACCCTCTCCAAGCTTATTTTCAATTGAAAATCCATTTGTTGCAACCTCAATGTCAGCCAAACTATATGCTATAAGATTAGGATCATTGCTATGAAAATCTCCAGCTCCAGCTGCTGCTGCCTTGTTTTCCTCCATGCTTGATTCTTCAACCGAGTTCACACTCATTTATCAACAATGATATTTAAGTTTGGCCAAAAAGCACAATATTGCCATCAATTTCTCGATTCATAATTATTAAAAGTAGTAATCCTTGCTTATTTGTAAAACTAAACCTTAAAACTTGAGCTTTCTTAGTTACCTTTTAATTTGAGCATTCTCATCCAGCTGTAGTATATCAAAAAGCCTATTAAGAAGAGAAGAACCGCTGCGGATGTAGGCAAAATGATTATCATTAACAATCGCTGTATGTTTCGTCCACTTTTATTATCCTCCTGTTCAGCTGAAAAAGTAATTCCTCTGTTATCAAAATTGGAAAAACATAATTCATAAGATAGAAGATAGGATTTCTTTTAAAAAAAAGGGAAAGAAAAAAAAGAAACCTGCAGTTTGAGAAAGCACCCAATTATCGTCATAGCTGACTTGAAACACCACATAACCAAGTAGCCCCTTCTCCTTGGCGTAAGAAACTTTCATTTGAATCGCCTCGACATCATCAAATGCAACCCAAGCTGTCCCAATCTTGCAGTAATTCACAACATAAGTAGAATTAAACATGACCTGAGCTCCATTTTGCTTAATGTAATTCTTTATTTCCGCATAGTAAGTTGAACCATTCGGTTGTAAGGCTGGTCCAATAGCTGGTGCACCAATGCCATTCTCCTTGGAGTTTGCAAGTGTCCATGCAAAGCCAACGTAAGGCAAAAACAGTACCAACTTATTTGCTGGTAATCCAGCATCGATCCATGCCTTTGTAGCACTATTGACATTCATAACATTAGTTGGGTTATAGAGAGCATAAGGAGCGGACGTGCTCGTTTCCGACCAATGACGATAAAAGTCTATATGAATCCAATTTAAGTACTGTATCGAGTCTATTGGATAGGTTTCCGCATACGAACTTGGTGAATGCCAAACTGCTGCAGTTAAGATCAGTTGTGACTGGTTGGAGCTTCTGACCTCTAAATTGATAGCTGCTCGCCACTCCTTAAAGAGAATACCCAAATTATACATGTCATTATAATAACGAAAATGAAGGTCTAGGCCTTGAAAACCATAATGCCTAGCTATTTTTATTGTGGAATCGATGAAAATTCTTCTATAAGAAGGATTACTCAACATTGATGAAAAGGTGGAATAGTTTACGTTTCCAATGGATGCAAGAGTGGTGACCGATGGGTTCTTCTGTTTCACTGTTTCTGTGAAACTGGAGAAATACTTTTCATCAGAAGGTGCTATAAAGAGCTCATAGGAAGAGGAGTTCAAAGCAGCAAACCCGCAAAGAAGGTGAGTAAAGAGAGCAGAATTAATGCCTGAACTGGGGAACTCCTTTTGTGCAGGCGAGTAGTAACCGGCTCTGATCCATGTTTGTGCTTTTGAAGGGCGGATTACTAAGGTGAGGCAAATATGGAAAATGAAAATGAAAATGATTATCTTGGACACCATTGGAAAATTGCGGCTATTTCGGTGAACTTAGAGATGATAACTCTTTCTTCTTATATTAGAGGAATAATTCTCATTAATTTGCATGTATATAACCTTTGCATAAGGTAACAAGTCAACAATATCTAATCTTGGTCAGTTGGCCTACATGACGGAAACTTCATAGAACCTCTGTTTTTGGAAAGAGGCATTTTGTTTCCCATTAGAATTCTGAAGAATATATTCTATTTTCGAAAATCATACAATCAAATGATTAGAGTACAAGGCTCACACTTACGCCATTAAAATTAGTGAATTTTGAAATGAGCATCAAGCTATAAAACCTAGTATTTTTAGCACATCATTTGTTCAAACTAAGTGTTGGTTTACAAACGAAGGGAAAAGCCTATTAATTGGGTTTAAAGAATGACGATAAAAAATAATAATAATTTACAATTTAGTGCTAATTTTATAATTTAAAGTAATTTTTGTGTTTGTTAGTCTTATTTGCTGATGTTTTCACACTAAAAAATAAAATTTGGTTTAAAATAGCTATAAAATTATCATAACTATGCATTTTGTTAATTGGGCGTTGTTTTCCCTTCATTCTATGTAAAACAAACTTCTTTTAATACTTCTTGCTAAATTTCATTACCTGGATAATTGTATCTCTTTTAAAAAATGTTACAATTAATTAATATTTTGAAAGGGAATAAGATGAAGTTAACTCAGTAATATGCTTCTTACACCTATGCTATAAACTATAAGAATGTGATCATGGTTTCGAGTCTTGATAATTGTTATTGTATTACATAATTATGAAATCATAATATTTCAATCAACAAAATGGGGACTTTTGTCCGTGAATAGATAATACCATATTAGGATTGTAGAAGTAATAAATTAAGATAACATAAAAATTTTAGGTGTTTCAGTAAATTTAATTATTTTACTTTTTTTTTTTAATTTTAATTCTAATTATGGTGAAAATTAATTCTTTTCTCCTATGAAAATTCATTGTTGTTATTTTATATGTTTTATATATTGTAAATAACCTATTAATGTTCTATTTGGTGTACAAGATTGGATTGGGTAATTCTTGAGGAATTAGATTGGATAAGATTAAGTTTAATATTGTTTCCTCTTTGGTAATATAATATTGGACTAAAGCTGAATATGTATTTGTACTTGAATTAGATATAATCATATTAAATATTTTTTATTAAATAAACTAATTTAAAAAAATTAATAACTACATAAATTCATAATTTATTACTATCATAATAATAATTATATAATTAATGATTTCAGTAACTAAATAATTTTTATTTTTAATAATTATGCATTACATCTACACATATTACTAAATTATTCATTTTATCATTTTGTTTAAATTAATTTTAGATAAAACAAAATATTAATTTATGTAATTTAGTTCCAAAAACATGGGACTGAATAATCTCATGAAGTGTAGGACTAATTAGTCCCATCGTATTGCATGCATTAAATTATGCTAGTCCGATTTTAATCTTAATTCCAAATACCAAACATGACCCAAGAGTACATTGGGCGACTGGGGCCCCTCCAATTTCAATCTTTTCTTTGAGTAGCGAATTTCCTCCCCTCAAAAGTTGTATATACACCCTCTTTGTTTGTGCACTCCATTAAATTTTTTAAAAAAATCTGTTTTTGTAAGCACACCTCACTCTATACCAAATATGCCATTTCCATTAATTTAAAAAATATATATTATAAATAATTATTTTTTCAATCAAAAAACAATTAAACCTTACAATTATCATTTTAACAAATATATTTAAACAATTTCCCAAAACGTATATCTGTGCTGAATCTGTGATGTCTCTTATATGAAAAAATGGTGAATGTATCGAAGATGAAGAAGACATACTGCAAGAGCAAGAAGTGCAGGAAACACACCTTGCACGAGGTAAAACAGTACAAGAAGGGCAAGGACAGATTTAAGGAAAATGAAAAGAAAAAAAAAAAAAATTAGAAAGATGATTTGATTTAAGGATAACATCAACGTAACATTTTCTGTTTTTGGTACTACACAGTACAAGAACGCAGTATAAGAACATCTGTTTTTCATTTTTCGCTGTTGTTATCTTAAGGTTCAGTTTGCCCTATTAATTGAATTTATTTCTAAATTAAAAAAAAAAAATGATCCAGCGATAATAAGGGAATTTTCAAATATATTTGGGGTGTACATACAATTTTTTTGGGTGGAAACATAGTCACTCCTTCTCATCCTGCCCTTGCGTGTACGTAACAACATGGCCCCATGTAATGACTTTTATAACGTAGCTGGTCAAGGTCTTTTTTTTTTTTTTTTTTTTTGACTTATCAAGGTCTTTGTCTGTAAGTCATTATCAAGAATACGATGCATACTTGCGAAAAAAAAAAAAGAGTATAAAATACATAAAGATAAAGTTTTTTTATGAATTTCCACCATCCATTTGTGGATCAGATAATTAAATTTTATTGACATATTTATTGTTTATATGATAGGGGAAAAATCTATCATTGTTGTTAGTTCAATATTTTTGTGATTAACTTATTTCATGTCAAAATAACTTTTATGTGTAACATTAGCTTTATAGGTTTTGTGATTAAAGTTGAAGACATGATATGAAGCTTGATAATCAAGGAATAAAGACATGATGATTAGACGAGGGTAGGAAGATTAGAAGAACGCTTGGAGAGTAAGCTCATATTTGATGTACTCAACCAATGTTAGGTTTGTATTCATGGGCATACATGTAGTGTATCATGTTTTAGAAACTTAAGCATGTAGTCTTTTGACTCATTGTGATAGGACTCAATCCAAATCATACCATACTAGTATCCGGAGGGGCCCTATTTGACACTCCGACGAAATCCTCCTAAACCTTACTAATTGGGCTACAAGAATCCGTGGAGCGAATCCTTAAAATCTTTTAAATCTTTCCTCACTTTTTAAAGCTAAAATAGGTTTTTTTTTTTTTTTTAATAAGTGGCCCTTAAATTTCATATGGCATGCAAAATGTTCATTCACAAGAAGCAAACATCGAATCCATGCCCACTAATTCCAACGGAGGGGATCTCGTGCCATGGTCACCCGCACTTATACCTGAGGAGGTTTTTGAAATAAATAAGAAAAGAGTGAGTTTATTGAAGCTCAGTGAGTGCTCGTAAGTTTTGGATCAATATCATATTCTTTTCTAAAATACCTCCTTAAAACATTGGAAATAGAATTTTATTTCTTAAATGCTCAATTCAAATCTCATATGTTGCATAACAAAATAATATATTTACTAACATAAAATATACATAAAGCTTTTGCCAAAACTAGTAAACATGAGCATAACATAAAGGTACAAACAATTGCAACATTCCATTCGAAATATAATCGTAAATTGCATAAAAAAATAGCTCATTTTCAAGGCTAAATTCTTTTCATATCAAAATGCACCAATGATACCCCATAATACTTACAACCACGCGATAGCTAGACTAACGCTAATCGACGTGGAGTCACGTGGTGATTTAGCTACTAACACCATCCATAACACTTACAAAGACATCTCAACAACTACGTGCGGAATTTCTACATCGCAATGCGTAGCATAAGACATTATCCCACACACGTAAAGGCGACATGATAGACTCTATTCCCCCCAAAGTTAGTGATGCGCCGTCCATGACTTTGTCATACACGTGTGGGACATACCGACTGGGTCTATGAATCTTATAAAGGTGGGTATACATTTGGCCTTTGAAAACTCATATACATATAAATTGTTTTTGCATCAAACATTTGAATCTGAAACCTCACTTTAGTTTGCATAAACATAAAACATAGCTTCATTTGTTAAAAGGGCTTAAAACTAAAACTTGAATTTTATTTCTAAACAAGCTCATACTTGTGAAATCATAAAAACTAGCTTTTCATACAAAACATCATATAAATCAAAATGTTCATTTCAAATACTAAAATGGCAAATGCATTATAAAATGTTTAAACATTGCAAACCAACACAAACTTTTCTAAAATTGTTTTAGCACTCACCTTGAATTCCAAGCTTGCTAAAGTGAGCTTCAATGGCCTTCTTTGGCTCCACTTGCTTCCTCCTCACCTACACATCATATATTCGCTTAGAATACACTATTTTTAACTTCACAAAACTTATCACATAGCTTCTAACTCAAATTACTCTATTGAAAACTATTTTGCCTATAAGCTTCTCTTCTTGGTTTCTACCTAACCAAAGCTTTAAAATTTTGATTTCTTTCCATGAATCCTATTTATTCTCACCTAGGAACATGCCATATACCTGAAATAATTTTTTGAAACTCGAAACGAAAAATGATATTTTTGTACCCCATTTGGCTGAATACTATGCATCTCTCTCCCCCTTGATTTTCTTTAATCTATTCTTGCTTCAATCATCTCCCTAACTCGCATTTAGGTTAGTACAAATGTCAATTCGCAAAGAAACGGCCATCGCATCAGGTGAAGATTTCTTACTAAAATGCCTTTTTTTTTACACTAATTTAGAGGCAACTTTCCCATTTTTCATTTCTAATCTCAATTCTCCTTTCCTTAGTGTTATTCATACTCTATTATACTCATTCAATTCATTTAAACACATAATAGAAGTGGCATTATATGATAACCACTAATGCCCTTCATATAGGCCTTACAATGCAAGTTATCTAATTTCATTTCTAACACTTTTATAAGTTTCTCTAACATGTATTCGGTATGGGCATTATAAGTTCTTAGTCATGCCCTTTGAGCTGACGAATGCCCTTGTAAGCCCTCTATCGTAATATTACGAATCTCCCCGGAAGTAGTCCCTAAATAATTATTTGAGACCCGAAATGGTCCATGGAAACGCCTAAGGATATATGGAACCCATAGAAATCGATTTCGACTCGATTGGAGATTAAACGGAAGGATAAAATGGTGAATGAAATAGAATAATTTTTCAAGGAAATAAGGGACTAAATTGAAGATAAGGTTTAATAATTGTGGTCAAAGTGGAATTAAGCTAAAGGTCAAGGGAGGAGACTGATATTTTTAAGGATGTGACCGTCATTTTGAGGATAGTTTGGGGAGGAAAATAGAAGTCAAAAAGTTTGTCTAAAACTAAAGAGAGAGAGAGAGCTGTCGCAGAAGAGAAGAGAAGAGAAGCCAAAACCAGCTCATCCCACGCGTGAAACCGCCGCTGATCGACGGCGAAACCAGCCTCCAACTACGGTGAAGCCGAGAGGGAAAGAGAGAGAGAAAGAGAGAGGAGAAGGAGGAGAGGAAAACCCAGCCCAGACCAGCTCCAATCAACGTCTTTTTCAGCTCGAAATCAAGCTCGAAACAATGTTGTGAAGTGAGATTGGCGAGGAAGAAAGAGAAGCTTGTGAGGAGGAGAAGAAAGAAGGAAGAGATCCAGCCCAAACCAGTCCATTTACGCATCCAATCCAGTCCCGAATGAAGCTCAACATGAAGAGGAAGAAAGTGATTCCGTAGGGAAGAAATCGGGTGAGTTATTAAAGTTGAAATTGATGATTTAGTTGATGATTGAGTTGACTTCGAAGTAAATTTTATCGGATTCATTATTGGTTGGTTTTAAGTGAAGAATAAGTTGATAAATAAATGGATTTACGTTTATTGGGAGCTTAGGGAACCAAGAAAATAGTGAAAGGTTAAAGATAAAGCGAATCACGCTGATAAACTAGTTTGAGGGGCGATTATGTAAATTGGTAATTTCAAGTTTCCAGAGGTTTACGCGAACGTAAATTTATGCTTCCATATGTTGTGTAGGTGACGGAGAGCTCGAGGATCGAGACGAGAGGATTAGGGGCTTCGCACGCGCCATTCTCAGTCGTCAATTTTGTGAGTGGATTTTATTAAAAGATTTTAAAAGTGTTTTATATTATTAAGTAGAGTTGATAAATAATTTCTTGAGTTTATTTTAAATGTGTTGATATGAGCATGAATTTAGAGTTTGAAATGATGCTATTTTGTGCTTTTGCACTTACCAAAGATGTTTTAATGTTTAATGCATTGAGAAAATGAGTTTTAATACTCATTGCACTCACAAATCAGATTTTAGTGCGTTACACACCCAGAAAAATGATTTGTGCTTTTGGCACCAGAAACTTAGAGCAAAAAGGAAAGTGTTTTCAAACCCATAAGTATACCCTCAGAGATTACAGATCAGTTTAGACCCGATCGGTCTATCCCACTTCAGTTGGCATAGTCCTGGGAAGGGATAAGTTACTAACTTGGGGGGGATAAGTGTCACTGTCTGTCAGTCGAGTCGCCATTACTGATGTAGGGGTAGTGTTTCGTGTGCTATGGTTAGCGCTTGAGAAATTCCGCACATGGCCATGAGATGTCTCAGATTAGGCGAGCTATGGTTAGCGCTGAGAAATTCCGCACATAGCTACAAGAGTATAGATTTAGGGATACTATGAAATTTTAAAAGATATCTGGAAACAGTTTTAACAAGAGAAATGCATATTTGAGAAGAAAAGAGGTTTTAAAAGTATTATTCAAGTTATTTATGATTTACCGTTGCAAGTTTTGTATTGAAATATGTGGTTGTGTTTATATATGAATTCTATTGTTTAAGTTGACTGTTTAAAAGATTTAAATTGGCAAACTGCTTTAGAAACAAAGAATAGTTTTCAAACATTTTTAGAGGAGGACGTTTTGAAAATCAGATTTTCAAAGAAAAGATAAATTATCACTCACTGAGCTTTTAGCTCATTATTTTCTGTTTTATATAAAAACCCCTTCAGGTACTTTCAGCAGGTAGCCGATCAGTAGCATTACCTCCAGTGGGCAAGCCAGCGCAACACGACATCATTGAGTAGCTCATTTTGTTTCAAGCAGTTATATTTTCATGTAAATATCTTTTGAAATGTATAAGTAATTTGAAAGTTGTAATTATTTGTTTATAACTGTTTTTAAACCTGTTTTGATTAATGCGGTTTAAATGTTGTTTGAATTTTCATAAGTTGATTTAACAATCAAATGCATGATTGAGGCCTACGGGCAACTAGAAGTTGGGTTGGTGATAAATTTTAGTTGAAGTGTTGATATTTTTGTAAACAGGTTTTTCGGGAACATTAAAAATACAATTGTTATGCTGCCGAAATTTTGTTAGAAAAATGAGTTTCGAAAATGAATTTAAAATTTAAAATTTAAAATTTTTCCTACGTGTTTTCAGTTTTTAAAGAAAACCCAACCCAACGATGTTTCAGAAAGTATCAAAGAGTTTAGGGTTCGCTCCACGGGTTTCGCTTAACCCAACGAGTCGGGTCTGAGAGGGATCCGTTGGGGTACCCAGCGTGACCGACTAGATCCGAGTTAGAGGTATTCGGGTCGAGTCGCGTCAAGGTGGTATCAGAGCAAAGGTTTTTGAATCAGTTTTGAAAAGTTTTGAGCAAGTTAGTTTTGAAAAGTTTTGAGAAATTTAAGTAAGTTTTTGAGTTGTTTAAAGCATAATATTGCATGATTTCTAAATTACATTTTTATGCATTTCATCATCATAGATATGGAGCGTTGTGGTCGTGGTCACCCGAGGATTCGGAGGGCAGCTGAGGTATCTACGAGAGAGGAGGAGCTTGAGCATGGTGCGGAGTCCGTGAATGCCCTTGTAGAGCAGCCTACCTTTCATCAGGGAGGACCGAGTGGTCAGGCTGCTGGAGGTTTTGATGCGCAGCAGTTTGCGCAGATGTTAGCAACGGCGATGCAGCAGCCGCGGGAGGCTCCCAGTGGTAGGAAGAATGACATAGAGAGAGTAAAGAAGCTAGGAGGAAAGCCGTTCGACGGCAAGGGCGATTCAGAGAGTGCCCTTAGCGTGGTTAGATCGCATGAAGAGAATATACAGGGTGATGGATTGCTCAGAGGAGCAGAGAGTACAGTTTACTTCATTTTTACTAGAGGATAGGGCTCAGGACTGGTGGGATGCCCTAGAGAGACGATACCCAGAGAGGATTTCCTGGGCAGATTTTGAGAGGGAGTATAGAGAGCATTTTTACCCTCAGTCATACCAGAATGCGCAGATGGACGAGTTCTTCAGTCTACAGCAGGGATTTATGTCCCTAGCGGATTATGGAAAAGAGGTTTTCCGAGTTGATCCGGGTAGTCCTTCTGATTGCAAGAAACGAAGAACAGAAGAGTAAAAGATTCTTCGCAGGTTTACATCCAAATCTGAAAGTTCACCTTTCGTTGGCTCTGAAAGATAGATATGGCAGACTAGTGGAGGCAAGCTAGAAAAGTGGAACATAATATGGAGACCATTCCCCGAGCATCAAAGTTCAGCCAGAAGCACACTTGGACCGTGAGTACTAACCACCAGGGAGGATCTAGTAAAGTGGCTGAAGAGTAGTGATCGATCTTCTGGATCCCAGAGCAGAGAGCAGAGTCAGGGGTCACAGAGCAATCATAGTTTCGTGAGATTTTCAGGTGGAATCCCCGAGTTTCAGAGGCAGATTCAGATCACAACCCCCTTGTAGTACGTGTGGTAGGAGCCATCCGGGCGAGTGTCTTGCTAGTAGCACTGGATGCTATAGGTGTGGTCAGGAGGGCCATTACATGAATGATTATCCCAGTATTGCAGCGTCGAACAGACCAAGGATAGGAGCGCTACACCAGGACAGAGTGGTGAGGATCGTGGATCAAGAGGAGAGACTCCCAGATTAGAGCAGCTGCAGATCCTAAGAAGACTAGTGGTGGATCCAGCAGAGGAGGACCACCCAGAGGACAGCCAGGGAGACCTCGTAGTCAAGCTAGAGTACTTGCAGCCATTCAGCCATGCAGATGATGATGTTGATCCCGAAGAAGATATGGGTAAAGAATTCTTAAATTGATAATGACATTTAATTATGTTAGTATTGAGTGATTAGAGTGATCAGTGGTGCTAGTTTTAAATTGATGTAACTCGTTATAGTAATTATCGCCAGAGTTAGATAAGTTATAAAAAGACTATTCAGGAATTTCGAGGACGAAATTTTTATAAGGAGGGGAGAAATTGTAAGCCCTCTATCGTAATATTACGGATCTCCCCGGAAGCAGTCCCTAAATAATTATTTGAGACCCGAAATAGTCCATGGAAACGCCTAAGGATATATGGAACCCATACAAATCGATTTCGACTCGATTGGAGATTAAACGGAAGGATAAAATGGTGAATGAAATAGAATAATTTTTCAAGGAAATAAGGGACTAAATTGAAGATAAGTTTTAATAATTGTGGTCAAAGTGGAATTAAGCTAAAGGTCAAGGGAGGAGACCGATATTTTTAAGGATGTGACCGTCATTTTGAGGATAGTTTGGGGAGGAAAATAGAAGCCAAAAAGTGTGTCTAAAACTAAAGAGAGAAAGAGAGAGAGCTGTCGCAGAAGAGAAGAGAAGAGAAGAAGAGAGGAGGAAGAAGACTGCCGCGCCGGAGCCGATCACCGCCGACCGACCGTCGCCAAGCTCGCCGTACCTCGCCGCACCTCGCCACAGAACCGAGTTGATCGAAGTGAAGCAAAACTCGACTCACGCGAGGAGAAAACAGATCCGGGCAGCATGACGACGACGGAGCTGCTAACCCCGACCGACAGCCATCACGATCAGCCGCCAAGCCCGTCGACCATCAGTTGCAACCTCACCGTGAACTGAGCAGAACCAAGCTGAAACAGAGCTGAACGACGGCCAAAACCAGCTCATCCCGCCCGCGAAACCGTCGCTGATCAACGGCGAAACCAGCCTCCAACCGCAGCGAAGCCGAGAGGGAAAGAGAGAGAGAAAGAGAGAGGAGAAAGAGGAGAGGAAAACCCAGCCCTGACCAGCTCCAATCAACGTCTTTTTCAGCTCGAAATCAAGCTCGAAACAGTGTTGTGAAGTGAGATTGGCGAGGAAGAAAGAGAAGCTTGTGAGAAGGAGAAGAAAGAGGGAAGAGATCCAGCCCAAACCAGTCCATTTACGCATCCAATCCAGTCCCGAATGAAGCTCAACGTGAAGAGGAAGAAAGTGATTCCGTAGGGAAGAAATCGGGTGAGTTATTAAAGTTGAAATTGATGATTTAGTTGATGATTGAGTTGACTTCGAAGTAAATTTTATCAGATGCGTTATTGGTTGGTTTTGAGTGAAGAATAAGTTGATAAGTAAATGGATTTACGTTTATTGGGAGCTTAGGGAACCAAGAAAATAGTAAAAGGTTAAAGATAAAGCGAATCACTGCGATAAACTAGTTTGAGGGGCGATTATGTAAATTGGTAATTCCATGTTTCCAGAGGTTTATGCGAACGTAAATTTATGCTTCCATATGTTGTGTAGGTGACGAGGGAGCTCGAGGATCGAGACAAGAGGATTAGGGGCTTCGCACTGCGCCATTCTCAGTCATCAATTTTGTGAGTGGATTTTATTAAAAGATTTTAAAAGTGTTTTATATTATTAAGTTGAGTTAATAAATAATTGCTTGAGTTTATTTTAAATGTGTTGATATGAGCATGAATTTAGAGTTTGAAATGATGCTATTTTGTGCTTTTGCACTTACCAAAGATGTTTTAATGTTTAATGCATTGAGAAAATGAGTTTTAATGCTCATTGCACTCACAAATAAGATTTTAGTGCATTATGCACCTAGAAAAAGGATTTGTGCTTTTGGCACCAGAAACTTAGAGCAAAAAGGAAAGTGTTTGCAAACCCATAAGTATACCCTCAGAGATTACAGATCAGTTTAGACCCGATCGGTCTATCCCACTTCAGTTGGCACAGTCCTGGGAATGGATAAGTTACTAACTTGGGGGGGATAAGTGTCAGAGTCTGTCAGTCGAGTCGCCATTACTGATGTGGGGTAGTGTTTCGTGTGCTATGGTTAGCGCTGAGAAATTCCGCACATGGCCACGAGATGTCTCAGATTAGGCGAGCTATGGTTAGTGCTGAGAAATTCCGCACATAGCCTGCAAGAGTACAATTTAGGAATACTATGGAAATTTTAAAAGATATCTGGAAACAGTTTTAATAAGAGAAATGCATATTTAAGAGAAAAAGAGGTTTTAAAAGTATTATTCAAGTTATTTATGATTTACCGTTGCAAGTTTTGTATTGAAATATGTGGTTGTGTTTATATATGAATTCTATTGTTTAAGTTGATGTTTAAAAGATTTAAATTGGAAATGCTTTAGAAACAAAGAATAGTTTTCAAACGTTTTTAGAGGAGGACGTTTTGAAAATCAAATTTTCAAAGAAAAGATACATTATCACTCACTGAGCTTTTAGCTCATTATTTTCTGTTTTATATAAAAACCTCCTTAGGTACTCTCAGCAGATAGCCGATCAGTAGCATTACCTCCAGTGGGCAAGCCAGCGCGACACGACATCATTGAGTAGCTCATTTTGTTTCAGCAGTTATATTTTCATGTAAATATCTTTTGAAATGTATAAGTAATTTGAAAGTTGTAATTATTTGTTTATAACTGTTTTTAAACTGTTTTTGATTTAAATGCGGTTTATTAAATGTTGTTTGAATTTTCATAAGTTGATTTAACAATCAAATGCATGATTGAGGCCTACGGGCAACCAGAAGTTAGGTTGGTGATAAATTTTAGTTGAAGTGTTGATATTTTTGTAAATAGGTTTTTCGGGAACATTAAAAATACAGTTGTTATGCTGCCGAAATTTTGTTAGAAAAATAAGTTTCGAAAATGAATTTAAAATTTAAAATTTAAAATTTTTCCTACGCGTTTTCAGTTTTTAAAGGAAACCCAACCCAACGATGTTTCAGAAGTGCTAGTTTTGGTTGGACAAAGTTGCTTTCTTGGGTCATGTTATTTTAGCTGAAGGACTAAGTGTGGATCCCCAGAAGATAGAAGCTATTATGAGCTGGAGACCGTTCAGTAATGTGACTGAGGTCAGGAGTTTCCTTGGATTGGCAGGTTACTATAGGAAGTTCGTTGAGGGGTTTTCCAGAATAGCAGCCCCGCTGACTAGACTAACGAGGAAAGAAGAGAAATTTGAGTGGTTAGATATCTACTAGCAGAGTTTTGAGGAGTTGAACAGAAGATTGACCTCAACTCCTATACTTACATTGTCGATAGGGATGGATGGTTATGCAGTATATAGTGATACCTGGAGGTAGGGTTTGGGTTATGTACTAATGCATAATGATAGAGTTATAGCTTATGCATCTAGGTAGTTGAAGAAGCATGAGCAGGACTACCCTACCCATGATCTAGAGCTTACAGCTATGGTATTTGCACTGAGGATTTGGAGGCATTACTTATATGGTGTTCCTTGTTGGATCTTCATAGATCACAAGGGTTTGCAGTATTTGTTCACTCAGAAATAATTGAACTTAAGGCCGATGAGGTGGTTAAAACTGATAAAGGACCACGACTGTACGATATAATACCACCCCAGGAAAGCTAATGTAGTGGCGGATGCCTTCAGCTCTCTACCTACCAGTTCATTAGTGCATTTAAAGACGGTGTACTTGCCACTGTTGGTGGAAATGAGGTACCTAAGAGTAAGGTTAGAGATGGTAGACTCAGAGGCATTGTTGGCTACTTTCCAGATCTGCCCCATCTTGGTTGATCAAATCAGAGAGCGACAGATAGAAGATCCCTAGTTGGCTACGTTGAAAGGGAGATTGAGAGTGGACAAATATCAGATTTTGTGATCAGAGATTATGGTATAGTGACGATGGGTCAGCGCTTATGTGTACCGGATTCAGAGGATTTGAAGAGAGAGATTATGGACAATGCTCACTCCTAAGCTTATACCATGCATCTGGGTAGCACAAAGATGCACCACACTTTGAAAGCATCACTATTGGTGGAGAGGGATGAAGAAAGAGATAGAAGATTTTATTTCCAGATGTCTGACCTATCAATGGGTGAAGACCGAACATCAGAGACCTGTATAACTGTTGTAGCCCCTCCCTATCCCAGAATGGAAATGAGAGAAGATCACTATGGATTTCGTTGTAGGGCTTCCGCGTAGTCAGAAAGGTTATAATGCTATATAAGTTATTGTGGACAGGTTAACCAAATCAGCCCATTTTCTACCAATCAGAAATGACTACTCCTTAAATAAGTTAGCCCAGCTCTATGTCGATGAGATAGTCAGACTCCATGGTACTCTAGTTTCCATTGTCTCATATCGTGATCCGAGGTTCACATCGAAGTTTTGGCTTCGGTCTACAAAAAGTGTTGATACACGATTGAATTTCAGTACTGCTTTTCACCTTCAAACAAATGGTCATTCTGAGCGAATAATCTAAACACTTGAAGACATGCTTAGAGCATGTGTTCTAGAGTTCAAAGGGAGTTGGGATGTACACCTACCACTGATGGAGTTCACTTATAATAACAGTTATTAGGCCAGTATAGGTATGACCCCATATGAGGCACTTTACGGGCGTAAATACAGGACTCTAATATACTAGAATGAGGTAGGTGAGAGGAAACTAATAGGTCCAGAGCTTCTCAAAGTCACTTCAGACAAGGTTAAAGTCATAAGAGACAAGCTCAAGATAGCAAGTGACTAGTAAAAGAGTTACGCAGATCACCGTCGTAGGGACCTTGAATTTAAGATTGGCGATAAGGTGTTCCTATAGATTTTCCCGTGGAAAGGTGTACTTCGATTCGAAAAGTAGTGGTAAGTTGAGTCCGCGCTACGTTATGCCAGATGAGATCACAGGATGGGGTTGGATTAGTGGCATGTAGATTGAAGGTGGCTAGAATTTATAATGTATTTCATATATCCATGTTGAGGAAATACATTCTTGATATCTCTCATGTACTGGAAAAGCAACCTGTGGAACTAAGGGAAAACGTGTCATATGAAGAGGAACCAGTTCAGATTCTAGATCGTAGGAAGCAGGCCTTACGCAGTAAAGTCATTCCCTTAGTGAAGGTGTTGTGGAAGAATGATGGATCAGAGGAAGCTACATGGGAGCATGAGGAACAGATGCATGCCCAATATCCACACCTATTTGAATCAGCTATGTAATTTAAATTTCGAGGACAAAATTTTTATAAGAAGGGGTGAAATTATAAACCCTCGATTTATGTTTACGATTTCCCTAGTAATAGTTCCTAGGTAATGATTTGAGACCCTAAATGATCAATAAAGTGTCTAAGGATGTAGAGAATTTTCAGAGATAGATTAAACCTGAATTGAAGAATAAACGGAAGGGTAAAATGGTGAATGGCATTAAGTCATTATTAAAGGTGGATAAGGGACTAAATTGAAGTAAGTTTATCAATTAGAGGTCAAAATAGAATTAAGCAAAGTTAAGGGATAAGAATCAAATTTTCAAGGACATGATTGTCATTTTTTAGAAAGTTAGAGTATAAAAGATGGAATTTTTGTCACCATTAACATAATTCAAGCACACAAACCGTGACAAACACAGAAAACAAAGAGAGAAGTTGAGAAAGGGAGAAGGATTCGACCAAGCAAGGAAAAGAGATAATCAAGTGATCTTAAGCCATTTTCGAACCTCCAATCATGCCTTCAAGATCACCCAAGCTAGATAACCAAGTTAGAGTGATAAACTAAAGTGAAAAGAGGTGAGTTCTTCAACTTTTGAGCTTGTTTCAAAGATGTTTGTGTTGATGTTTGGGTTGAGATTTGATGGGGGTTTTCATTTGTATTGTAAGTTGAACTTTAAGAGACCAAAAGCAAGAGTGAATCATGTGGAACCAATCAAATTGATAAGCTAGGGTTAGGTAGGAGAAACCCTAAGTTGGCTAAGCTTGATTTGAGGTTTGTGTTAAATGAAATATGTTGACTGTTAGGTGTTTGATGAAATGTGGTAAAGGTTTAGCATGAAAAATTTGAATGAAATAAACTTGGTGTGAGTTAAGGCATAAAAGGCCATATTGAGAGGTGTGTGATGCAAATGCAATCTAAGGGTTTTAAGCATGATTTCATGTTGAGTTCATGCTAGAAAAACTTATGCTAATGTTAGAAAACCAATCTAGACAACTTACATTGTAAAACCTCAATGAAGGATATTAGTGGTTTTCAAGTAATACCACTTCTTTTATGTGTTTAATGGAATCGAATGAGTATAATTGAGTGTGTATAGCCCTAAGGAAAATAGAATTGAGTTTAGGAATGAAAAATGGAAAAATTGTCCCCTAAATTAGTGTCGAAAAAATGGGGTTTTTAGCTAGAAACCATTACTCGATGGTCGTTTCTTTTCGGTTTGACTTTTGGACCGATCTAAGTGCGAGTTAAAAAGATGAATGGAAAAAGAATGGATGAAGGAAAATCAAGAGGGAGAGAGTTGTACTAGGTTCGGCCAAAGGGGGTCAAAATCAGTGATTTTTCGTTTTGAGCTTCAGAAATATATTTCGGGTATATAAGGGTGTTCCTAGATGAGAATAAGTAAGATTCATGGAAAGAAATCGGAATTTTAAAGCTTCAGTTAAGTAGAAACCAAGTAGAGAAGCTTTTTAGTGAAAATACCCTTTTTTGGGTTAGTTGAGTTAAAAATCAATGCGTTGAGTTTTGTAAAGCTAAATTTAGCATATTCTAAGCAAGAATGTGATGTGTAAGTGAGGGGGAAGCAAGCGGAGCATGACAAGGCCCTTGAATTTCTTATACGAAGCTTTAAGATCAAGTGAGTGTCTTTGTAAAAATGTTTTTGCTATGATGTAGTTTAAATTCATGCTTAACTATATCAACCTGTAAATGATATCAAATGAATTCTAAATTGAAATTGTTGCATGGATTATGGAAATGATTTATATGAAATGTGGCTTAAATGAAAAAGAAATTTAAAATTGAAATGAAATTGAAAACCAATGGTACGCTTGATAGTACTTTATATATCTCCGGTCGGCGAGACCGTGTCTGTATAGTCCTGTGGGTCATTCAATGCACGTACGAGGTATATTATTAGCTAGTTTCCACCCGAGCGATGTAGAATTCCGCTCCGTAGCGACATAGAATTTTGCTACATAAAAACTGGATAGATGGCCTGAACGATGTAGAATTCTGGGATGGCCTAAGTGATGTAGAATTTCGCTCTACTTTTAGGGTACCATGTGGTACAGACCACCAATGGTTAGCCTATTTTATTTAGAAATGCTTTGAAAGATATTATTGCCACCACTGTTAAAATGTTTTGATAGAAATGGAAACCATACAACCTATTGTTTGAAAGTTATTTTAATGAGCATGAATTTTATTGAATTTTGAATTATTTCTATTGTTATTGAATGGATTTTGAATTTCAGAAATATTAAGTTTTCAATCATAGCATTTGATTATATATAAAATGTTTTAAAAAGATTTGTGGGAGGTAAATTGATAAAATTAGATTCAACAAAAAATTATATAACACTCACTGGACTATCAAAGCTCATTATGTTTTATATTTTTGTAAATAAAACTTCCCCAGAGAAAGGTACAGGTGTAGGTACTTCAATAATAGGAACTTTGGATCGCGATTAGAGGAGTTGAGTTGCTTGTGATGTTCTTTTTGAAATGCGGGACTACTTGTATATAATTTTGAGACATGCATATAACGATTTGTATATAAACTGTTGAAAGTTACTTGAAAGGATTTTAAAAATTAATTTGATTTTATGTTTGAAACGGATTGAAATTATTTGTGCATGACTTATAAATTTACTTCAATATACCTTTCAAACCGTATACATGATTGTGGTTGCTTGTGAATTGAGAAAGTTTAGGGCCTGAGTGTAAGCCCTCGATCATATTTTACGGTTTCCCTAATATTAATCCCTAAGTGATATTTTGAGATTCTAAATGATCAATGGAAGTGTCCATGAATGTAAAAAATTTTCAGAAATGGATTGAATTCAATTGGAGGTTAAATGAATAAGCATAAGGGTAAGATGAAATTAAGTAATTATTAAGTGTGACATTAGGGACTAAATTGAAATAAGATTTTCTACTTGGGGTCAACTTAGAATTAAGTAAAGTTTAGGGACGAAAACTAAATTTTTCAGGATATAATGGTCATTTTGAAAAAGATCAAAATATAAATACAAGCACATAGCCATTTCACGCCATTTTTGAAGCCACAAAATTGAAAGAGACTTGGGTGATTCCGGCCATGAAGAGAGAAGGAAGGATTAAGTTGTTCAACCAATTTTTGAGTTTCCAATCAAATCTTCAAGCCACCCTAAGTAAGAAAAACAAGTTTGGAGCAAGATCAAAGCCAAACTAAAGTTAGTTTTATGATTTTTGAAGTTGTTTCAATGATGGTTGTGTTGATGATTTGGTTGGAAATTGGTATGGGTTTTTATGTATGATTGAAGTTAAGTTTTAAGGGACCTAAAGTAAGATTAGATCACATGGAAATCACTAAGTTTGATGAGTTAGGGTTTGTATGGGAGAGACCCTAAGTTTGATATGAGATGGTTGTAATTAAAACATGTTATAGATTAAATGTTTGATGAAATGTCCAAGTGAAATAAAATGAAAAACTTGAATGAAATGGACTTGGTCTATGTTAGGGCATAAAAGGCTATAGTGAGGGATGTAGGAATCCAATGGAATTATAATGTTTTAAGCATGATTCCATGTTGAATTCATGCTAGAGAAACCTATGATAAGCTTATAGAAATGTTAGAAATCAAATTTGATAACTTTCATTTTATGACCTCAAGTGAAGGGCAATGGTGATTTTTATGTAATACCACTTCATGTATGTACTTTGATGCATTGTATAAGTATAATTAAGTATGTATAACATTAAGGAAAGGAGAATTGATATTAGGAATGAAAAATATGAAAGCTGCATTGAAAAAGTGGTGAAAACGTGGGGTTTTTCCTAGGTTTCGCCACCCGATAGTTGAAATTTTTCGGAACAGTTTTACGGGTGATCTAAATATGAGTTAGCAAGATGAATGGAATAACAATGAAGAGAAGGAAAGCTAGGGATTGCTCTCTAGCATAGGTTCAATCAAGGGGGGTTGAAAATGATCAATTTTTGTTTCAAACTCCAGAAAATTATTTCGTATATATGAGGGTGTTCTTAGGTGAGAATAAGTAGGATTCATGCAAAGAAAACGGAATTTTAAAGTTTTGATTAAGTTGAGACCGAGAAAGGAAGTATGTAGGCAAAATAATGTTCAAATGAATTAATTGAGTTAAAAGCTATGTGATTAGTTTTGTAAGGTTAAATTTGGTCTATTTTAAGCAAAATGTGATGTATCGGTGAAGGGCAAGCAAATGAAACAAGTGAAGGCTATTGAAGCTCCTTATACGAAGCTTAAGATTAAGTGAGTGTTACACCTTATTTTGAAGTGTTTATAACTGGATTTGAAAGTTATAAGAAATTTCTATTGTGAGGGCTATACATTGTTTTGAAATGCTTGTGATGGATTTATAAAGCTCTTTGAGTAATTGAAAAGTTATAAGAAAAGTTCAACTGTGAATGCTTAAATGATTTTTGAAAAGTTTGTATTTGTTGGCAATGTTTACACATTTTATAGTAGGATTTGCCATTTCAATACTTGAAATAAGTATTTGATTTATATGAGGTTTTGTATGGAAATTTTAATATTTATGATTTCATGAGTATGAGTTTTATTTAGAAAAGGAAATTCAAAGGTTATGTTTTAAGTTTTTAGCTAATGAAGTTGTGTTTTATTATTATGCAAACGAATAGATTTATGGATTTTTAAATATAAGCTATTTTGTGCTCTTTACACTTAACAAAGTTTATTTTGTACTTATTGCACTAAGAAAATGAGTTTTGGTTGCTTTTTGCACGTAGAAAAATGAATTTGGATGCTTAATGCACTTAGAATTAAGTTTTTATGCTTATTGCACTCTAATAAAATATTTTTGTGCTTTTGCACTAAGTAAGTAAAAAAGGCCATAAGTATACCCACTTTTATAAGACTGAGTTTTAGACCCAGTCGGTGTATCCCACATTAGTATGACAAAATACTAGGAGGATGCATCACTAACTTTGGGAGAAATTGAGTCTGTCGTGTTGCCTCTACTTATTTGGGATATTATCTCGTGTTATGATTAGCGATGTAGCATTTCGCACATAATTGCGAGATATCTTTGTAAGCAAGTAAGTGTCACGGTTGGTGTCAGTTACAAATCACCATGTGACTCCACGTCGATTAGAGTTATGCCTAACTATCGCATGATTGTAAGTATTATGGGGTAAGAATGCTGTTTTTAGATAGCAAAGGAAGTATTTAAAGTATTCAAGCAAGCAAAAGTATTTTCAGATTTTACTATATGTGATTTTAAGTGTTTAGCACTTTGTATGTTCTGAAATTTATAAGTTTTATATAAGTTTATGCAAATAGGAGTTTTAAAAATTTTCTATGTAAGTTTTGCATTGAAATATATAAGTTTTATATGAAGTTTTATTAGCCATCTTATATGTTTATCAAGATATAAGTTTTATATGAAGTTTTAAGTATGTATAAGTTCAAAATGATATTCAATTTATAAGGTTGATATGAATTTATGTACTTACTGAGTTTATGGTTTTTGTATGTATGCTTTGTAATTTGAATAAGGTTTATGCTTTTTAAGATTTCAAGTTATATAAAGTTTTATATATATGAGCTTTAGAGTTCTTTACGTATGTTTCGAAATGGAATGAGATTTAAAGTTGAGAAGTTTTAAGAAATAAAGATTTTTAAGTTACAAATTCTATGAAATTTTTATGTATTTATATGTATATATATATATATATATATGTTTATATGCATTTTGATGCCTTTGTGAGTTTTATAGATTTATAAGCTTATGTGAAGTTTTATGCTCCTATGTATTTTAAAAATTTTCCATTTACGCTTTGCAATAGAATAAATTTTGAAACTTATGAGAAGTTTTAAGAGATAGAAATGCATTTTGAAATTTTTTTTTTTTAAGAAGGTATTTTAATAAATAAAATTTTTAGTTAAAAAGAAATATAAGCACTCACTAAGCTTCCATAGCTCATAGTTTTTGTTTTTATGTTAAAAACCTCATTAGGTATAAAAGTGGGTGATCGAGATCAGAGGACTCCTCTAGAAGAGTAGGTGGGCAAGGACACGACATTGCTTCTGTATAAATACATTTTGCATATTTTGTATGTGAAAGAAATTTTGGGTAAATATATGTTTAAGTTGTAAATGAGTGGTAAATTAATTATGTATGAATTTGAAAATTTTAGTTACTTTTAAAGCATTTGCTTCAATTGTAAAGTGTTTGATTTATGATTTCATGCTTTTGATTTTTAACGAAATGGATTTGTGATTTAAAGTATATGTTTGAAGCTAAAGAAGTTGGGTTATGGTTGAGAAACTTGTAGAAGTGTAAATTTCCTTTTACAGGTTTTGGGTAAGTCAATAATGCAGTTGTTATGCTATCCGATTTTTTGTTTTATAAAATGACTTGGTTTTAAGAAGTTAAATGAAATTTTAGTTTTGAAAACGAAACCAACCCAACTAGCTTTCAAAGAAAATGAATGAATAAGTTTGTAAGCAAAAAGTTTTAAGGATTCGCTCCGTGAATTTCTTTTAGTCCATCAAGTAGGGTTAGAAGGGATCCGTTGGGGTGCCAAGCAAGGCCCTCCAGACATAAGTATGGAAGGATTCGGATTGGGTTCCTATCACTGAGGCCCAGGAGTTGAGAAATTGTTTGATTTTTGAAGTGTTTATAATTTCTATAAACTTTGCAAGGTGACATAGTCAGAAAAACAGTTGTTATGTTGCCTAAATTTTGATAAATCTATTTGTAAAAGTGTAAAATAAAAAGAAAAATTTCTCACACGTTTCTATATAAAAAAAAGGTTTCTAAAAAGATAAAACGGCTTAACTTCACAGGAACCTTCCAACCGGATCAGATATCCTCTGAAAAGTCCACCGTAAAGTTGCCAGCTAGCTGCCTAGGGAAAGGGGTCTGTCATTTACTTGTATTGCATGTTTCCAAGCTGGTCGCAAGAATTTTAATTCTTTTCAATTTGTAATAGGTCGATGGTTCATCTGAGAGTTAAAAATTAAGTCCCCGGTATGTCTAAGTTTACTATTCTATGTCAAAATTTGCCATAAACAATTTAATAGACACACCCTCCGATAAGGAATAAACAAATTATGGATAAATCTAAGCGACTCTTTCTTAAATCCAAGCAGTCTTTTCGTAGGTGTTTGCCTTCGATCCTATTGGGGGATCAAATTGATTATAGAAACATGAGTTTAATTAGCGATTTATTAGTGAACAAGAAAAAATATTTTCTAGACGGGTGAATAGATTAACCTTAAAAGAACGATGATTAATTACTATTGCTATAAAACAAACTCGTATTTTATCTTTATTACCTTTTCTTAATAATAAGAAACAATTTGAAAGAGGGGAGTCAACTGTTAGAAATACTGGTTTTAGGAACGAAAAGAAAAAGGCTTACTTTTCAATTGAATCAAAATTCTAATTTGAATTCAAACATAAATGGATGTTTTGTTTAAAAAATTATGAGAATCCATTGTGTCGTAAGAATTGGGGAAGACGAACAATTTTTTTATCGAGCATGTTCGCTCATTTTGATGACTTTATCGTACATATTATCCGATTTTATCATACTAATTTCTACCCTACCTTCCCGAAATTCATTCTTCAGGAAATTCCATGGTGTCTCTTGTACAACTACTATAATTTCTTAATTTTTTTTCTTTAATGTAACATAACTACTTTTTCTTTTTTTGGATATTTAGTTACCAACTGTTTTAATCCAATAGATAAATAATAATCCTGCTACTGCTAGCGTTAAACGAAAATGGTGCTTGTCATTTATCACTTTCCTTGAAAAGTTTCGATAGCTTTGTGAGCATATGATCTTAAAAAGACAAAAAATAATTGTAAAATCAACTCATGAATATGGTAATATTTGATTTCAATGTTTTTAGTTGAAAGATTGAAATTTGGTTAATGCAATTCACAATTTAATTATGCCATATACAAGAAATTTGATTTTACAAGTTACTTTTGTTTGGCATAGATCAAAATATGAACTCTTCTTTTTCATTGCAAAACCTAGAAGTTCGAAAGTTATACATTTTCAAGATTAGAAGCAAAACTCAATCTCAAACACGAATGATAAATCTTTGTATAAATTAATTTGAAAATTTAACTCTTTATTGCTATCATCAGTTTAGCCAGTCATAAATACAATTCTAGTAGATAACTTTCACGGCATAATTGATTTCTATAAAATATTTGTCCCATGAGAAATATGAAAGTATCACTTCGTAAACGACCACCCCTTCCTATCTTCCATCGAAATTTAGTAGCGCTTCAATAACAAATTTAGAGCTTCACCTCGGATTCTTTAACTGAGTCCACAATACTTCAACCAAGAAAACATGTAATTTGGCGAAAAAGAAATACAATGCCAAAAGTCGGAGATTCTCACTAGTTTAGAAAGGCAAAATTCAATCACCTTTAAATTTGAGCTTTCTCATGCCCGGATAGTATATTAATTATTACACAGCAGAATAGGAGAACAACATGACTGTAGCCAAAATGATCACTAGTGCTCGCCACCACCTACTTTGTCCACTTTTATGCTCCTTCGCTGAAAACTTATTCCTTTCCTCCTTATCAGCTGAAAAAATAAGTAGATAGCATAGATGTCAATAAAGTTCAGTAGAGAGAAATAGTGAAGTGCTAATGCTTACCAGCAGCTTGAGAAAGCACTCGATTATAGTCAGTGGAGATTTGCCACACAAAGTAGCCAAGTAAGCCCTTCTCTTTGGCATAGGAAACTTTAGTTCGAATAGCCTCAACATCATCAAAAGCAATCCAAGATGTCCCAATAGTACAATAATTCACCATATAAGTTGCATTATAAGTAACTTTAGCTTCATATCGTTCGATGTAATCCTTGATGTCCGTATAACTCATATATCCCTTCCGTGACATGGCTGGGCCTGTTGATGGTGCACCAATGCCATTCTCATTGGAGTTTGCAAGTGTCCACGCATAGCCAAAGTAAGGTAAACACATGACCAACTTGTTTGCTGGTAGTCCTGTATTGATCCACGCCCTTATACCACTATCGGTACTGACATCACTTGTTGGGTTATACAGAGCTGCATTAGCAGCTGTAAAGTTTGTGCTTGTAGGGTAAAAAACTGTCAGCAGTGATGACATGAATCCAATTCAAGTATCGCGTCATGGACTCTATAGGGTACCTTCCTGAATAAATTTTTGGAGAATACCTTACCATTGTAGTCAAGATCAGTCGTGGCTGACTTGAATTTTTTACCTCTAATTCTATAGTAGCTCGCCACTCTTTGAAGAGAATACCCATATTAAGCAAATTAGAGCTAGTTATATTTTGAGAAATCAACCACCAAAGATCTAGGCCTTGAAAGCCATAAAGCCTAGCTATTTTAATTAACGAGTCAATGAAAGATTTTCTATAAGAAGAATTGCTAACCATTGCAGAAAAGATTGAATGATTTGTTTGTTTACCAATGGATAGAAGGGTGGTGACTGCTGGGTTATGTTGTTTCACAGTTTTTGTGAAGGTGGAGAAGTGATTTCAGCAAAAGGTGGTAAGGAAAGCTGATAGGAGGTCGAATTCAGACCAGCAAAACCACAAATAAGGTGAGTAAAGAGAGAAGAATCGATGTTCGGAATCGCGAACTCCTTTTCTACATACGAATAATAGCCAGCTCTAATCCAAGTTTCTGCTTTCAAAAGGTGTAATTCTAAGAGATAAGGAAAATATGAAGGACAATAACGAATATTTTGGATGCCCTCGAGGACAACTGCATTGTGAAGCCTAGCTCTGCTGAATTTAGAAATTAAAAACTCCTAAATGTTTGTGGAGATACTTTCAGTAACCCTGTCTGAACTTTCAAGGACTTCTAGAGCAAATAAGCCAGACAGTTTAGAGTCTAGACCAAATCAGTTTCACACGACGATGTGTGACCCTAAAAAGAGAGCAATTTGAGAGAGAAAAAGTCGTGGAAGGACATTTGTTGCAAAAGTCATGGAAAGCTCTTTGTACATTAGCATACATAATTTAGGTTACTAGTAGATATCCAATATTTTTGTCCAACTTTTCCATCCAATCTTTGTCAATACCATGTCAACTGTTTTGTCGATCTCAAACCTAAATATTTAACGACATATTATTAACTGACACATAAGATTGGATGAAAAAGTAGGACAAAAATGTTAGATGTCTATTATTATCATATAATTTAATGCCCTTCGCGTATTAATTAATTAATTTCAAATTGTCATATGCATATTTATAAGTTTGGGTGATTATCGAAAATGATGTTTACATACCATCGACTCAAACCTCAGTAAGTTTTGTGGGTAAAATATTCTATTATAGTCTAAAGTATTGAATATCAAAATTTAGGAGAGGGCCATCAAAATCTACTAATCAAAAAATCTAAGATTAACCTATATTCCTACTGCATAAGTTGTCATCACAAAGTATAAGTTTATAACATCAACTCTATGATTTATTGCTGTGCTATTGGCTGATATACAGCTGTGAATATTACTCTTCTGAGTTCGTTTGGTGAATTAACTTGAACTATACGTGTATATACAGACACACACATAGACAAAATAGTATTATCCCTTTGTTTGGGATGGTATGAGATTGGATAAAATATAATTATGTTATATGTTTGATAGGATGTAAGAATTGTTATAACAAGATTAGATTAGATTAAGTTTTGAATCAAATAAAAATTATTATAAATTAATTTCAAGCAAAATAAGATTTTTATTTTGAAAACAATATTAATTTATTTTCTCAAATTACTATGTGTAAATATTATATTGTTTAAGATTACTTTTGAATAAACTAAAATAATTAAAAATTTGAATGATTTAGAATTAAAATTTAATAAAAAATATTATTAAAATTTTTTTTTTCTAGCGTTCTAATAAATACATAAAATTTAACTCTAAATTTGTTAAATAAATTATCTTACTTTTGAAAGGGGCATCTAAAATAATGGTATTCGTACAAATAGAAAAAAAAAAAGTAATAAAAGTCAAAATAATAATAATAATAAAGAGCCACTTCAACATTATTAAAGGAACACAAGCACAAACTTTATTTATTTATTTTATAAGGTGTTGTGGTATTTTATTAAAAAAAGAAAAAAACCAAAAATAAATTTTTTTAAAAAAAAAAACAACATACAATGAAAGACAAGACAAAAAACCAAAATAAAACAAAAAAATGAACTCTAAAAGATTATAACCAAATTATAGGAAGAGAAAGACAATAGAAGATTTAGTTGAAATTAAACCTTTGCAAATCAAACCAGATTATGGGAAGAGAATGACAATAGAAGATTTAGTTGAAATCAAACCTTTGCAAATCAAACCCTATAGTAGATCTCATTAAAAACCTTACTAAAAAAATCTAATGGGAAAAACTCAGCAAGAAAAAAAGAGTATCCACCCTCCAAAGCCAAAACTAAGTAGATCAATAATAGTGCTTGCCAAGTAAATCATCAAAATGAAGGGGACCCACTCGCTCTATATCATTAACTAGATCCCAATGAGACATACAAACCAAGGGAAGAAAATGTCAACTATCATCATAGTAAACATCTCTAATACGAGTTGAAATAGAAAGCTCCGAAAGAGGCAAGTCAGAAGCCCTATCTATAAGAGGCCCATCCATCCAATTGTCCAACTATAGATGGACATCTGAATGACGACCCACCAACCATTTGGACTCAAGTACCAAAAAAATTTAATGACTTTTCATATCATGCCAAATAGAGGAAGAAATATATCTCACCTTAAGAAGAAGCACAGAAGAAAGTCATCTAGCATGGAGAAACTTGAACATCATAGAATCCTCTTTCATGAATCTCTAAATAAATTTTTTAAAGAAAGTTTCATTAATAACATGTAGATCTTGCAAACCCATACCCACCTCAAGTTCTGATCAATAGTAGACATTCTAGAAAACTTGAATTGCTTTTCTCTTATCAATAGAGTCTGTCTAATAAAAATTCCTAATTGAAGAAGTGAGAGAATGCAAGATAGACGAGAGTCAATGATACGTCTAAAAAGAATGAAGAACCGAACCGTAGACCACTAACTGAATAAGACACAACCTATTAACCATAGAAAGAGTAAAACCCACCAAAGATTGAAGTTTCAAATGAATTTTATCAACCAAAGACAAAAACTGTTAGGCATTGTGCCTTAAGAGCTTATAATTTGTAAACGTTTAAATAAATTATAAATAAATAAAGTTTATTTTATTCAATTAATGTGCATTTATGAAATGTTTGCTTCATACGAATATCATGTAACATCCATGATTACTTATGTAGTCCCAAATTAAGTATGTAAGTATTATATACAAGAGGATTTAGTTTGAGATTAGTAATCAAAAGAGTCCGTAGAAAGCAAACAAAGCTGGGTACTTTGTTTGTGGTAAATCTACAGTTGTGGTCCATTTCGTATTTGATACGATGATCTTATCCGGGATTGTTCATATGGCGATATGAAAATGGAGGCACTTATATAATAGAGATTATATAGGACTGGACCTCGATAAAATGAGTTCCTTATTAATATCCGTTAAACAAAGAAATTCTTATTTATTGATTAGATAATCATATATGGATTGATCTTAATCCTGAGTATTTAATGGACTCCTATTTGTTGGGTCATGTCTTTTGATTTACATGGGTGAGACTGTTATAGATTTACGGTCAATATACATCGTACTTTGGAGATGTGATTTAATAAGTGGCTTGGAAACATTCTACACAATAATGGAATTCACTCCTTCTTGCGAGAAGTAGATAAGTAGTTTCCTTAAGTGTTGATTCGGGTCTTGAACAATAAGAGCGCTCAACTTTCTGTTTATGAGTAAATGGAAAGATAAATTCATAAGTTGTTATGGATATATTGTTCATTAGAGAATCAATGGTACTTAAAGGAACAAGATATAATTAGAGAGGTATAACGGATTTTAATAACCTAGCTCTAATTATGAACTACTTCGTGGAGGATCGAATCATATGAAATGATTAAATTGATGGACACTGAAAATTCAAATTGTGTAAAACATCTACAATTTTGAGAGTACAACCTTAAGTTTTTAGTGGAGTAACTCTAAGGTTAATAATAGTGAATTATTAATTAAAGAGTTTAATTAATAATTCCGATATTATTGGAGATCAAATTGTAGGTCCATTTGGTCCCCTTGCTAGCTCACAACCACATAAAGAAACAAGTTGAAGAATATAATTAGATTGTCCGATTATTGGTGTACATATAAATTTATGTACATGTTCATAAATTATTTAAATAATTTGATTATTTAAATATTTATAATTATTTAATTAATGGTTAATTATTTAATTATTTGTAGAGGTCATGGGTTCAATTATAAATGATGTCATTAAATTAATTATGATTTAGAATCATTTAATTTAATGAAAAATCATTTAATTAATTAATGGAAATAATAATTTTAATTGGAATAAGATTCCATTTAAATTATATTAAAAGAGTTTTAATTTAATAGGAATTAGATTTCATATTAAATTAAAAGAATAGAATTCTAACCCAATAAAGAATTTGATTCCATATTGGATATGAATTATGTCTTTCAATTTTAATAGGAATTTAAAATTCCTTGTTAAAATTGAAGAACCCTAATTAATTATTAGGAATTAGATTCCATATTAAATTAAAAGAATAGAATTCTAACCCAATAAGGAATTTGATTCCATATTGGATATGAATTATGTCTTTCAATTTTAATAGGAATTTAAAATTCCTTGTTAAAATTGAAGAACCCTAATTTGCCATTATAAAAAGATGTTTTATAATTGGTAATGAGAGTGGTGGTAGAAAGAATTTTTGGCTACTTGAACAAAAAATTTTCATTGATAAAAATCACCAAATAACCATCTACTTCAAAAGGATCTTCAAAAGATTATGCCCACACACAGTTTCTTTGTGAAGAGTCATAGCAAGGAAGATCAGATGGTAAAGAATCTGTGAATCAAAAGGGATCTATTCAATCTTCATGCAAGGTAAGATTCGATCTTATTTTAATTATTGAATCGTTATTACTAGCATCGATCGGGCATGTTTTATTTGAAAATTTTTTAAAATTCACATTTCCGCATTCGAATTAAAATCGAATTTTCCCTTCAATTGGTATCAGAGCCCGGTTTTCGCTAGTTTAATAATTGATTCAATAATGATTGAATTTTCTTTTGATTATGATTCTTTGTATGTCATAGAGTAGGCACAAATTATTGCTTGATATATATTCATGTTTGATGAATTGGATTTGCATGGATTGATCGTTAATTGTATGGTTCTTTGGCTAATTTAATTTGATTAATTTGTAAGCCGTTTATGGACATTATTCTTTCCATTGTAATATCATAGATTTAGGATTTTATTTTTGTCGAAGATTTAAACGCGAAGATTGATAACATCGGGGCTGAATTCTGTCACGAAAATTGGGCAAAAAGTTGCGATTGAATATGGAATCGGTTTATAAAAAAAAATTTGCACGTTGTTAAAGTGTGCATATGATGCACGACCAGATGACAGCGTGCGAAGGGCTGTGTGACAGCTTAATTCGCAGTCAAGTTCAGCGGTGCAGAAATTTGTGCATAGCTGAACTGCTGCGCTGCAGTGTGCTGTGCTGGTGCGGCTGGACTGCAGTGCGCAGCGTTGATGCGGTTGCTGCGCTGCAGTGTGCTGTGCTGGTGCGGCTGGACTGCAGTGTGCAGTGCTGGTGCGGTTGCTGGACTGCAGTGCGCAGCGATTGTGCAGGTCTGATGGCGTGATGACTGGTTTTGAGCCAGTTTGAGTGCGTAAAAGGCAGCAGCAAACGACGCATGGAGAACTGGTTTTGAACTGGTTTTCTGGGCAGCAAGTGAACTGATTTTGAACCAGTTGAACATCAGGTCTGATGCACCAGTTTACATGACCAGTTGTACGTTTGGGTGCGGTGGTTTGGCGTCAAATGGCTGGTGCATCTGGGGTGGTCTGCTGCGTTGAAGAGCTGTGTGACAGCTTGATGCACGGCCAGACCTGAAGTGTGGTACTTACGCGTACTGAACTGGTTCAGCAGCTGCGCGACGCGAGACTGGTTTTGAACCAGTAGCACATGCGGTCAGATGACTGGTTTGCGAACCAGTTTGATGAACCGCAAGGCAGTTGTGGTTCAGTTTGGCTACGCTTGAATGGAGTTCGGCAATGCATGAAGGACTGTTTTCTTGAACCAGTTGGGTGTTCATCCAGTGGCGACAAATAGAGACTGAAATTGCTGCAGGTTGGTGCATGTGGTGCTTGACAGGTAGCATGCTCAAATTGTGCACGAGTGCGTGAAGGAACCTGCATGAGTGTGATGCACAAAACAGTGCAATTATTGCACTTGTTTGTGCGTGAATGATAATGCACTGGTTGCATGAGTATGCGACACATGTGCATTTAGCGCACATGATTGATGATGCATAATCTGCACATGTATGCTCACACTTGAATATTTCTTTGTTGGCTTTAAAAATCAAGAAATTGGCTTGTAAACCAATCCATTTTCTTGATAATTAAATTAGATTTAATTATAAGTCCATTAAAAGCCCATCAAGATCTTGAAGACCATGAAGTTCTTGAAGATTACAAGTGAAGGCCAAGGAATGTCCTTGGTTAATTTTGTAATATCTAAAATTAGTTTTAGGTCGTTAAAGCCAAAGAACCCGATCAATCACATGTTATTTATTTTAATTGTTTATCATGTGATGATTGAATAATTTATTGATAACATGATCATGCATAAAATATGTCATATAGAATAGAAAGTGCCTACTCGTTGCATTATAACATGACATACATACATGTATTATTATTTATTTTTTCTATTAAATAGTTTATTAGTTAAAATAGAGATAATAATACATTAAATACCAATTTCATAATTTGTTAGACTTTTAGTTAAAAATACTAGGTTCACAAATTAGAAATATATAATTAGTTTTAATGTGATTAAAATAAATATATTTCAAATAATTGGTAGTTATAAGTGTGGATTAGATTTTAAGAGTTAAAATTGGGTAATCTCACATTAAATCTAATCGTCATAATTAAAGAGTTTAGATTATATAGATTAGATCTTTCATAATAAATTAGATTTTTAAGAGTTAAAAATCTGGTAATTTATTAGGTGTTAATAGAATGATGATTCTAGTAACATACTGATTCCTAGTAACTTAGATTATACTTGTTAGCCGTTAATAATCTAAGATGATGACTAGGAATATTAAAATAGAAAACCCTAATCCTAAAATAGTGAGTGAGAGAGGCATATATGACAATATATCCCACGGTCTCCATCGTTAGTTCAACACCGTAAAATTTAAATGGCGCCTCAAGACGGCTTTGTTATCGTCCCCCTACGAATGGTGTCTATTTAGGTTGATCAAGGTTGACTTCCTAACGGATAGGAATTCTAGATGTATCTTGTGATTGACCTACCCTACGGCGGACAATTCTCGAGTTAAGTCTATGGACTCCAAAATGATGGGTTATACTCATAAAGGAAATAATTAATTGTTAATTATTTTTCTTGACCGAAAAACGGTAGTCAAATAATATATGAAAAGAGTTTTCTGTTATATTATTTGATTGAGACTGTCTCAGTCTAACATACAAATATTTGACCTACCTTACGGCGGCACCTATTTGTGGCATGTTAGATTATCGTGGCATAGTAATTCTTTTTAGGGTATTTTTGATTCATTATTCATGTATCATGCATCATGTTTAATTTTATGCTAAAATTTATGATATTCATATGAAGCAATTTTTGAATAAAATATTTTGTTTATTTATTTCAGCAATGTCATCACCTTTAATTACCATACTTGCCAATGATAAACTGAATGGGGATAACTATGTTAAATGGAAAAATAATATGAACGCCATTTTAGTCTGTGAGGATCTAAATTTGTCCTGATGGAGGAGTGTTCTCCTGTGCCACCTACAAATGTCACGCGTAATGTACGTGAAACCTACCAAAATTGGGTTAAGGCTAATGAAAATGCCCGTTGCTACCTGTTAACAGGAATGTCTGACGTGCTTGCTAAGAAGCATGAGGCAATGACTACAACATCTCAGATGATGGAGTCATTATAAGGGATATTTGGGCAACCTTCTGAGCAGCAGCGACATGAAGCTGTTTGTGCTGCTATGACTGCTAAGAAGAATGAAGGGACATCAGTTCGAGAGCATGTCTTGAACATGATGACCTATTTTAATACAGCTGAAACTCATGGTGAGGTGATTAATGAGCTCAAAGAGAAGAAGATGAAAGGTAAATATGATTTACTAGTCATTGAATCTTGTTTAGTGGAGGATGATTCATCCACTTGGATAATTGATTCAAGAGCCACTAATCATGTTTGTTCTTCTTTACAAATGATTGACTCTTATAGGCAGCTTGGTGAGGGAGAGTTCATCATGTGAGTTGGCACTGGGAATGTCGTTTCAGCTAGAGCAGTGGGAGAAGTTAGACTTCAATTTACAAATAGTTGTTTTATTGTTTTGAACAATGTTTATTATATTCTGAATTTTAGAAGAAATTTGATTTCGGTTTCTAGATTAATGGAACATAATTATTTAATTTCTTTTAGTAATAAAGATGTTATTATTTCTAGAAATGGTTTGAATATTTGTTCCGGAATATTAGAAAACAACATTTACATGTTAAGATCGTTAACACGTAATTCACTGCTCAATGCTGAATTATTTAAAGTTGAAAAACCTAAAGCAAAGCGACAAAAGATTTCTCCTAATGATGATACCTATATTTGGCATCTAAGACTTTGATATATTAATCTTGACAAAATAGACAGACTAGTAAAGAGTGGAACTTTAAGTGAGTTAAAGATCGACACTTTACCTATTTGTGAATCCTGTTTAGAAGGTAAAATGACTAAGAGACCTTTTAAGACAAAATGTTATAGAGCCAAAGAACCGCTAGAGCTTATACATTCAGATGTTTATGGTCCAATGAATGTTAAAGCTAGAGGTGGTTATGAATATTTCGTCACATTCATTGATGATTATTCTAGATATGGGTATGTTTACCTAATGCAACGAAAGTTTGAAACTTTTGAAAAGTTCAAAGAGTTTAAAACTGAAGTTGAAAATCAATTAGGTAAAACATTGAAAGCTCTACGATCAGATCGTGGAGGAGAGTACCTTGATACAGAGTTCAAGAATTACTTGATTAAGCATGGGATTCTATCCCAACTGACTGCTCCTGGAACACCCCAGCAGAATGGTGTTACAGAAAGGAGAAATCAGACCCTTTTGGCCCTGATAAGATCTATGTTTAGTTTCTCATCATTACCTAGTTCATTTTGGGGATATGCATTACAAACTGCAATGTATATTTTGAATGTTGTACCATCTAAGTCAATTTCAAAGACACCCTTGGAGTTTTAGAATGGTCGTAAAGCTAGTTTACGACATTTTCGTATTTGGAGTTGTCCAGTACATGTGCTGAAGAACAAGACTGAGAAGCTGGAATCACGTTCAAAAGTTTGCCTATTTGTAGGTTATCCTAGAGAGACTAGGGGCGGACTCTTTTATAGTCCTGAAGAAAACAAACTGTTTGTATCGACAAACGCTACGTTTCTTGAAGAGAACTATTTGAGAGAGTACAAACCTCGAAGTAAGATTGTACTCGAGGAGTTATTGCCTGGTTCGACCAGTATCCAATCAACAATAGTTGTTGATAATAACATAGTTAAAACCACGTCTGAGCATCAGACAGACTTTCATTAGAATCATCTACCACCTCGTCATAGTGAAAGGGTTATTAGACCACCTATTCGTTACAAAAATATCGGAAAGGCACAGATTGCTATCTTTGATGAGAGTGTAAATGATCCATTGACATATAATGATGCAATGGAAGATTCTGATAAGGAAGAATGGCTTAAAGCTATGAATCTCGAGATAGAGTCCATCTACTCAAACTCAATTTGGGAACTTGTGGATCAACCAGATGGGGTAAAACCCATAGATTGCAAATGGATCCACAAGAGGAAGAGAGGAGTGGATGGGAAGGTGGAGACCTTCAAAGCTAGGCTAGTGGCAAAAGGTTATACTCAAAAAGAGGAAGTTGACTATGAAGAAACTTTCTCACCAGTAGCCATGCTTAAGTCCATTCGTATTCTTCTATCCATAGCTGCATGTCTCGATTATGAGATATGGCAAATGGATGTCAAGACTGCATTCTTGAATGGCAATCTTGATGAAAGCATCTATATGGTGCAACCAGAGGGATTCGTGATCCAAGGTCAAGAGCAAAAGGTTTGCAAGTTGCAAAAGTCTATTTATGGACTTAAGCAAGCTTCTCGATCTTGGAACATTAGATTTGATACTTCGATCAAGTCTTATGGTTTTGAGCAAAATATCGATGAACCTTGTGTATACAAGCGTATCATCGATAAGAAAGTGGTTTTCCTCGTACTTTACGTCGATGATATTCTACTCATTGGGAATGATGTAGGAGTATTATCTGATATAAAGAACCGGCTTGCTAACCAATTCCAAATGAAAGATTTGGGAGAGGCTAGTTATGTTCTTGGGATCCAAATCATACGAGATCGTAAGAACAAACTGTTAGCATTGTCTCAAGCATCATACATTGATAAGATCCTTGTACGTTATTCGATGCAGAATTCCAAGAAAGGTTATTTACCTTCTCGGCATGGAGTTCACTTGTCTAAGGAACAATGTCCTAAGACACCTCAAGAAGTTGAGGATATGAGATGAATTCCTTATGCCTCTGCAGTAGGCAGTCTCATGTATGTTATGTGTTGAGTCATTAATTATCATTATTTTATGCCCATATTATCTCCTATTTATGCTATGTTTTTGTGTGGAATTGGTACTTTTAATTTGTTTTGTGTTTTTATGCTTTGAATTAGGATTTGAGAAGAAAAATGATGGAATTGAAGGATTTTTATAGATTAATTGCAGCTCAAGGAATTGGAGAATGTTTTAGAAGGAAATTGCAGAATTTTGGGCAGAAACGTGACGTGACTTGCGGGAACTTGTACGAAGTGTACCGTTCGATTTGTGTGAGCCATAACCTATCAAATTAAAGCCCCGGATGTCTAGTTTCCATAGCTGCTGACGGTTTATTAATTGGAGTTTTCTAGAGAAAGTTATGACTGATTTAGTACACGAAGGTCAGGCTTTCACGAGACCTGACAGCTACGGGAAAACATAGGAAATTCGAATTTCTTCTTTTAGCATTCCTAATCAATTTCCTAAACCTTTAAACGTCCTAATTAAATGAGTCAAGCAATTAGGAAGATTTTTAGTCCTAAAATAAAAAGGATTCACATTCCAAATCAAAACTTGATTCTAAATCAAAGTTAGAAGTGGAATCATTCTCAATTGAGAAAATCTTGTCTCTCAAAGATTGGCTGCCTATAAATAGGTGATTTCACCATTCAATTAGGGAGATCGAGAAGACAGAGATCAGAAGACAAAGAGAGTAGCGTAGGAGCAAGGCTGAAGGCTTCGGTTTCATCTTTTCTTTTCTTTATTTTTATTTAGTTTATTAGTTAGGTCTAACTTGAAGCCCTAAACATGAACTCAATTTGTTTATCTTTTCAATAAAGATTTATATTTTGCATGATGAAATTAATATCTCTAGTTTAATTTTATTCTATTTATTTTGTTTCTTTGATTGATCACCTTGGAAACATATTTTTAGAATTATGTTGGAAGAATATAAACCACACATCATACGGGCATATTCTTTGTTTGCAACAATCAATTGCTTACGAACCAATTGAGAGACATTAATTCATAGATAACTAGAATAGACATCATGTTTTAGGATTTGTGTGATATTCATATTCTTCTAGTGCTTAATGGGTTGTAATTATTAAACCTAAGTAGACATCATGCTAGGTTATAATTAGGAATACACGCATCTACGTAGACATCATGCGATTTGTATACTAATTAAGGAAGAATCTATACGACATGAGTTAATCATATCTTGTCGTGAATATCTTCATCATGCATTATTATGAATTTGCTTTATTAATCTTTTTAGCAAATTGAGGGATTGTTTAGTGGTGGATAGGATGTTCCAACTAAGCTTTTATTTATTGAGTTTTCTTTTATTTAATTTTATGCATTAATTTAGTTTCTTCTCAATTTAATTCCAAAAACCCTTTTATTTATTTTAATTGCTCTAGTTTAGGTTTTAAATAAATTTAAAATTAAAGTAAGTTGAAACTCTTCGTGGGATCGACCCTTGCTTGTTGCTATACTCAGTCAAACGATTTGTGCACTTGCAAGGTTTTAATAAATTTGGTTTATTGAAAAATTAACCAACATTATGCTATGCACGAGACCTGACATATGTTATTCAGTGGGAGTAGTCAGTCGTTATCAATCTAACCCAGGATTGGATCATTGGGTGGCAATAAAATGTATTCTCAAATATCTTCGGAGAACGAGAAACTATATGCTAGTAGATTTTGGTGAGAATTTGATTCCAATAGGATATACAGATTCTGATTTCAATCGGATAAGGATTCTCGAAAATCCACGTCTGGGTCAGCATTCACCCTAGGTGGTGGGGCTATAGTATGGAGGAGTGTTAAGCAATCTTGTATCGCTGACTCCACCATGGAAGCAGAATATGTAGCAGCTTGTGAAGCAACTAAAGAAGCAGTTTGGCTTCGTAAGTTCTTAACAGATTTAGAAGTTGTTCCAAATATGGATAAGTCAATCACACTTTATTGTGATAATAGTAGTGCAGTGGCTAATTCGAAAGAACCAAGAAGCCATAAGCGTGGAAAGCATATAGAAAGAAAATATCATCTTATTAGAGAGATAGTGCATAGAGGAGATGTGTCAGTGATGAAAATAGCTTCACAGGACAACCATGCTGATCCATTTACAAAGACCTTAACGGCTAAAGTGTTTGACGGTCATCTAGAGGGTCTAGGATTACGAGATATGTCTCATTTGCTCTAGGGCAAGTGGGAGATTGTTAAGCATTGTGCCCTAAGAGCTTGTAATTTGTAAACGTTTAAATAAATTATAAATAAATAAAGTTTATTTTATTCAAATTAATGTGCATTTATGAAATGTTTGTTTCATACGAATATCATGTAACATCCATGATTACTTATGTAGTCTTAAATTAAGTATGTAAGTGTTATATACAAGAGAATTTAATTTGAGATTAGTAATCAAAAGAGTCCGTAGAAAGCAAACAAAGCTGGGTACTTTGTTTGTGGTAAATCTACAGCTGCGATCCATTTCGTATTTGATACGATGATCTTATCCGGGATTGTTCATATGGCGATATGAAAATGGAGGCACTTATATAATAGAGATTATATAGGACTGGACCTCGATAAAATGAGTTTCTTATTAATATCCGTTAAATAAAGAAATTCTTATTTATTGATTAGATGATCATATATGGATTGATCTTAATCCTGAGTATTTAATGGACTCCTATTTGTTGGGTCATGTCTTTTGATTTACATGGGTGAGACTGTTATAGATTTATGGTCAATATGCTTCGTACTTTGGAGATGTGATTTAATAAGTGGTTGGGAACATTCTACACAATAGTGGAATCCACTCCTTCTTGCGAGAAATAGATGAGTAGTTCCCTTAAGTGTTGATTCGGGTCTTGAACAATAAGAGCGCTCAACTTTCTATTTATGAGTAAATGGAAAGATAAATTCATAAGTTGTTATGGATATATTGTTCATTAGAGAATCAATGGTACTTAAAGGAACAAGATATAATTAGAGAGGTATAACGGATTTTAATAACCTAGCTCTAATTATGAACTTCTCGTGGAGGATCGAATCATATGAAATGATTAAATCGATGGACACTGAAAATTCAGATTGTGTAAAACTTCTACAATTTTGAGAGTATAACCTTAAGTTTTTAGTGGAGTAACTCTAAGGTTAATAATAGTGAATTATTAATTAAAGAGTTTAATTAATAATTCCGATATTATTGGAGCTCAAATTGTAGGTCCATTTGCTCCCCTTGCTAGCTCACAACCACATAAAGAAAAAAGTTGAAGAATACAATTGGATTATCCGATTATTGGTGTACATATAAATTTATGTACATGTTCATAAATTATTTAAATAATTTGATTATTTAAATATTTATAATTATTTAATTAATAGTTAATTATTTAATTATTTGTAGAGGGCATGGGTTCAATTATAAATGATGTCATTAAATTAATTATGATTTAGAATCATTTAATTTAATGAAAAATCATTTAATTAATTAATGGAAATAATAATTTTAATTGGAATAAGATTCCATTTAAATTATATTAAAAGAGTTTTAATTTAATAGGAATTAGATTCCATATTAAATTAAAAGAATAGAATTCTAACCCAATAAGGAATTTGATTCCATATTAGATATGAATTATGTCTTTCAATTTGAATAGGAATTTAAAATTCTTTGTTAAAATTAAAGAACCCTAATTTGTCATTATAAAAAGATGTTTTTATAATTGGTAATGAGAGTGGTGGTAGAAAGAATTTTTGGCTGCTTGAACCAAAAATTTCCATTGATTAAAAATCACCAAATAACCATCTACTTCAAAAGGTTCTTCAAAAAGATTGTGCCCACACACAGTTTCTTTTGTGAAGAGTCACAGCAAGGAAGATCAAGTGGTGAAGAATCTGCGAATCAAAAGGGATCTATTCAATCTTCATGCAAGGTAAGATTCGATCTTATTTTAATTATTGAATCATTATTACTAGCATCGATCGGGCATGTTTTGTTTGAAAATTTTTTAAAATTCACGTTTCTGCATTCGAATTAAAATCAAATTTTCCCATCAAAAACAACCGTCTACTGTGGGCACCACGAAAAAAAGGGACATCATAAGTCATAAAATAACCTTCTCTTTTCAAAGTACTGAAAGACAGGATACCAGCTAAGGTGGAAGATCTAACATCATCCCCGAAATAAATAAAAGATTTCTGTCAATAACATGCTGACTAGATAAATCCCCATATATTTTAAAGGCCTCCATAATAACTTTAATATTTGAGATTGAAGCACAACAAAACAAAAGGATTTCATCGGTTTGTTAAAAATGAGAAGGTAGTTGCACACCTCTCGGCCTAGAGATACTAATAAGCAAATCAGAAGAAGCCAAATGAGAGATATGTTTGCTCAAGAAATCCTCAATAGGGCAAAAAAGTAAAGGAGATAAGGGATCTCCCTACCGAACTCCACGAGTACATGGAAAATATCCTTTCAAAAAACGATCAATAAAGACCGAAATCCTTGCCAACTCAAAAATAGAGGAAACCCAATTAATAAAAATAGAGGAGAATCCAAAGCATTATAACACCTCTAATAAGGAAGGCCAACTAATTGAATCAATCGTTTTTTGAATGTCAATTTTCAAAGCCACTTGAAATTTTAATTACTAAGTTAAACAATAAAAAAGGTGTTTGGATGCATTTTTTAAAATGGTTTTTTATTTTCAAAAATAAAAAATGAGAATAAAGTGTTTGGTGATATGTTTTATAAAATGTGTTTTTTGAAAATAGAAAACACCTTTTTAATAATTATAACTAAAAGGTGAAAAATAACTTCTTTTTTTTTTTATGTTTTTCACCATTTCCAAAACATTATTTTTATATAAAGTTGTTAATCAAAACCAATGTTTTATTTTTTTATTAAAAAAAAAAACGCATACAAAGAAAGTAAAGACAAAAAGCCACAAAAAAAAAAAAAAAAAAAAAGAAAAGAATAATCTCTAAAAGATTATAACCAAGTTGTGGGAAAAGAAAGACAATAGAATATTTAGTCGAAACCAAACCTTTACAAATCAAGCCCTATAGTAGACCTCACTAAAAACCTTACCAGAAAAATCTAATAGGAAAAATCTGATAAGGAAAAAAAAGTGTCCACAAAGCCAAAAGCAATAAAACCGATAACGGAAATCAATATCTTACAAATAAGAAAGACATCTATCCTAAGCTAGTCACCAATGCCAGGAAACTTTAGAAGCAAGAAGAAGAGAAACATCATAAGTAGAGTCATTCTCCAACCAAAGCTTCTTTCAGTGATAAGTCCAAGCATACTTGATGACATGAATAGCAACCGCCAACTTCGCCTCCAAAGTATAACCAATTCTTAAAGGAATGGCAAAAGCATTCTTGAAAAAACCATAATAAGTCCAAAAATCTCCAGCACAACCAACCAAATTGAGAGCCCTAAAAGCAGAACCATCAGTATTTACCTTAAGCCTACTCAGAGGAAGAGGAGCCTAAACAACCTTTGTAATGCGAGGAGCCTTAGGAGGACGAGTTAGAATATAGAGCTTGTACAGAGCCAAAAGATCATTCACTAAATTTTGTATAATCCCAGAATTGAAAGAATCTGCCTTTCGAATAGAATGCCAAACAAAGGAAATCACCCAATGAAAGGAAGGGCACTTTCCCTCGAAAGCAGCACTGTTTCGTGTAACCCAAATAATCCAAAAAATTGCAATGATATAAACCTTCTAAAGATTCCAAAGTTGAGAACAATAATTAGCCGACATAGCAGCTTGCCACAAATCTATAACAGCCACAGACAAAGAAATAGCATAACCATACACGGAAGATAAAGAATGCCAAAGATTGATCATAAAAGGGCAGATAAGAAATAAGTGATCCAAAAACACAAATGACAACAGAAATGGAATATAAATCCACAGTTCTTGAAAGACAAATTAGTAGGCAATCTATTATGTATAACTTTCCAAGCTCGCACAGATCTTGAAGGAGAAATAAAAGCGACCGAAATATGTCTCGCCTTATGAAAGTGGGGACACAATGGAACCAAGGAAGTATAAGTACTAGTAGTGGTCACTCTCCCATCCATATAAAGAGTCTAAATTCTTTAATCAAAAGAAATACTAATAACCACTCGCATATCATCAACTAGATCTATATAAGACATATGAACAGAAGAAGGAAAAAGACAACTATTATCATAGTATAGATCCTTCATACGAGTCGAAAGAGGGAGCTTATAAAGAGGCAAGTCAAAATTCTTGTCCATAAAATGTCCATCCATCCAATTGTGCAACCATAGTAGGACCTTTGACTAACAACCCACCAACTATTTAGACTCAACACTAAAGAAAAATAATGACTTTTCATGCCAAGCCAAATAGAGGAAAAAATTTATCTCACTCTAGGAAAAAACGCAGAAGAAAGACATCTAGCACAAAAAAAACTTGAAAATCATATATTCCTTAGTCATGAACCTTCAAATAATTTTTTTAAGGAGAGCTTTATTAACAACATGCAAATCTCACAAACTAAGACCCCTTTCAAGTTTTGATCGACAATAGACATTCTAGGAAACTTGAATGAGTTTTCTCTTATCAGTAGAGCCCATCTAATAAAAATTCCTCATCGAGGAAGTGACAAAATGCATGAGAGACGAGGGCCAGCAATACGTTAGAAAAAAATGAAGAAATGAACATAGATCACTTATTGAATAAGACTCAGCCTAACAAATATAGAAAGAGTAGAATCAACCCAAGATTAAAGCTTCAAACAAATTCTATCAGTCAAAGACAAAAACCACGGTCTACAGTGAGCACCACGAAAAAAGAGAGACACCAAGATATCTTATAGAAGAACCCTCTCTTTTCATGGCATGAAGAGTCATGATACCATCTACGGCGGAAGACCGAACACCATCCCAAAATAAATACAAGACTTCTGTCAATTAACATGTTGTCCACACAAATCTTCATAAACCTAAAAAGTCTCCATAATAACCTTGATATTTGAAATTAAAGCAAGAAAAAACCGAAGGATATCATCAGCATCTAAAAAATAAGAAGGTGGTTGCACACCTTTTAAGCTAGAGATACCAAGAAGCAAACAAAAAAAAAAAATCAAATGCCAAATATATCTACTCAAACAATCCTCAACAAGGCCAAAAATGAGAAGAGATAGGGGATCTCCTTGTCGAATTAGACGAGAACATAGAAAATATCCTTCTAGAGAACCATCGATAAGAATCGAAATCCTTGCTAACCTAAAATTAACTAATTTAGTTAATTTTAGTATTAGTGAGTTTAAATAGAGAAGATCTCAACAAATAGTGAAAAAAAAAAAACAAAACAAAAGAAAAAACACAAACTTTAAAAATAGCGCTAAATAATTAAAATCAGTTCATTTAGCACTAACAATATTTGTGAATTATAATTTGCGAACAAACAAACAGTTTGCATAGCTCGTGGATGAAAGCTAGGAACTATGTGAACTATTTTCTTTGTTAGCAAACATTGATGATGGTAAAAGAAAGTCATTTCAGTTCATCGATGTTATTTTCTAAATTTGGTTTTTTTTTTTTTAGGAAAAATTTTCTTTTTTCGTAAGTGTTCAAAACTTAGAATTAAGAAAAACAGATCTTTTTTATATAATGTCTAAAATAAGCTTAAAAATAAAATATTTTAAATTCTATTTGGTATTGATATATATATATCTATGTAATGAAGGTTGAGATATGAGTGTCTTTATGTTAAAATTAGTGAATATGATTTGATTAATTAAGATATTAATTAAATTGCATTGCAAATAATTTCTTAATTACTTTAGGAAAGTAACCCTATCTTATTCTGATTAAAATTGTTGTTAAATTTACTTAAATTATTAGATAATCACTTTGTTTTATCAAACATTTTTTTTTTTATCAAAATTAAGTAATAAAAATTCATAGCTTATCGATTTTAACAAAATTATAAGAGATGTACCTCAGAATTTTAAATTGAAAAAAAATTGGAAGAATATTATTCTTAGTTAAATTATTCAATTTAAATCCATTCCAAATAAAACAACGAATTAAATTTTGTTGAGCATGCTGGGGGAAGAGGGTGGCGGAGGCGAAGTGGGCAGACCCATCATTAGGCCAGGTAGAACACGTGCTTCCTGAGATTTGAAAGGAGGGGTGGGGTGGGGCACAGAGCGGAGGGGAGTGGGGACTCACCATTGGTCCAGATGGGACACATGTCCCCCGTGATTTGAAAAAAATTAAAAAAAAAATGTGAGTATATGTCCGGTCTTATTTGTGCAATGTAGCGGTGCACACAAATATGAAAAAAAAATAAAAAAGTATCATTTGTGCAGTGCAGTAGTGCACACGTGTGCCTGATTTTTAGTTAAAAAAAAAAAAAATCTGACGGGGTCTATTTTCACTCGTGTGTTGTGTATTGATCAGTGTTCGAAAACTCGTTACTCGCTACTCGACCGGCGAGGCAGCGAGCAGCGAGTATTCGGCAACTCGGAGAGTACTCGGCGAGTACTCGGTTTGACCATCGGTCAACGGTCAAACCGTTGACCAATGGTCAAACCAGGTCAACCCTATAAAATAAAAGTGATAAATGATTAAATTGAGTATAAGTTTTAATATTTGTGGTCAAAATAGAATTGAGTTAAAAGTTAAGGGAGAGACCGATATTTTCTCGGGACGTGACCGTCATTTTTAAAATTGATTGGGGAAGAAAATAGAAGCCAAAAACTTGTTTTGACTCACAAAATTGATATTGACTATTGAGTCGGTCGCCGAGAAGAAGAAAGAAGAAGAGAAGAAAAGAAAGAAGAAGAAGAAGAGAAGAAGAAGAAGAACCTGCCGACCAGCCACCACCGACCGAAGATGATGACAGATGGCGACCTTGGCTGTGACGGCGACGGCGACGAACAAGGCAGCGACGAGCAGCGCGAGCGACGGCAGCGACGAGCAGCGGCAGCAGCGCGAGCGACGAGCGGCGACAGCAGCGCGAGCGACGAGCGGCGACAGCAGCGCGAGCGACGAGCGGCGCGAGCGACGACGGCAGCGACGGCAGTGACGGAGCGACGAAGCAGAACGGCAGAACAGAAGAGGACTGAGGCAGAATAAAGAGAAGAACTGTCGAGTTGGAACAGCGCCGAGTTGGACCGAGTTGCGCCGAGTTGGGCCGAGTTGCGCCGAGTTGGGCCGAGTTAAGGCCGAGTTGGGCCGATTTTTGACCCGGGCCGATTTGTGCTGCCGATCCGGCGATTCTCGGATCGGCAGCAGGCCGAGCGACGAGTCCTCGGCGAGAACTCGGCCAACTCGGCCGAGTTTTTATTCCATGGTATTGATGCAGTGTTATTTTTATTAATTATTATTAATTATTATTTTATTTGAAAAAGCTACTTTCCATTTTGTTTAAAAGCTGCTGTATATATTTTTTTATCAATATCCGTGCCGTTACCTTTTTTTTTTTAATTGTTTATTATTATTTTAACTCCATTATTTACTCTTCCTATTTTTAATATAACTAACCTTCATTTTTATTACTTCTATTAGACCTAATTTTTCTATTTCTAATATTTTTCCTAATCCTAACTAATTGATATTTTCTTTTTCTTTTTTTTTAATTTTTATTTTAGCTTTCTCTTATACAAGTACTATTTATAACTACGTAATCAAGTGAAAAATAAATGATTAAATGATAGCTTGTTTACGTATGTAAAGAAATATGTTTTTGATAAATTGATAGAGAAATTATTATGAATCGATTTCAAGATATAAAATCTTATCGAAGAAAATTATAACTTCATAGGTTTTTTTTTTTTAGTTTTTATTTATTTTAATGATTTCATTAGGATTTTTAAATATAAGATTATTTGTTTTGCCTAAATATTATGTAAATTTCATTTTATTTAAACTGTATAATGTTATCAAATATTATTTTACATAAAAAGTTTATATATGACGCGACCCGATCCGGATACCTCTAGCTCTAATCCGGTAGGTCATGTCGGGCACCCCAATGGATCCCTCTTAGACTCGACTCGTCGAGTTAAGTGAAACTCGTGGAATAAACCCTAAACTTTCTAATACTTTCTAAACATTGTTGGGTCGGTTTTCATTAAAAATTGAAAAGACTTAGGAATTTTTTTCGATTTTTAAACGTATTTTCTAACAAAATTTTCGACAGCTATAACAACTGCATTTTTTACGTTCCATAAAAACCTTGTTTACAAAAATCAACACTTTGACTAAAATTCATCATCAACCCAACTTCTGATTGCCCGTAGACCTCAAACATGCATTTAATTTTCAAATCAACTTGATAAATTTCAAACACAATTTAATAAACCACATTTAAATCAAAAACGATTTAAAACACAATTACGAACGAATAATTACAAATTATAAATCACTTATACAATTCAAAAAGGGATTTACATGAAAATATAACTGATGTAAAAATGAGTTGCTCAAAATGAAGTCGTGTTGCGCTGGCTCGCCCACTGGAGGTAATGTCGTTACTCTGCTACCTACTGAGAGTACCTAAGGAAGTTTTTGTATAAAAATAGAAAAATAATGAGCTAGAAGCTTAATGAGTGATAATTTGTCCTTCCTTTGAAACTCTGATTTTTAAACGTCCTTCTCGAAAACCTATTGAAAACAAATCTTTATTTCTTTAAGCATATCAAAATTTAAGTACTCAAGCTCAATTTAAACATGAGGATTTATATATAAATGCAAACATGCATTTAATTCAAAACTCGTAATTCAAAACTATAAATAGCTCTAATAATAATCATAAAATTTCTTTTTCTTTTAAATTCACTTTTCTTTTAAAGCTATTTTTGAATATCTTTCGAAAACACCATAGTATCACTAACTCTAGGGTCACGTGGCCTCTGTATGAGAAATAATCTAACGTAGAGGACCAATCGTAACAGCTCTGAGACATCTCGCGACTATGTACAGAATTTTCCAGTGCTAACCATAACACGCGAAACACCACCCCACATCAGCAATGGTGACTCGATTGACAGACTATGACACTTGTCCCCCTAGGTTAGTGACTCATCCCTCCCCAGGACTGTACCAACTGATGTGGGATAGACCGGCCGGGTCCAATCTGATCTAAAAATCTCTAAGGGTATACTAATGGTTTTGAAAATATTTTCCTTCTCTTTTCTAAATTCAAACTGGAAAACTTAGTTTCTGAAATTTTATTTCAACAACCACATATATGCATATAAATATCATGATTCTCATTTCAAGCTAAAATTCATGCTCATATCAATGCATTTAAAATAAATTCAAGCAATTATTTATCAAATCAAATTTAATAATTTGAAATACTTTTAAAATCTTTAAATAAAATTCACTCACAAAAACAGATAATTGTGAACAACACATACGGAGCCTATACTCCTCTCACCTCGATCCCCGTGCATCCTCGTCACCTACATAACATATAGATATGTAAATTTTCATTTGCGTCAACTTCTGGAAGCTCGAAATAACTAAAATTACACAATTGTCCCCAAATGACTCTTTTTACGCGTAAACCTTCTTTTTTTGGTTTCTTTATTGATTCTAGGGTTTCGAACTCCGTTTTCTTCACCCGAAACCTATTTATTATCACCTAGGGACGTTCTGGCACTAACAGAATGGCAGTTGGAGGCCTGAAACGAAAATCATTCGATTTCAACCCATTTAGGCCGAATACTATTCACGGCCCTACTTGGGGCTTTTCTTCATTCCGTTTTTACTCCGAATACCTTTCCAACTCGCCCTCTAGTCAGTTCAAGTGTCGGTATGGAAGGAAACAGTCATCGGATTAGCGTTTTAGGCTAAAAACGCGTTATTTTCGCTACTAATTTTTGAGCGTTTTCTAGGTTTTGATTTCTAAATTTAATCTTTCACTTTTGGTAACCTCAACACGCCTAATTAAACTCGTTAGGGTCATCCGAACACTCAACAGACGTAATATAGGTCAATTTATAGAATCACCCTTCAAACTAGTTTAGTTGACATTTTGATTTTCTCTTTAAATTCTTGATATTTTCTCGGTTTTCTAGGCTCCCAATAAACATGAATTCACTTAGTTTTCAATTCATTTTTACTCACAACCAACCGACAAACAAATCATATTAAAACCCACATCAAAATCAACTCAAATTAAATCCAAAACCTCACAAACTAACCTTTTTTCGTGCTTGAGTCAAGGGGAAAGAATTTGAGAGTGTAAAAGAGATGATTTGGACCTTGTTTGATGCTTGAAGCTAGCTGTTTGAACACCCAAGTGCAACTCTTGATATTTTTTTTCTCGTTTGGCAGCCAGATCTATGTTCTTTTACCTCTCTTCCACTTTATCCAAGTTGGGTTGTTGCCAAAGGGCTTAAAGCTTGAAAAAAAGAGCTGGTTTTGGCAGTTGAAAGCAGCTTGATCCTCCTTCTCCTTCGTTCGGCCTTCTCTTCCTCTCGTTTCTCTCTATTTTGGTTCTAGTTTAGGCGTCTGGTGTTATGCGACCCGACCCGGATACCTCTAACTCTGATCCAGTAGGTCACGCCGGACACCTCAATGGATCCCTCTCAGACCCGACTCGTCGGGCTAAGCGAAACCCGTGGAGTGAACCCTAAACTCTTTGATGCTTTCTAAAACATTGTTGGGTTGGTTTTCTTTAAAAATTGAAAACGCGTAGGAAAATTTTTATTTTTAATTTTAAATTCATTTTCGAAACTCATTTTTCTAACAAAATTTCGGCAGCATAAAGTCTGCATTTTTGACGTTCCAGAAAACCTGTTTACAGAAAAACAACACTTCGACTAAAATTTATCACCAACCCAACTTCTGGTTGCCCGTAGGCCTTAATCATGCATTTGATTTTCAAATCAACTCAATAAAATCCAAACACAATTTAATAAAACACATTTAATCAAAAACAATTTAAAAACATTTACGAGCAAATAATTACAAATCATTTATACACTTTTAAAAGATATTTACATGAAAATATAATTGATGAAACAAAATGGGCTGCTCAAATGATGTCGTGTCGCGTTGGCTCGCCTGCTAAAGGTGATGCTGCTTCTCAGCTAACTGCTGAGAGTACTTGAGGAGATTTTTATATAAAATAGAAAATAATGAGCTAGAAGCTCAGTGAGTGATAATCTTTCTTTTATTTGAAAATCTGATTTTCTAAACTTCCTCATCTGAAAACATTTGAAAACTATTTTCTATTTCTAAAACGTTTCAATACTTAGATCTCTTAAATATCAACTTAAATAAGAGAATTTATATATAAACATAGGCTTGCTTTTAAACTCAAAACTTATAATTGTAATTCATAAATAACTTGAATAATAATTTTAAAATTTCTTTTCTCTCAAATCTGTTTTTCTTTTTTTGAAGCTGTTTCTTGATATCTATCAAAATTACCATAATACCCCTAAATCTGTGCTCTTGCGGCTACATGCGGAATTGCCCAGCGCTAACCATAGGTCGCCTACTCTGAGACATCTCGCGGCTATGTGCGGAATAGCCCAGCGCTAACCATAGCACACGAAACACTACCCCATATCAGTAATGGTGACTCGACTGACAGACTTTGACACTTGTCCCCCCAAGTTAGTGACTTACCCCTACCCAGGACTATGTCAACTGATGTAGGATAGATCGACCGGGTCTAATCTGATCTGAAATCTCTGAGAGTATACTTATGGGTTTGAAAACACTTTTCTTTTTCTACTTTAACTTTCTGGTACAAAAGCACAAATCTCTTTTCTGGGTGTATAAAGCACTAAAATCTGATTTCTGAGTGCAATAAGCACTAAAACTCATTTTTTGAGTGCATTAAACACTAAAATATCTTTGGTAAGTGCAAAAACACAAAATAGCATCATTTCAAGCTCTAAATTCATGCTCATATCAATGCATTTAAAATAAGCTCAAGTAAGCAATTAATTTATCACATCAAACTTAATAATTTGAAATACTCTTAAAATCTTTGAATAAAACTCACTCACAAAACTGATGACTGAAAATGGCGAGTGCGGAGCCCCTAATCCTCTCGTCTCGATCCTGGAGCGCCCTCGTCACCTACACAATATATGAAAATGTAAATTTACGTTCGTGTAAACCTCTGGAAACTTGAAATTACACAATCGTCCCTCAAACTAGTTTATCGCGCGATTCGCTTTATCTTTAACTTTTCACTATTCTCTTGGTTCCCTAAGCTCCCAATAAGCATTAATCCACTTCTTTCTCAACTTATTCTTCACTCAAAACTAACCAATTATGAATCATAACAAAATCCGTTTCAAAATCAATTTAATCCACAATAAAATCATCAACCTTAACTTAAATAACTCACCTCTTTTCTTCCTCACGAGCTCATCCTTTTCCTCTACGGTTTGGACTCGTTTCGGGACTGATTTGGTAGTGAAAATGGACTGGTTTGAGCTAGATCTATTCCCTCTTTCTTCTCCTCTACACGAGCTCTTCTTCCCTGGCCAGATTCTCTCTTCTTCTCCTCCGATCTGCTGTCTTTGCTCTGGTTCCGCTCGGTCGCGTTTCAGCACTGTTCCGGTGAGTTTTGGTCACGTTTCGCAGCTGGTTTCAGGTTGGGTTCGAGCTGATTGCGCTGTTCTTCTCCTCTTTCTCTTCTCTTCCTCTCTCGCTCTTTCTCTAGTTCGATCTACCTCGTTCTGTCGGGTTTGGTCAGCTTCGGGTCTGCTCGGTTTTGCACGTGATGTCGGCTGGTCGACGAGCTAGGTTACGTCGAGTTCAGGTCGTGCTGGAGCTGGGTTCTGTAGGTGGTCGGGATGACAGCTTGTCGTCGTCCTCTTCCGCTCCGATCTGCCTTCAATCCATCGTTTCTGCCGTCGAGTTTCGCTATAGGTCTGCGCAAGCTCGTCTTCGATCTGCTCGGTTCTGCGTGCGGCGAGGGTGGCATTGGTCTTGGTCTGGTAGGAATAGCCAGTCGCCTGACGTCGGGTTCTTCTCTTCTTCCTCTTCTTCTTCTTCTTCTTTTTTTCTTCTTCTTATCTCGCGCGACGAACACTCTAGTTTTTGCTCACTGTTCGAGCTTCACTTTTTGATTTAAAACAACTATTTGACTTCATGTTTTTCCTTCCAAACAATTCGAAAAATGACGGTCACGTCCCTTAAAATTTTCAGTCTCCTTCCTTGGCTTTTAGCTTAATTCCACTTTAACCACAATTATTAAATCTTGTCTTCAATTTAGTCCCTTATCACCTTAAATTATTACTAAATTCCAGTTCACCATTTTATCCTTCTGTTTAATCTCTGATCGAATTTAAATCGATCTCTAAGGGTTCTTTATACCCTTAGGCGCTTCCGTGGACCATTTAGGGTCTCCAATAATTACTTAGGGACTGTTTTCGGGGAGATCCGTAAAATTACGTTTGAGGGCTTACATGGTGTGTCACAGGCTGCGGATGTACTGGTTTAAGCGAGTTTGGCGATTGGTTTGGTGGTTAGAAGGCTAGTTGTGGCTCGGTTTTCTTCTCTTCCTCTCTCGCTCTCTCTCTCTCGATCTGCTTCGTTCCTTTTTTATTTACTGGTTCTGCAGTTTGGTTTGTTTCAGGGCCTTCTTGGTCGTGTTTTGCGGTTGGATTGGCTAGGTCGGCATTGGGTTGGCTGGTCAGAATAGCTGTAAGCTTGCCTTCTTCTTCTTTTCTTTTTTTTCTTCTCTTTTTCTTTGGATTTCAACGACAAGTCTGGTTCTGAATTTTTTTTTTTGGTTTTAGTGATCCAACCAACTTTTGCTTCATGTTTTTCTCCACAAACAACATCAACAACTTCAGTCACATCCTAAGAAAATTTCATTCTCACCCTTAGCATTTAACTAAATTTTGGTTTGACCATAAATATTAAAAGTTATTTCAATTTAGTCCCTTATCACATTAAATAATTACTCGATTTTCATTTACCATTTTACCCTTCCGTTTAATCTCCAATCAGGTTTAAATCGATCTCTAAGGGTTCTCTATAACTTTAGGAGCTTCTATGGACCATTTAGGGTCTTTAATCGTTACCTAAAGACTATTATTGGGAAATCTGTAAAATTAAAAATAGAGGGTTTACAATATATTTAATATATTCTTAATTTTCAATATTTTTATTATTTTATTCATGTGTTACACTATATAAACTTTTTAAAATAATTTTTTAGATCTGCCACTGTATATTGAGGTTCCAAATATATGAATATGTGGGGAAAATAGTAATAATATCAAGAAGATTCTCAAAATATCAAAAAATTATTTAAGAATATTTTTAATATCAATCACTTTAAAAATAGAATAATATTAAAAATATATCGGATATCGTTTCAATATTTAATTACTTACCAATTATAAAATACGGATACTGAAAAGTGTTTAAACAAATCAAAGAGTCAATGCAAACATTCTTCAATAAATTCTCGGTAGATCAAGAAAGATGTGTTGTAAATGCTAGGTGTAGGACAAATTATAGCGAACTATTTGCTATAACTCGAACAAGGTACAAGAGCCGCAACAATAATAGACAAACACTATCTTGTCAAGGTTTCTTGCAAGTAAGGTCAAAATGGCTTGTTACTCTCCACACATTTGTAGTGGTCATTTCTAATTGATGTATGGGCAATTAAGAAATTACACTTTGTACAAAGCTTAAGTTTTCAAATTTGGCATATATGCCGCAAAGATAGAGTACCCATATAATGATCTAAACTCGAGTCTCTCTCTATACTGGAAGTGGTATTAAATGAAATTTCAAATTTACCATATAAGACAGAAAGCCCTTTTGCCAGGACTTATGATTGTATTAGTAAAACCACAAAACTATTAAGCAATTTGGTTGAGCATGCACCTTTATTCACTTGTTAAGCAGGAAACAGAATTTGCATTGCACAATAATTAAGTACTTGTAGCAAAAAAGTAACGATCTTATGAATCATTATATGGATAGGTAAAAGATTGGGATAAAATAGTAAACGAGAAAATATAATAATTCATCGTGGGTTTCCTTCAAGATCATATTGTAAAAGTTGTGTCCAAAATTTTAATTTTTATTCTGATAGTAGATGAAAATTGAGTTTAAAATAGGACAAATAGAAGGACTGCTCCAAATAGTATGATTTAACTGAAAGTATAGGAATTTTGTTTCATTAAATTTGTTGAGAAGGAATAATAAAGCACCCTCAGGAGTCATGACACCTCCCAGTGAATGCAATTTATCTACTTTATTATTCCTTATAATACTGATTATTGAGAAATAAAAGTTTGACTTGAAGTATCGGAGGATGCTCATGGGGCCAAACCCCTAAGTCACCCTAACAAAGGTTCTATTTGTTTTGCAGATCATGTTGTAGAATCTAGTTAAGGTCGGCTATCGTACAAAGCAGACATTAGACAAGAGATCAAGTTGACCTTTGACCCATCTTTTGATGCAACATTTACAATTTAATTAATTACTTCTAATTTAATTATTTTTAATTACTAATTTAATTTAATTATTCCTAATTTAATTTAATTTATTATTTCTAATTTAAATTTATTAAATAGATCAGTTTTTAAGTGGATGTTGAAACCAGTGGATGTTGAAACTGTTGAATGTTATCCATCGGTTTCAACATCTACTTAAAAACCAATTCGTCTATTCGAAGACAACGATGCTGCTCTCACCAAAATCCTCCATTTTTGAAGCCAAATCCAATAAAATCTAACTTAATCTAATCCTAATCATCATTATCCAACATCCATAACACAAAATAACTCTAAAAATAATAAAAATAAAAATAAAAATAAAAATCACCAAGATTTAAATTTATTAAATAGATCGGTTTTTAAGTGGATTTTAAAACCAGTGAATGTTATTCATTGATTTCAACATCCGCTTAAAAACCGATTCGTCTCATTGCAGGCGATGATGCTGCTCTCATTGGAATCCTCTATTTTTTTAAGTTAAATTCAACCAAATCTAACCTAATCTAACCCTAATCATCATTACCCAACCTTCGTAACACAAAGCAACTCTAAAAATTGCAAAACAAAATAAAAAAATCACAAAGATTGAAACGAAAGCTAAACGTCATGTACCTTTTGCTACGGAGAAGATGAAAAAGCTTGTCGACGGTCTGGCAAAGTCAGGCAATAGAGCAAGAAGGTCGAAGAAGGTGGAAATGGCTCGTCGGGCTACCGAGTCACAAAACCGGTCAAAGATAAATTTTCAAAATCGATGGAAATGGCTGGTTGTGATTTTGGGATCGATTTTTACACTGCTTATATATCTCAGGTAGTTTCATAATTGTCCACTTGGGTTTGTTTTGTAAATTTTTCAAGATAGAGGTTAATGGGTAAAATTGTGGTAGGGACAATATGGGTAATTTGGGCATGGGGTAGAATTAATTTGTTTAAGGGGTTAATTTTTTTTTAAATGTGGGTAAAAACAAAAATCCCCCTTCTAGAATGGGCATTATTTGTAACTTCTACATATTTTAATTTGTTCTAGTTTATAAACAAATGTTTTAATTTTTCTCCTTAAGACACTGAGCTTAACTTAATTCCTTAACTTAAAACACAAATTACCATTTGAATTCCATAACTTAATTTTGTTTTAATGACTTAATTAATTAATTAATTAATTATTAAACCTTTATGAATATTAATCACATGCGGTCACATCCAACATATATATATTTATATATATAACAAACTTTTCACTTGCTGCCTTAATAAAGTCGCATCTCATAGTATCAGTGAATGAGATTTTAAATATGTATATAATGGTACTTTAATATGAGTAAGTTGTCAACTCTTACATTAAATCCACGGGTAAAAAAATTCATAAGAGTAAAGAGCATTTACACAAAGCTGAAAGCCTATACCATATGCTTGGTACAATATCAAAATTGAATCTTGACAGAAACAAAAATGTGAGATGTGCATACGCATGAGTTCAATAGGAAATGTTGCATGTGCTTGACTAAATAGTGCGCAAGTGAGGGTGCTAGATCCCAAAGTTGGTGATTGTTATAGCCAACAATATTACTTGTGAAAGGACTAATAACGGACATATGTTTTCCCTAGGAATATCAAAATCAATTCTTGACTAGAGATGTAGTATGTGCATATGACTTCCTGAGAATGTGTTGAACATGCTAGAGTAAATAACATGCCAAACTTTGCTATACATACAACACATGCATGATAATGATATCCAACTTGGCATGGTTCATAACTATTCAAAGTTAAGGTTAAATTGGCCACATACAAGAGAAAGTGACCGAGAACTTATTATCTATGTAAAGATCTTGAAAATTGGTTATAATATTACTATTGCATGATGATATTTTGTTTATTTGTGGAAAGTTTTGATATCAGAAATATAGTTAATGGTTCACTTCTACTTAGCTTAATTAATGGTGTATAAAATAGCATAAAAAAAAGTCTACTAATTAAGTTCCAATAATTAATCTTCTGATTGCAACTTCATCTTTTGTGAGTATATAAATAACACATCACCTTCTAAATGGGATGATTATGTACCTTTTCATCCACATTAGTAGTGGGGATGTAAGTCTTATCATGCGAGAGTGGTCATCTCCAAGGGGGTAAATATTTGGGCTGGCCATGTAATGATTAGATCCAAATTAGCCTATAATCATTTGGTATTAACTTTCCTCTATACATATATATAAAGCTAACACCAATTATCAAGGAAAATTTGGGACAAAATCTTGTTTATATAGTATAAAGTTATGTTTGCTTTCAATTATATATCCAGAATTGGCCTATTATGTATATTAGCTTGTCAACTATTTTAGTGAGACAAAATGTTTTACTTTCCGACAAACTAATAGAATACGACACATTCGCTGCTGAAAGATCCACAAACTCTTAACAAAGTAATTCACATCTGCATGACTCTATTTTAGTCTTTTCACCCTCTATCTCTGTTCTATTTTTACCCAAATTATTGCTACTATCCAAATACAAATTGAAATTATTGTGGATATACTTTCACGGTATGAGACTTTTTTTTTTTATTTATTACACATATATATCACGAGTAACATATACCGTGTACACTATTAGACACTTTTGATCAGGGTCTCTAAGATGTGGTCCGTAATTGGAACTCCTAGAAGCAAGAGAACAGGCCCACAATGCGTGGGAAAATTGCAACACATTACATGCGTGGTTGTAGCTCGAAACCGATCCTTTGCTTGAGAAGCATTCTGGACAGTTGGCCTGGTGACCACTTCACCAAGGCACTTGGAGCTTTTAGGCTATAGGAACTTGAAACAAAACACTTGGACAAATTATTTGATCATAGTAATTATATTTTATTTTGTGCTAGTTTATAAACAAATGTATTAATTTTTCTCCTTAAAGACACTGAGTTTGTTAAATATTACTTCCATATTTGTGGACTATTAATTATGCAGAAACTGCATTTAAATATGTGATAGAAAAACTATTTCACTAATGTTACAAATCCTATTTTATGTATTTTTGTATCTCGATATGGTAATTGATGGACTATTAAACTGAATTTTACATTTACAAATTAAATCAAATAAATAATAAGTTAAAACGATATGTATAATTATTATTATTATAAGTCAACAATATCAAAGTCTTGGGATGAAATACCTTGCCAGATACTTCACGGAGATCTCTCTTGACTTGGAAGGGAAAATTTCGAATAACTTAAGGGGGAGGGATGCATGCAGGCATTAAAAATGAGGACACTGACTTGACGGTTTTTTTTATAGCACATTGACTTGACCATAACTTTTTACATCGACAGTACTCGATAGTGACCTTCAACTTGTTTCATACGTAAAGACTACTTTCAATAGTGGTCATTGCCAACCAAACGCTTTCAATCTTTATATAGCTGAAACGATAAATGTAAACACCTTTGTCATCAGGAGGGCACTGCATCCACTGCTATCGAACAGATACATATGTTAATATATGAAATTCGATCCTCATTTGTAAATTTTGAAGTTTTATATTGTTTGTTACAAAAAAGATGGTAACAAGGGAATAAATTATGACCATCTATTATTAATAATAAAGATGTACCAAAAGATATATTTACAAATATCAATAGAGGACCTTAAGTCTGCTGGTATTTATATATTGAATATTTATAGAAAGATATATTTTACTTAAACTTTTGACAAAGGTTGCAGTATTTCAAAAGTGGAGGCCGTCTAATATCTCTGTTTTTTTTTTTTTTTTGGGAAGCAATCCAATATCATGCTGGATCGGGTATATAACAAATCTCGATGCAACACCTAACACGCAGCCCATTTTGCCAATTAAGATTAAACTAAGCCCAACTATAAATCATGCTGGATCGGGTATATAACAAATCCCAACTCTACAATACAATTCAGTATTTTTGTTCACAGTAACATGTGAATAAAAGTGCCCTATTTGTTTATATTAGTTTACTAAGTCTCCTACCTTATGTAATTCATCTCCTGTTATGACAAGGTTCCTCGATCTCCTACAATTAAAATAATAGTTACAACACATTATTTCCAATATAGGAAATCATACAATTTAATTAAATTTTAAGTATTTTGTACTATGAACTTTATATTATTGTAAATTATTTAAACATCACAGTTTAAGTTTCTTGTCAATTGAACAAAGGTTGCAATTAAAAATAAGATGTGTACAATAAACTTTTACATTTAGATATCATACGATTAAAATAGTTGACATATCACAAATCTCAGGAACCTATAATTGTGTTCTTTTTTATCAGTTTATGACAGACCCCTTTCCCTAGGCATATATGCCGCAGAGATAGAGTACCCATATAATGATCTAAACTCGAGTCTCTATACTGGAAGTGATATTAAATGAAATTTCAAATTTACCATATAAGACAAAAAGTCCTTTTGCCAATACTTATGATTGTATTAGTAAAACCACAAAACTCTTAAGCAATTTGGTTGAGCATGCATGCACCTTTATTCACTTGTTAAGCAGGAAACAGAATTTGCATTGCACAATAATTAAGTACTTGTAGCAAAAAAATAATGATCTTATGAATCATTATATGGACAGGTAAAAGATTGGGATAAAATAGTATACGAGAAAATATAATAATTCATCGTGGGTTTACTTCAAGATCATATCATAAAAGTTGTGTCCAAAATTTTAATTTTTATTCTGATAGTAGAAGAAAATTGGGTTTAAAATAGGACAAATAGAAGGAATGCTCCAAATAGTATGATTTAACTGAAAGTATAGGATTTTTGTTTCATTAAATTTGTTGAGAAGGAATAATAAGCACCTTCACGAGTCACGACGCCTCCCAGTGAATGTAATTTATCTACTTTATTATTCTTTATAATACTGATTATTGAGAAATAAAAGTTTGACTGAAGTATCAGAGGATGCTCATGGGGCCAAACCCCTGAGTCACCCTAACAAAGGCTCTATTTGTTTTGCAGATCATGTTGTAGAATCTAGTTAAGGTCGGCTATCGTACGAAGCAGACATTAGACGAGAGATCCAATTGACCTTTGACCCATCTTTTGATGCAACATTTACAATTTAATTAATTACTTCTAATTTAATTATTTTTAATTACTAATTTAATTTAATTATTCCTAATTTAATTTAATTTATTATTTCTAATTTAAATTTATTACATAGATCAGTTTTTAAGTGGATGTTGAAACTGTTGAATGTTATCCACCGGTTTAAACATCCTACGAAGCTTATTGACCGTAAATCTATAACAAGTCTCACCCATGTAAATCAAAAGATATGACCCAACAAAGATGAGTCCATTAAACACTCAGAATTAAGATCAATCCATATATGATCATCTAGTCGATAAATAAGAATTTCTTTGTTTAACGGATATTAATAAGAAATTCATTTTTATCATTGTCCAGTCCTATATAATCTCTATTATATAAGTACCTCTATTTTCATATCACCATATGAACAATCTCGAATAAGATCATCGTATCAAATACGAAATTGACCGCAACTGTAGATTGATCACAAACAAAGTACCCAGCTTTGTTTGCTTTATACGGACTCTTTAGATTACTAATCTCAAACTAAATCCTCTTGTATATAACACTTATATACTTAATTTAAGACTACATAAGTAATCATGGATGTTACATGATATTCATATGAAGCAAACATTTCATAAATGCATAATAATTTGAATAAAATAAATTTCATTTATTTATAATTTATTTAAACGTTTACAAATTACAAGCTCTTAGGGCACAATGCCTAACAATCTCCCACTTGCCCTAGAGCAAATGAGACATATCTCGTAATCCTAGACCCTCTAGATGACCGTCAAACACTTTAGCCGTTAAGGTCTTTGTAAACGGATCAGCATGGTTGTCCTATGAAGTTATTTTCATCACCGACACATCTCCTCTATGTACTATCTCTCTAATGAGATGATATTTTCTTTCTATATGCTTTCCACGCTTATGGCTTCTTAGGTTCTTTCGAATTAGGCCCCTGCACCACTATTATCACAATAAAGTGTGATTGACTTATCCATATTTGGAACAACTTCTAAATCTGTCAAGAACTTACGAATCCAAACTGCTTCTTTAGCTGCTTTACAAGCTGCTACATATTCTGCTTCTATGGTGGAGTCAGCAATACAAGATTGCTTAACATTCCTCTATACTATAGCCCCACCACCTAGGGTGAATACTGACCTAGACATGGATTTTCGAGCATCCTTATCAACTGAAAATCAGAATCTGTATATCCTGTTAGAATCAAATTCTCACCAGAATATACTAGCATATAGTTTCTCATTCTCCGAAGATATTTGAGAATATATTTTACTGTCACCCAATGATCCAATCCTGGGTTAGATTGATAACGACTGACTACTCCCACTGAATAACAAATGTCAGGTCTCGTGCATAGCATAACATACATGAGATTGCCTACTGCAGAAGCATAGGGAATTCGTCTCATATCCTCAACTTCTTGAGGTGTCTTAGAACATTGTTCCTTAGACAAGTGAACTTCATGCCGAGAAGGTAAATAACCTTTATTGGAATTCTGCATCGAATATCGTACAAGGATCTTATCGATGTATGATGCTTGAGACAATGCTAACAGTTTGTTCTTACGATCTCGTATGATTTGGATCCCAAGAACATAACTAGCCTCTCCCAAATCTTTCATTTGGAATTGGTTAGCAAGCCAATTCTTTACATCAGATAATGCTCATACATCATTCCCAATGAGTAGAATATCATCGACGTAAAGTACGAGGAAAACCAGTTTCTTATCGATGATACGTTTGTATACACAAGGTTCATCGACATTTTGCTCAAAACCGTAAGACTTGATCAAAGTATCAAATCTAATGTTCCAAGATTGAGAAGCTTACTTAAGTCCATAAATAGACCTTTGCAACTTGCAAACCTTTTGCTCTTGACCTTGGATCACGAATCCCTCTGGTTGTACCATATAGATGCTTTCATCAAGATTGCCATTCAAGAATGCAGTCTTGACATCCATTTGTCATATCTCGTAATCGAGATATACAGTTATGGATAGAAGAATACGAATGGACTTAAGCATGGCTACTGGTGAGAAAGTTTCTTCATAGTCAACTAGCTCTTTTTGAGTATAACCTTTTGCCACTAGCCTAGCTTTGAAGGTCTTCACCTTCCCATCCACTCCCCTCTTCCTCTTGTAGATCCATTTGCAACCTATGGGTTTTACCCCATTTGGTTGATCCACAAGTTTCCCAGACTGAGTTTGAGTACATGGACTTTATCTCGAGATTCATAGCTTTAAGTCATTCTTCCTTATCAGAATCTTCCATTGCATCATGATATGTCAATGGATCATCTACACACTCATCAGAGATAGCAATTTGTGCCTCTCCGATTTTTCTGTAACGAATAGGTGGTCTAATAACCCTTCCACTACGACGAGGTGGTAGATGATTCTAATGAAAGTCTGTCTGACGCTCAGACGTGGTTTTAACTATATTATTATCAACAACTATTGTTGATTAGATACTGGTCGAATCAGGTAATAACTCCTCGAGTACAATCTTACTTCGAGGTATATGTTTTTTTATGTAATTATCTTCAAGAAACGTAGCATTTGTCGATACAATTACTTTGTTATCTTGAGGATCATAAAAGAATCCACCTCTAGTTTCTCTGGAGTAGCCTACAAATAGGCAAACCTGTGAACGTGGTTCCAGCTTCCCAGTCTTATTTTTCAGCAAATGTGCTGGACACCCCCATATGCGAAAATGTTGCAAACTAGCTTTGCAACCATTCCACAACTCTAAAGGTGTTTTAGGAATAGACTTTGAAGGAACTACATTCAGGATATATGCTGCAGTTTGCAATGCATATCCCCAGAAAGAACTATTTAAAGATGAGAAACTAATCATAGATCTCATCATATCCTGCAGGGTATGATTTCTCCTTTCTGCAACACCATTTTGCTGCAGTGTTCTAGGAGCCGTGAGTTGGGATATAATCTCATTCTCAATCAAGTAATCCTTGAACTCTGTATCATGGTACTCTCCTCCACAATCTGATCATAGAGCTTTCAATGTTTTACCTAATTGATTTTCAACTTCAATTTTAAACTCTTTGAACTTTTCAAAAGTTTCAGACTTTCGTTGCATTAGGTAAACATACCCATATTTAGAATAATCATCAATAAATGTGACGAAATATTCATAACCACCTATAGCTTTAACATTCATTGGACCACAAACATTCGAATGTATAAGCTCTAGCGGTTCTTTGGCTTTATAACCTTTTGTCTTAAGGTCTCTTAGTCATTTTACCCTCTAAACAAAATTCACAAACAGGTAAAGTGCCGATCTTTAACTCACTTAAAGTTTCGCTCTTTACTAGTCTGTCTATTCTGTCAAGATTAATATGTCCAAGTCTTAGATGCCAAATATAGGTATCATCATTAGGAGAAATCTTTTGTCGCTTTGCTTTAGGTTTTTCAACTTTAAACAATTCAGCATTGAGCAGTGAATTACGTGTTAACGATCTTAACATGTAAATGTTGTTTTCTAATATTCCGGAACAAATATTCAAACCATTTCTAGAAATAATAACATCTTTATTACTAAAAGAAATTGAATAATTATGTTCCATTAATCTAGAAACCGAAATCAAATTTCTTCTAAAATTCGAAATATAATAAACATTGTTCAAAACAATAAAACAACTCTTTGAAAATTGAAGTCTAACTTCTCCCACTGCTCTAGCTGAAACGACATCCTCAGTGCCAACTCGCATGGTAAACTCGCCCTCATCAAGCTCCCTTCAAGAATCAATCAATTGTAAAGAAAAACAAATATGATTAGTGGCTCCTGAATCAATTATCCAGGATAAATAACTCATTTTCCACTAAACAAGATTCAATGACAAGTAAATCATATTTACCTTTCATTTTCTTTTTGTTCTTGAGCTCTTCGAGCTAACAGTTCCTCTTCCAGTGACCTTCCACATCACAATGAAAACATTTTTCTTTGGGTTGGGAAGCCTTAGAGCTCTTTTACTTCTTCTTTTGGGTAGCTTGCCTCTCAGGCTTTGCCTTAGCCTTACTGGTGGTCCTTTTCCTCTTTTTCTTATTAGAGGTAGAAGTTTCAGCAACATTTGCTTCACCAAACTTAACCCAATTTTGGTAGTTTTTACGTACATTACGCGTGGCATTTGCAGGTGGCACAGGAGGACACTCCTCCGTCAGGATAAATTTTAAATCTTCACAAACCAGAATGACGTTCATATTATTTTTCAATTTAACATAGTTTTCCCCGTTCAGTTTATCATTGGCAAGTATAGTAATTAAAGATGATGGCATTGCTGAAATAAATAAACAAAACATTTTATTCAAAATTTGCTTCATATGAATATCATAAATTTTAGCATAAAATTAAACATGATGCATGATACATGAATAATGAATCAGAAATACCCTAAAAAGAATTACTATGTCACGATAATCTAACATGCCACAAATAAATGCCACCTTAGGATAGGTCAAATATTTGTATGTTAGATTGAGAAAATCTCAGTCGAATAATATAACAAAATAACTCTTATTCCTATATTATCTGATTACCGCTTATTTCGGTCAAGGAATAAACTAACTAATTAATTTATTCCTTTGTGAGTGTAACCCATCATTTCAGATCTCTCAAACTTAACTTGAGAATTGCCATCCTTAAGGTAGGTCAATCCCAAAATACATCTAGAAATCTTATCCGTTAGGAAGTCAACCTTGATATTGACCCAAATGGACACCACCCTTAGGGGGACGAAAACAAAGTCATCTCAAGGCTACCACTCAAATCTCACGGTGTTGAACTAAGGATGGCAGATCGTGTGATATATTGTCATATATCCCTCTCTCACTCACTATTTTAGGATTAGGGTTTTCTATTTAATATTTTTAGTCATCATCTTAGATTATTAACGGCTAACAAGTATAATCTAAGTTACTAGGAATCAGTATGTTACCAGAATCATCATCCTATTAACACCTAATAAATTACCAGATTTTTAACTCTTAAAAATCTAATTTATTATGAAAGATCTAATCTATATAATCTAAACTATTTAATTATGAAGATTAGATTTTAATGTGAGATTACCCAATTTTAACTCTTAAAATCTAATCCACATTATAACTACCAATTATTTGAAATATATTTATTTTAATCACATTAAAACTATTTATATATTTCTAATTTGTGAACCTAGGATTTTCAACTAAAATCCTAACAAATTATGAAATTGGTATTTAATTTATTATTATCTCTATTTTAACTAATAAACTATTTAATAGAAAAAATAAATAATAATACATGTATGTATGTCATGTTATAATGCAACGAGTAGACACTTTCTATTCTATATGACATATTTTATGCATGATCATGTTATCAACAAATTATTTAATCACCACATGATAAACAATTTAAATAAACAACATATGATTAACCAGGTTCTTTGGCTTTAACGACCTAAAACTAATTTCAGATATTACAAAATTAACCAAGGCATTCCTTGGTCTTCACTTGTAGTCTTCAAGAACTTCATAGTCTTCAAGGTCTTGTTGGGCTCTTTAAGGCTTATAATTAAATCTAATTTAATTATCAAGAACCTCCATCAAATGGATTGGGTTACAAGCCCATTTCTTGATATTAAAGCTATCAAAAATTATCCAAAACGAGTGGATAATTTTCTGTAATTTTTTACGATTGAAAACGGAAACCTGAAACTCGAGAAAATTCAAAAACGGATCGCATTTGGGACTAGTTGAAAACAGTCCAGTTGCTGCCACATGGCAGCAGCTTTGAGCTGCCAAGTGGCAGCAGCTGTGTGCAATATGGTGCACACAATCTGCTGCCAGGTGTGCACGTTGCATGCACACAATATTTGCATGCAAGAGACCAAACATCAGGTCTGTGAGAAGAAACAAAACAGATCTGGTCGGTGCACAATGCACCGTTTGTCTCTTAGCGCAGACAAACTCAATCCACACCAAGGTGGTTCAGAACAAATAGCTCGTACAGCCATGTACTTCCGATCTGAACCGCATGCACTAACAGTCCGCTTGCTGCCCAGAAAACCAGTTCAAAACCAGTTCTCCAGCAAGCTGTCATCTAGCCCAGTTGGCATGCTGCCCTTGTTGCTGTCCAGCTGCACCAGTTCGTGCACCAGCGCATCAGCTATGCGCGTTACTGTCCAACCGAACCAGCGCATTAGCTCAGCCGCAGACCCAATTGGTTTAAAAACCAGTCCGCACAGCTGCTCAGCCGCACAGGTCGTGAAAACCCAGCAGACTACCGTTCCAGACCTGCGCACTGTAGTCCAGCCGCAGCAGCGCTGTGCACTGCAGCGCAGTAACCACACCCGCGCTGCTAACTGCAGTCCAGCCGCACCAGCGCAGCAAACGCGTCAGCCATGCGCGTTACTGTTCAGCCGAACCAAACGTGCAGCAGCGCATCAGCCATGCGCTTTACTGTCCAACCGAACAAGTGTACCAGACAGGCGATTCGACGTCAGCCGCACGAACGCAGCAACTGCACCAGACCCGGTGTTCAACTGGTTCAAAAAACAGTTCGCATGATGCTCAGTCACAACAGTTTGTGAAGCGCAACGAACTAGTACACCAGATATGGCCATGCGCAAGTTTCTGCACTGCTAAACTTGACTGTGCGTTAAGCTGTCACACAGCCCTTCGCACAGCCATTCGTGTTGTTGTCCCAGTCGAACCAAACATACAGCAGACCAGTGTTGCACTGGTTCATAACCAGTCGCACCACTCCTTCGTAAACGCACCCCAGACCATGCACCATGTCTGGCCGTGTATCACATGCACTGTTGGTGCATGTTGGTTGCATTCGATTCGCTGTCTCTTGCGCACTCGAACTAGTTCAAAACCAGTCACGCCATCAGACCTGCACACACTTGGTTGCACGGCCGAAACTGGTTCAAAACCAGTTTATACAGCCGCACAAATATGCTCTTATGGGCTGTTCAAAACAATTTTGCGGACAGCCACAGCCTCGTATCGATAACCCAGAATTTTAGCCGATTTCAACTCCAATTTTCGCCCAAAAAAGCATCATTCTTTGTGTTTAATTCTTCAACAAAAATGAAATCCTAAATCTATGATTACAAGGAAATTAAATTGCCACAAACGGCTTACAAATTAATCAAATTAAATTAGCCAAAAAACCATACAATTAACGATCAATCCATGCAAATCCAATTCATCAAACATGAATATATATCAAGCAATTATTTGTGCATACTCTATGACATACGAAGAATCATAATCAAAAGAAAATTCAATCATTATTGAATCAATTATTAAACTAACGAAAACCGAGCTTTGATACCAATTGAAGGGAAAATTTTGATTTTAATTCGAATGCGGAAACGTGAATTTTAAAAATTTTCAAACAAAACATGCTCGATCGATGCTAGTAATAACGATTCAATAGTTAAATTAATAAGATCGAATCTTACCTTGCATGAAGATTGAATTGATACCTTCTGATTCACAGATTCTTCACCACCTGATCTTCCTTGCTATAATTCTTCACAAAAGAAACTGTGTGTGGGCACGATCTTTTTTAAGATCATCTTGAAGTAGATGGTTATTTGGTGATTTTTAATCAATGGAATTTTTTTTTTTTTTATTCAAATAGCCAAAAATTCTCTCTACCACCACCTCTATTACCAATCATAAAAATATCTTTTTATATTGGCAAAATAGGGTTATTTAATTTTAACAAGGAATTTAAATTCCTATTAAAATTGAAAGACTTAATTCATATCCAATATGGAATCAAAATCCTTATTGGATTAGAATTCTATTCTTTTAATTTAATATGGAATCTAATTCCCATTAAATTAAAACTTTTTTAATATAATTTAAATAGAATCTTATTCCAATTAAAATTATTATTTCCATTAATTAATTAAATGATATATCATTAAATTAAATAATTCTAAATCATAATTAATTTAATGATATCATTTAGAATCGAACCCATAACCTCTACAAATAATTAAATAATTAACCATTAATTAAATAATTATAAATATTTAAATAATCAAATTATTTAAATGATTTTTGAACATGTACATAAATTTATATGTACACCAATAATCGAACAATCCAATTATATTCTTCAACTTGTTTCTTTATGTAGTTGTGAGCTAGCAAGAGGACCAAATGGACCTACAATTTGAGCTCCAATAATATCGAAATTATTAATTAAACTCTTTAATTAATAATTTACTATTATTAACCTTAGAGTTACTCCACTAAAAATTTAAGGTTGCACTCTCAAAATTGTAGATGTTTTACACAATCTAATTTTCAGTGTCTAGCGATTTAATCATTTCATATGATTCAATCCTCCATGAGTAGTTCATAATTAGAGCTAGGTTATTAAAATCCGTTATACCTCTCTAATTATATCTTGTTCCATTCAGTACCATTGATTCGCTAAAGAACAATATATCCATAACAACTTATGAATTTATCTTTCCATTTACTCTTAAATAGAAAGTTGAGCGCTCTTATTGTTCAAGACCCAAATCAACACTTAAGGGAACTACTCATCTACTTTCTTGCAAGAAGGAGTGGATTCCACTATTGTGTAGAATGTTCCCAGCCATTTATTAAATCACATCTCCAAAGTACGAAACTTATTAACCGTAAATCTATAACAGTCTCACCATGTAAATCAAAAGATATGACCCAACAAATAGGAGTCCATTAAACACTCAGAATTAAGATCAATCCATATATGATCATCTAGTCGATAAATAATAATTTCTTTGTTTAATGGATATTAATAAGAAATTCATTTTTATCATGGTCCAGTTCTATATAATCTCTATTATATAAGTGCCTCCATTTTCATATCACCATATGAACAATCCCGGATAAGATCATCGTATCAAATACGAAATGGACCGTAACTGTAGATTTACCACAAACAAAGTACCTAGCTTTGTTTGCTTTCTACGGACTCTTTAGATTACTAATCTCAAACTAAATCCTCTTGTATATAACACTTATATACTTAATTTAAGACTATATAAGTAATCATGGATGTTACATGATATTCGTATGAAGCAAATATTTCATAAATGCACATTAATTTGAATAAAATAAACTTCATCTATTTATAATTTATTTAAACATTTACAAATTACAAGCTCTTAGGGCACAATGCCTAACACATGCTAGAGTAAATAACATGCCAAACTTTGCTATACATACAGCACATGCATGATAACGATATCCAACTTGGCATGGTTCATAACTATTCAAAGTTTAGGTTAAATTGGCCACATACAAAGAAAGTGACCGAGAACTTATTATCTATGTAAAGATCTTGAAAATTGGTTATAATATTACTATTGCACGATGATATTTTGTTTATTTGTGGAAAGTTTTGATATCAGAAATATAGTTAATGGTTCACTTCTACTTAGCTTAATTAATGGTGTATAAAATAGCATAAAAAAAAGTCTACTAATTAAGTTCCAATAATTAATCTTCTGATTGCAACTTCATCTTTTGTGAGTATATAAATAACACATCACCTTCTAAATTGGATGATTATGTACCTTTTCATCCACATTAGTAGTGGGGATGTAAGTCTTATCATGCGAGAGTGGTCATCTCCAAGGGGGTAAATATTTGGGCTGGCCATGTAATGATTAGATCCAAATTAGCCTATAATCATTTGGTATTAACTTTCCTCTATATACATATATATAAAGTAAGCTAGCACCAATTATCAAGGAAAAGTTGGAACAAAATCTTGTTTATATAGTATAAATTTATGTTTGCTTTCAATTATATATCCAGAATTGGCCTATTATGTATATTAGCTTGTCAACTATTTTAGTGAGACAAAATGTTTTACTTTCCGACAAACTAATAGAATACGACACATTCGCTGCTGGAAGATCCACAAACTCTTAACAAAGTAATTCACATCTGCATGACTCTATTTTAGTATTTTCACCCTCTATCTCTGTTCTATTTTTACCCAAATTATTGCTACTATCCAAATACAAATTGAAATTAGTGTGGATATATTTTCACGGTATGAGACTTTTTTTTTTTTTTTTTGATTTATTACACATATATATCACGAGTAACATATACCAGTGTACACTATTAGACACTTTTGATCAGGGTCTCTAAGATGTGGTCCGTAATTGGAACTCCTAGAAGCAAGAGAACAGGCCCACAATGCGTGCGAAAATTGCAACACATTACATGCGTGGTTGTAGCTCGAAATCGATCCTTTGCTTGAGAAGCATTCTGGACAGTTGGCCTGGTGACCACTTCACCAAGGCACTTGGAGCTTTTAGGCTATAGGACTTGAAACAAAACACTTGGACAAATTATTTGATCATAGTAATTATATTTTATTTTGTGCTAGTTTACAAACAAATGTTTTAATTTTTCTCCTTAAAGACACTGAGTTTGTTAAATATTACTTCCATATTTGTGGACTATTAATTATGCAGAAACTGCATTTAAATATGTGATAGAAAAACTATTTCACTAATGTTACAAATCCTATTTTATGTATTTTTGTATCTCGATATGGTAATTGATGGACTATTAAACTGAATTTTACATTTACAAATTAAATCAAATAAATAATAAGTTAAAACGATATGTATAATTATTATTATTATAAGTCAACAATATCAAAGTCTTGGGATGAAATACCTTGCCAGATACTTCACGGAGATCTCTCTTGACTTGGAAGGGAAAATTTCGAATAACTTAAGGGGGAGGGATGCATGCAGGCATTAAAAATGAGGACACTGACTTGACGGTTTTTTTTATAGCGCATTGACTTGACCATAACTTTTTACATCGACAGTACTCGATAGTGACCTTCAACTTGTTTCACACGTAAAGACTACTTTCAATAGTGGTCATTGCCAACCAAACGCTTTCAATCTTTATATAGCTGAAACGATAAATGTAAACACCTTTGTCATCAGGAGGGCACTGCATCCACTGCTATCGAACAGATACATATGTTAATATATGAAATTCGATCCTCTTTTGTAAATTTTGAATTTTTATATTGTTTGTTACAAAAAAGATGGTAACAAGGGAATAAATTATGACCATCTATTATTAATAATAAAGATGTACCAAAAGATATATTTACAAATATCAATAGAGGACCTTAAGTCTGCTGGTATTTATACATTGAATATTTATAGAAAGATATATTTTACTTAAACTTTTGACAAAGGTTGCAGTATTTCAAAAGTGGAGGCCGTCTAATATCTCTGTTTTTTTTTTTTTTTTGAAGCAATCCAATATCATGCTGGATTGGGTATATAACAAATCTCTATAATCTCGATACAACACCTAACACGCAGCCCATTCTGCCAATTAAGATTAAACTAAGCCCAACTATAAATCGTGCTGGATCGGGTATATAACAAATCCCAACTCTACAATACAATTCAGTATTCCTCAAAAAACTGTTCACAGTAACATGTGAATAAAAGTGCCCTATTTGTTTATATTAGTTTACTAAGTCCCCTGCCTTATGTAATTCATCTCCTGTTATGACAAGGTTCCTCGATCTCTTGCAATTAAAATAATAGTTACAGCACGTTATTTCCAATATAGGAAATCATACAATTTAATTAAATTTTAAGTATTTTGTACTATGAACTTTATATTATTGTAAATTATTTAAACATCACAGTTCAAGTTTCTTGTCAATTGAACAAAGGTTGCAATTAAAAATAAGATGTGTACAATAAACTTTTACATTTAGATATCATACGATTAAAATAGTTGACATATCACAAATCTTAGGAACCTATAATTGTGTTCTTTTTTATCAGTTTATGACAGACCCTTTTCCCTAAGCAGCTTGCCAGCAACCTCGCAGTAGCCCTCTAACGGATATCTGATCCCTCTGAAAGGTTTCCGTGAAGTTTAGTCGTTTATCTTTTCAAACATTTTTAAACTTTCTTTTATTTATGGAAACGTGGAGAATTTTTTATTTTTTATTTTTTCACAATTATAAATTAGTTTTCTAAAAATTTAGGCAGTATAACAACTGTTCTTCTAATAGTGCTCCCTTGCAAATTTTACAGAAATCATATACGCTTCTAAAATCAAACATATGCCCCAAACTTCTAAGCCTCCAACCCTTGTTTTCTTAAATCACAAGCAACCACAAACATGCCACATTTTAAAAAATAAATCAAAATACATTGAAACATCAAGCACCTTCATATTCATACATTTCAACCAAAGAGTTATAAAAATTTATATTTTTTATACATTTCAAATCATAAGAAAAAATTATATTCATTTATACAAATCACAAAACCATAGGGAATTTATGCAATTATCAACACATTAAAATCTCTCGAATAGCCACATTAAAATCCTATAATCACAGCAGCTCACGCACACGGTCCGCCTAGTCCTGGGTCAGAGTCCTTGATCCCGAACCACCCTGTACCTGTACCTACCCCTAGGGAGGTTTGCATTTATAAAACACAAAACAATAGGTGAGCTACACGAGCCTAGTGAGTGTCATGGCTTTCTTATCAAACACTTTATATAAAATTTCCTCCCTAAAATCATTTGAAATGTTTTTATAAGCTTTTAAATGCCATGATTCAAAAGTTGGTTTTTCTGAAAACCACATTTCAATTCAATGCATGGATAAACACTTATCATAAATAAATTTTATGCATGGTAAAATTGAATTATAAAACAATATACTGTAAGTCTCTAGTTTTCTACTAAAACATTTAAACAGTGGTGGCGATAATGCTTTCGAAACTTTCTGAGTAAAATGGGCCTACCATTGATTATCTGTACCACATGGTATCCTAAGTATGGAGCAAAATTTTGTCTCGCTCGGCCCATCAATTCGGTTTTAGCGTAGCGGAATTTTGCCTCACTACGAAGCGGCATTTTTCCTCGCTCAGGTGGAAGCTAACTAATAATATACCTCGTACGTACATTGGACGAATAATATACCCCGTACGTACATTAGACGACTCAGAGGACTAAACTGACCTATATAACCTCCCGTAGGTACCTCCCATTGTTAGATTGGTTAGTGACAGACTAACACTCCTAACTCTGCCAATACATGTTTAGGGTACTTGACCTCCACTAGAGATATCTGCAATACCTACAGGCATACCATAGGTTTTCAAACTCATTTCATTTCCTCTTTCTGTTTTCATTTAAAAATCACATTTCATATGACAATTTGTAAACACATTTCTTGCCTCATGTCCATGCGAACTATTTTCACATAAGATTTATTCGATTCGAAAATTAAATTCACCACGTATCTTATATAAAAATCTATATAAACCATGCATTACTTTCATATAAGGTTAATTGGTTTAAAATTTATTTCAATATATATATCATGGTATGAATTTACTAAAATCATAACAAAACATTTAAAATAGACACTCACTAATTTTAGTTCACTTCCGAGCGCGATTATGAATCCCTCGTTTGCACTTTACCTATACATATTTGCATCCTAATTTCAATAACATCTCAATCAATCTAAATTGGCACACAACACACACTTCATTGGCATGCACCATTGCACAACTACTTGGTTGTCAAATAATCTCCAATTATCCTTTTTCTTTTACATTCTAACCACTCTATCTATTCACCATTCTTTTCATAAAATTCATTCATGATACTCAAGCATATAAAACACTTTGAATACACATGTATGGTATTACATGTTAATGTTGGCCAAATGCCTTCCCTATGCCACCCATTGAATTTCATTTTCCATCCACATCAATTCCATCATTAACCTAGCTTATTTAACCATCCAAAAACATTCAAAAACACACAAATCATTCAAAAAGCAGTAGCTAACACAATTACCAAGTCTTGGCTGAATACATAGCATCATACATATCTCAATTGCCTTTTTCATTTCAACATTATCCTATGATTTTTTTTTACCACCTTTTCATGCATAAAAACTACTCAAACACATCAAATTCAAATTGAATCATCATACCCTAAGCTTAGCATGTGTTACATAGGATATCACATCCACACTTCTTCAAGTTTCACACTAAAGTTTACACCAAAATCACTTCAAATCTCATAGCAAAACAATCAACACTCCATTCAATCTCAATCCATATTTAAATCAAATTTTCATGTCCACTAGTATGCTTACCAATTTGTCTCCAACTTCTAGTCTTGCTTCCCCACAAAATTGAAGCTCCAAAACTCTAAAATCATGCATAAAAATCTCATTAGAATCATCAAAAACCCACATGACAGCACATAGTCAATTTTTTCACATATTCAAGTCATAAAAGCTCAATCCTTATTACTTGCAAATGACTTGATCTTGTTGGATAATCTTCCTAGACTTGTATACAACCCTTTGGGGGCTTGAAATCTACTGAAAAATGGCTTGAAAAGGTTGGAAAACAGCTGCTGGTCTGCTTCTTCCGCTGTTGGGCGAAACTTCTCTGCTTCTCTTTTCTCTTCTATTTCTTTTTTTTTCTGGTTTCTGTTGTGCCACTTTGGTTTCTGGTGTGTTATGCATTATTCCAGTAGGTTCTTCTCCTTTTTGTAGTCTTCATTTTGTTAGCTAATTACCTCTCAAGTTGGTCATTTAATTATAATGCATGCCATTAGTTTATTTTAACAATTTTGCCCTCTATTTGAATGTATTTCCATATTTTTTGCATATCCAAAAATTTTTCTTGCATATATCTCCAACCAATTGAGTTACTAATACCATTTCTTTAAAATTTCATCAACCCTATTTGCATTATACACTTTAATCAACCATCATACCATTTTTTGAATTCGAAATCAATTCCATGAACTCAATTTCATATGTGTCCTTATATAATCTCTAGTTAATTCACTTAATCACACTCTTTCATAAAAATTTCTTTATCACTAATTCTGATTATATACTTTAACAAATCATCATATCGTTGTTCGGATTCAAATATATTTTCGGTCCATTTGAAAATTCCACTAGAATGCGATTTACATACCCGAAAAAATTAAATTAGTTTCTTTATTCTAATAAATGAGGGCATATTTATACAATGTATTTATAATACTTATACTTTATATTTCCTCTACAATACTAAGATTAGGAGGGTGTATTACAATTTCTCCTCACCTTATTAAAATTTCGTTCTTGAAATTTACAACACTCTTTTATTGAAAAAGATAACGCTAATCGACTTGGAGTCATGTGGCACTTTTAACAGACACCAACTGTGACACTTACTTACTTATAAAGACATCTCGTAGTTATGTGTGGTATGTTACATTGCTAACCATAACACAAGATACTATCCCACAAAAGTAGAGGCGACACGACAGATTTAAATCCCTCTTGAGTTAGTAACGCATCCCCCCAGGACTTGCCATACTAATGTGGGATATACCGATCGGGTCTAAAATTTCCTTATAAAGGTAGGTATACTCAGTGTTCTAAAACTCGCTACTCGACCGGTGAGGGAGCGAGCAACGAGTACTCGGCAACTCGGAGAGTACTCGGTTTGACCATCGGTCAACGGTCAAACCAAGTCAAACATGTAAAAAATAAAATTAAAAATTTTCTATATGATCAAAATATAATCACATGACCACAAAACACCATCAAACCTATCTCATACAATTTTCAAAGTCACTTTAACACAATTACATAATTATAAATACTAGATATTTTAAAAATTTCGGCAGCATAACCACTATTTTTTTAACAATTCCACCTGTAATAAACAAAAATAACAACACTTCAAAAGTTCATCACATCTAAACTACTTAGGACCTTCCATCCTTCTTTCAATCTCAAACACAAGTACACAACCAACATCATATCTAATATGTAAATGATAACATAGCAAAAACAAAATAGCAACCGAAAGGAAAAGTTCATGAAAGTATGTAAAGGCCCTAAAACCTTAAGGGCGAGGAGAAAGACGTAACCACTCTTCATCATCTCCATAAACATCTTCCATAACTTGTTCATTGTCGAACTCAAATTCTACATCAATGTTCTTCTCCCCTCTCTCCATCTCCTCCTCTGTAGAATCAAAATCATCTTCATCAAGTTGCCTTGGTCGTTCCAAACCGGACCGTACTTCATCATCATCATCACCACCTGGAACAAGCCATCCTTGTGCATCAGTAGCATCAACATCAGGTGCTAGTAGCACATCAACATTCTTCTTAGCCTGTTGGTTCATTTTCCTTGATAACTGTGAATTGAAATTAACAAAGACGAGATCGCTCAATCGATCCATATTGAGTCTATTCCTTTTCTTCGTATGTATCTACATAAGATTTAAAAATTAAAATTGAATAAGTTAATAAATAATTAAAATTTAAAACATTAAAAATAAGCTATGGATATTACACTAACCCATTCAAAATTGCTCTAATTTCTTTCACATCCGGATGAACTAGTTGTCAATGAAAGAATCCTCTTTGCCATTTTATGCAAGTTAGGTGTGTGGCCTCCAAAGATGCTCCACCAATTAACTACACCATAAAACATAATCACATATAGAATTAGTTATTGAAAGATATATTTTCATAAATATAAATAATAGTAATTAGTAAACAAGAAAAACAAATAAAAACAGTTTATATGAAATAGAATGTTCAATTTTTTACCTGGATCCTTAGAATCAATGTCACATCCTTTAATGGCCAGCGGTCTCCCAAAAGGACCCTCCTTCATCTTATACTATGGTCATTCAGTCATGATAATTACATCTTGAGAGACTATATTACCATGATGAAAAGTCTCTACACACTCTAAAAAGGCATTTAACAACTCAGTTTCATTCGAAATGCTTGAATCCTTGTAGTGGTAATAGGGGTTCAATAGAAATGTCGTCATATGCAATGGAGAATCTAGCCGATTTTTCATTTTTTCATCAATTTTTTCAATAATTGGCCGATAATTATTTTCCATGTTGTTCAAGACTTCTTTAATTTCTTGTTTAACCCTTCTTAATTCTCCATATAACCAAGGCATTGATGGCTTTTGATCCTCATCCACCAATCTCAACACTATAATCAAAGGTACAAAAACCTTCAAACAACATGTCACGCCATTCCAAAATGCCAAACTCATTCACAGTTTCGTAGGCCAATTTTCCTTTACTACTTTTTGAGAATTTGCACTTCTCCGATTCCTCACTACCAAACATTGCTTTCAAAGCATTTTTGTTATTCATCAAGCTTTGCAAAGTAAGGAAAGTGGATGCAAATCTAGTCTTACCCGGCCTCACTATATCCCTCTTCTTTGTGAAAGACCTCATCATTGCCAAAGTCTTGTGATAAGCATAAATGAAGATTGTCATCTGCTTTGCTTGCTTAATATACTTGCTAAACCTCGAAAGCTTGCTAATACTTTCTAGCATAAGGTTGATGGTGTGAGTAGCACATGAGGTCCAAAATATATTTGGTCTTTTCTCTTTCAAAATCTTGGGCAGCGCCCATATTGTTGCTAGCATTGTCGGTTACAATTTGAACAACATTTTCAAGTCCAACTTGATTAATGCATCCATTCACATACTCGAAAATGTGTTCCGCAGTGTGTGCTACATCAGAACAATCCTTGGAATAAAGGAAAGTGGTTCCTAACCTGCAATAATCAAATTCAAGCAACAATCAAATATAAATTAGATTAAAGAACACATTAAGAAAGTAAGAAACACACTAAAAGCATAAGATATTAAATTTAAATAATATAATATGCGATTAACATTGTATAGTAGATAAATTATATAAAATTTATACCTGCAATTCACACACAAATTCATTATGCTCCTCCTTTTCCTATCCGTCCACGCATCCGTCATAATTGAGCATCCATTTGCAACCCACTCTTCTTCTTGCCTTTTTAACAACAACTTGATTTCTTCCACTTTATTCGGCAAATATCGCTCCCCGATTTCATAATAATTGGGAGGTTTATAACCCGACCCAAACTGACCAATTGCTTCACAAGCACGCATGAAATCATCATTCATAACAACATTCCATGGAACGACTCTATTAAACATCCAAGTAGTCACCCAATTGTGCACATGATCGAGCCTCTCTTTAAAAAGTGTTTCATTGATGTTTTGTTGTCGCATTGACTTCCTTCAATTTAGTGACGACTCTGGATCAATGGATCTTGTAAACCTATCTATAGGGTCAAGATGATGAGCCTCTTCCCTTACCCCTCTCACCTCTACTTCTTCCATCTCCTCTTGTTGGTTGATATTTACTTCTCCTCTCTTCAATTTCTCCTCCATCATCTTATTTTCTTTTTTATTTTTTGACTCCATTAGTGCATTCCTGCATCTATTTGTATCTTCCGGTTTTGCTTTTGAACATTTAGCCACATTTTCGGATATGTATGCCATATGTTCCTTCAATCTATGTATCCCTCCAGACAAAATCTTCCCACACAATATGCACTGCACTCTTTCCATATTGTTTGGATCAACCAACTTCCCATAATCCCATCCGATATCACCTTAATTCCATTTAAGAGATTGGGTAACGAAGGCTCCCGATGATTCATTCTCCATGTCTACATTAATTCATTAAATAATCTAATGATTCTAACCATCAAACAAATATTTAAGCATGAAAAGATTTAAATAGATATCTATATATAACACCCAAAAAATAAAAAATAAATATCATATACCTAAAAATCAATATTTGAGAATTGAGATTCAGCAATGTATATGTCTATATGATGAATTATTAGTTTTTAAAGTTATTACCATTGAATATTTTGTATATTATAGTACAGGCAAAAATCCCATCAATGTAACAAAAAATCAAAAATACAAAACCCTAAACAAATATAAATAAGACATAATCACATAATCAACTCCAAAAAGCTAAATTTCTTAGACAACTATACCTTATATAATCAATCAATCATCATCCTTAAAGAGCCTAAACAAATACATGTGAAAAAAATTGTGTTAAAAGCAAAAAAAAAAAATGATAACAAAACAACTAACCAGATTCAGCCTTCGGGTCGGGTGACGAAGATAATGACAGATGGCATCAGCGACGATGGCTGTGACGGCGATGGCGACGGACGGCGCGGCGGACAAGGTAGAGACCGGCGGTAGTGACTAGCAGAATCGCAGAAGCACTGAAGGTCACAGAAAAGAATAGAAGATGAGCTGAGGAAGAATGAAGAAGACTGTTGCCGACTACCTCCAAAGCCCAAACTGAAGTAATAAGTGACGCCAAAACGGCCTCATTTTGGGCATACCAAAATGACGCCGTTTTGGCGATGAAAAAATTCAAAAAAAAAAAAAGCGCCGAGTTGGACCGAGTTGGGCCGAGTTGCACTGAGTTGGGCTGAGTTAAGGTAGAGTTAGGCCGATTTTTGACCCGAGCCGATTTGTGCTGCCGATCCGGCGATTCTCGGATCAGCAACAGGCCGAGCGGCGAATCCTCGGTGAGAACTCGGCCGAATTTTTTTTCCATGGGTATACTTATGGCATTTGAAAACTTATTTTATTCTTCTACGTAGTGCAAAAGCACAAAGATCACTTATTGGGGTGCAATAAGCACAAAATCTTAATTCAGAATGCATAAAACATAAAACCCATACTTTGAAAAGCATCAGGCTTCAATTTTCCATTTCTTAGTGCATAAAGCACAAAACATCTTTTTGATGCAATCATATATAAAACCTTATGCATACATTTTTAAAATTTCTTATGGAACTTAAAATTTAAATAAATATATATAGCTAATAATGCTTCATATAAAACATATATATATATATCAATGCAAAGTGCACATAAAGAATAGATAAAACTTCATCTTTGCTTAAGCCTCTTATAAAACATACCAATTGCAAAACTTATAACTTAATAAACACTTAAATTCACTTATAGGAAAGTCAAGAAAAATTGGTTTTCATTTCATAACATAAAACGTAGCTTCGCTTATAAAGGAGAGTTTAAAACTTAAATCAAGATCTTTATTTCTAGATAAGCTTATACTTATAAAATTAAAAACACTTACTTTCCATATGAAATATCATATAATTAAAATACTCATCTCAAACACTAAAATGGCAAATACATTTTCAAAGTGCTTAAACTCTTAAAATGAGCATATCCTCATATATAAAATTTCTTTAACATTAACTATACGAATTTTCTTATATCTTTCCATAACTAATTGAAAATACTTCAATTTAAGATATCTCAAAATAGTATAGCACTCACCTTGTTCAAGTTTCCTTAAGTGGGCTCCCATGGCCTCCTTTGGTTCCGCTTCCTTCCTTTTCACCTACACATCACATATTTGCTTAGAATAGGCTAATTTTAACCTCACAAAACTTATTAAACAACTTATAACTCAATTCAACCATAAATGAACATATTCCCTAAAAAATGTATCTACACAGTTTTCACTTAACTGAAGCTTTCTAATTTCAATTTATTTACATGAACCTTACTTATGTACACCTAGGAGCATCCCTATATGTCTGAAATAATTTTCTGAAGCCCGAAACGAGAAGTCAAAATTTTGGTACCCCTTTAGGGCGAGAACTGTTCACAGTCCATTCTAAGGCTGCTCTTGACCTTATTTTTGCTCCATTCATCTCCCTAACTTGCATTTAGATTACCTGTAAAACGGCTTTGAAAATTTCCAACAAACAGGCGGCGAAAACTAGGAAAATCACATTTTTTTCATCACTTTTTCAATGTCATTTTCACCATTTTCATTCTAAAATATTAACTCTCTTTTCCATAATGTCATACATACTTAAATCATACTCATTTGATGCATGAAAACACATCCATGGGGTGATATTTCATGGTACTCATCAATGCCCTTCACTTGAGGCCATAAAAAACAAGTTATCTAAATGAATTCCTAACATTGCCATAAGCTTATCCTAGGTTTTCTCATCATAATTCCAACATGAAATCTTACTTAATATCATCCAATGCCATTGGTTTCATACTCCCCTCCTTATGGTCTTACATGGCCTAACACTTAAACAATTCATTTCATTCAAATTTTGCATTTTATTTTACTTAGGCATTTTGTCAAACATTTGGTGTGCACCAAAATTCACTTAAAACAAATTTAATCAAACTTAGTATTTCTTCCAACAAAACCCTAACACATCAAACTTAATCATTTCCACATGGTTTGTACTTACGTTTGGTGTCATAAAACTCAACTACAATCATGCATAAAAACTCATCTCAAAACCCAACCAAATCATCAGCACAAACACCAACATAACATCATGAAAATGGGTTCAAAAGTGATAAACTGACCTTTATTTGTTTGATTTCTTGCTTCCAACCTGTTCCTCTAGCTTAGAGTGGCTTGAAATCTTGGTTTGGAGCTCAAAAATGGGTTGAAATCACTTGTTTTCCCCTTGGTTCCTCACTTGGCCGAGTTTCCCCTTTCTCTCCACACTCTCGGTTTTTCTCCTTCATTTTGGTGTGAATGGTTTCAATTTATGACAAGTCAATGTATTTATATTGATCTTTCTTAAAAATGATAAGTATGTCCCTTAATTAATTAGATTTTTGGCCCTTAACTCTTGCTTATTCTATCTTTTCCCAAGTCATGTAAACTTATTTCAAATTAATCTATAAACTTCCATAATTATCCATTCAATTGTCTTTAATCAAATTTTAATTAATCTCAACCACAAATTTAGTCAAAAGATGACTAGTAGGTGTTAATCCACCATTGGTCCATCAATAATCACATGGATTGTGCTTTTAGAATGGGTTTAATATCATAAAATCTCATTTATACCCTTAACGTTAAAAATTAATACAATTCATTCCGAAATAAATTCCAAATTAATTCTCTGATCACCCATTCATCAAATTGACTTTACAATACTCTAATTAGATCTCTTACAACTTAATCCATGGCTTCGAAAAAATTCAAACGGAGCTTAGATCAATAGTATTCATAATCCTGTTTATAAGAGCGTTTTTGTCGAGTAACTTTCGGAACCTTCAGATTCTATCCAAACGAACTCATTTTTACTTCGTTTTAGTTTTATTGGGTCATACTAATCATTCTATATGTTTTCGATTTTCCTAGGTCAGTCTCAAAATTTACTATTCATCGAATACTATTCATCCTAAGATACTATTCACTCAAAAATATTACTATTCATCCGTAAATTAACCGTAAATCATAAAATGAAAGTTTGGGGTCGTACAGTCTTTCTATGGGATCGCGGGTCTCTTTATTAGTTCCTATTTGTGATGCATAATTACATAGAATATAGGTAGCGGTTATGATCGATTTGATTAAAAAGAAGGAATAGTGTATATTTTTTGTTGGAGATTTAGTTGAAAAAGTTGTTGCGTCTTTGTACAATTCTTTATGAAATATATCTAGTTCATTAGAATAGAAGTGAAAGAGGGTATTTATACCCATCGTGTTATGGAAATCAAAGGCGTGGGAATCGTTTCTCTTGACTCGTACTAATGAGAATTGACTCTAGGAGAAATTGGGCAAAAGGCTGCGAAATTGGCCAATTTCTTGCATGCACCAACTGAAGAATAAATGCTTTCTCAGCAAGAAGAAAAACCTCAAGAATCCTCCTTTTTCTATAGCATAACTTACTTTGGCCCGTGGGGCCGAAGCAAGGCAAACGTGTACAGAGTTGCCATAACATAAAACGAAATTGTTTTTGTCTATAATATTTTTTTTTAAAATATTTGATATTTTCATTTTAACTGATAGAAACTTCTTTCATTTTGAAATCCAAAAAATTTTATTTATTTGAATCTTTCGTGTCTTCGTTCAAAAGGAGTAATTTCATCGAATATTTGATCAGTCGAGATATCTAGAAACAATCAATTTTTTTTATTATTTCTTCATTTGAATTCAAATTTGAAGTGGGTTCTTTTTCTATTTCTTCATTTTTACTATACTAAATTCAAGGACTAACCTTTGAATCCCAACTATAAAAGGAGACTCGATTAATAATTAATAGACATGATACCTTATAATGGAACTCTGCTTGATAGAAATATTAGATTGCATAGAGTCAACAAACGAGGTGAGTTTATTACCAATTCATATATGAAAAAATGACAAAAAAGAACATATCCATTCCCCTTTGATATCTTTCTCTCTCTCTGTTTTTCTTTTTTTTTTGAAATTCTTTTTCAATATCTTTCATCTATAGTATTTATAATCTTGGGTTACGAATTGGGGGAATACTAGGCAATCCGAAACTTTTTTGAATAATGTTCAAGGAAAGAGTATTTTAGAAAAATTCATAAAATTAGAGGATCGAATTCCTTTTGGACAAAATGATAAAGGATTTCCCGAAAGTCATCTACAAAAATTTCAAATGGCGATCCACAAAGAAACAATCAAATTGATCAAATACATGATGAGGAGCATATCCATATAATTTTAAATTTCTCCACAAATATATCCTATTTCATTATTCGAACCGCGTATTCCAATTCCGAGTAATGAAGAACTTGTTATTTTTAATTCTTGGGTTCAAGAATTTCTATATAATTTAAGCAACACAATAAAAGCCTTTTATATTCTTTTAGTAACCGATTTATGTATCGGATTCCATTCACCCCACGGTTGGGAACTAATGATTGGCTATATCTACAACGATTTTGGATTGGCTCATAATGATCAAATGATATCTGGTCTTGTTTCCACGTTTCCAGTCATTCTAGATACAATTTTTAAATATTGGATTTTCCGTTATTTAAATCGTGTATCTCCGTCACTTGTAGTGATTTATCATTCAATGAATGACTGAAAAAGATTCCCCGATCCAATTATAATGTTTCTGACTTTTTACATAAGCAAAGCATTCAAGGTTGTACTTACCTTACTCTTTCTACCCATCCGGAGGATTCCTCCTATATTACAACAAAATAATTTCAGTAATCAGTAAATAGTAAATAGCAGAATTGTGGATAGGGACCTATACTAGCGACCTACCCAAATTTATTGTAGAAATTTTCGGGATCAACGATCGGACCATGCAAATTAGAAATACCTTTTCTTCGATAAAGGAACAAATTACTCGATTCATTTCTGCATCACTTATGATATAATAACCAGGGCATCCATTTCAAATGCAAATCCCATTTTTTCGTAGCAGAATTTTGAAAATCCGTGAGAAACAACTAGTCGTATTGTAACGCATTTTCTATTAACGTTTTCTCCATCACAATTCTTTTATGAATTGATATATCTAAAATGGTCATTTTTTTAAATTTCTCAATCAAGGCTAAAAATTTAAATGTAGTTGGAAAAACACAAATTATGATTATTGCCATAAAAATAGATGCAATATTTCACTTTAAAACACATTTTCTATTTACGTTTTCACCATCACGACTACCCTAATAGCAAAAATGATCATTTTTTAAGATTTCTTAATTCAACCTTAAACTTTAAACGTAAATAAAAACAATTAAATTATGATGATTAGTGACAAAATTGATTTAAGATTTCACTTTAAAATGCATTTTCAATTGACGTTTTGATTGTCACACTATCTTAAGAGTTAATATACCGAAATTGATGATTTTTTCAAATTTATCAATTAGACCTAAAACTTTAAATATAGATGAAACACTCAAATTTTAATAATTGACGCAAAAATCGGTTCAAAATTTCATTTTAAACGTAAATGAACCTCCCATGTTTTCAAATTTATTGATATATATATATACATATTATATATATATATATATATATTCTATAGTCAATGACTCTTAACTTTTTTACAAAAAAATTTCAACCATTCTAATATATGATGGACAGAAAAAAAAAAAAGGCTAAAAATAAATAAATAATTATCATTTGATTATTATAAAAAATAAAAACTCATAAAAACTTCTTACGACAATAATAATCAAATGATATTTATTTATATTTTTATCTTTTTTTTTTTCATCCTTCAAATCTAAGGGATAGTTAAAATTTTTTTGTCTTATCCTTTTTACAGTTAGAAAACACTAACCGTAGAACCACTATGTGTGTATTCTACTATGTGTGTAATCTAGAAAAAAAAAAAAAAATTCTCTTTTTAATCTTAAGAATTCTTGTTCATTATTATTTAATTTTTTTCCTCAAAGATTAGTTACTTGGATGCCCATGCCATAAACTTGATTTACTTTATAATTTAGAAATTTTCCGTAAACAGAAAAAAAAAAAAATCTCTTGTTAATCTCAAGTCTTGTTTATTATTATTTATTCCCCAAAGATTAGTTACTAGAGGATGCTCATGCAATAAACTTGTTTTACTGTATAATTTAGAAATTTTCTGCAAACTTGTTTTCTTTTATAATTTAGGAATTTTGTTAACTTATTTTAACTTCTTGATAATTTAAAAATTTTCTTCCATCAACTCATTTTTATACTTGTTTTTCCACTACAATTTGTACAATCTATTCAAAGAAATAGTAGTACCTCCTCTTCTTCTATTACTTTCTTCTTCTTCATGATAGCGAATGATGATGCTGCACAATAAGTGATTAATGATGATGATGAATGAAGGGTCAATGACGTATGATATATATAATGATCACTATGATGATGCATGATGATGATTAATGAGAATCATTAATGAGAATGATGATGATGCATCATGATAAATATAAACAAGTCAGCAATAGCAAACTGCTAAATGGAAATAATGATGAGATGTGCCAGTAGATTAGCTTTCATCAAAAACCGAAATGCAATATTACCTCAAAGTTAAGAACTCAACCTCTGCAAAAGATTCAACTTCTCGTTGATATCATGATTTAAATGATTTTATGGATATAAGGTCAAAGGTTGTGTCTAAAGCGGTGTGAACACAAGAGTGAACCTTGCAAAACTCCTAGGGGATTTGGCTCCAGCATGTTGAAACAAGCACACTCGTGTCATTTTGCAAATCCCTTGACCCTCCTCTTTTTTCTTGTTTAGAAACTCAGTAAACTAAACAAAACTAATAATTAAAAATTAAAATGGGAGCTTTTGCGAAATTTAAAAATGAGAAACCTCTAATCTAGGACATAAAATTGAAAAGCTTCACCCAACTATGAAATCTTTGTGCAAGTGTTAGAAACCAATATATTCAATAATAGTATACAACTTGCGGAAAGATGTCTATTACAGTCCACAAGCATCTAAAACCCTTAGACAATAACTAATTAATGCACACTTGTGCCCTTGCCTATAGTGTCCACAAGCATCTTATAAATCTCAAAGAACAAACGATTAATGCAATTCTCTTGCAATGGGAAGGAGAAAGAGTACTTAGTGCCTAAATTTTATAAAAGCAATTATGATGCATTGGTCCCTCGACAATTGTTAGATTGTCTTTTATCTTTTGGATATAAGGTCAAAAGGTTGTGTTTAAAGTGGTGTGAACACAGGAGTGAACCTTGCAAATCTCTAAGGGGATTTGGCTCCAGCATGTTGAAACAAACACACTCATGTCATTTTGCAAATCCCTTGACCCTTTTCTTTTTTCTTGTTGAGAAACTTAGTAAACTAAACAAAACTAATAATTCAAAATGGGAGCTTTCATGAAATTTAAAAATGAGAAACCTCTAATCTAGGACATAAAATGGAAAAGCTTCACCCAACTATGAAATCTTTGTATAAGTGTTAGAAACCAATATATTCAATAATTGTATACAACTTGCAGGAAGATGTCTATTACATCCACAAGCATCTAAAACCTCAGACAATAACTAATTAATGCACACTTCCGCCCTTACCTATTGTGTCCACAAACAATCTTAAGCCTAAAGAACAACTGATTAATGCAATTCTCTTGCACTGAGAAGGAGAAAAGAGTACCTAGTGCCTAAATTTCATAAAAGCAACTATGATGCATTGGTCCCTCAACAATCATTGGATTGTCTTTAATGTTTAATGATCAACTACAAAAATCATATAGACTGGTATAAACTAAAGGCAAACCCAAATTTGAAATCCAAGGACCAAGTTGCCCCTACCCTACCGAAGACAGAAAAGCAAGAGCACTTTTTCATCTAATCCAACACAACCAGAAACACCATATTTATTTTATGTTTTCTCTGCCTGATCTTAATTCACACTTTGCTTGTGCACCGAAAACACTATCTTTGTCCTAATCTTTTCACACATAAATTGAAGCATGCACGAAACATGTGATCATGAACACAAATATATAATCACCTACCACATTCTACAACTAGCAATTTATGATAGGACACAGTCACTCCCTAAATTAAAACCACTGGACCACTACCACATCCCTAAAACACCATTACAAATTTGAAAGTAAGCAACATTACAAATTTAACAATGGAAAAACAGCATACCCTTGGATAACACTCGAAACCTCCACCGATGACATTCAACAAGGCCAGGTAAAGAACTCTATCCGGTACCATTGCTGCCACCTTGCAAGCTACCATAGCCCTTGGTTTGGCTAAAACAAATACACAAAATAAGTCAACTCAATTCTATAATCGTACAAAGTGAAAATGGAATTTATCTATACCCATTGAATGACCAAAAACATGAGCATTGTTCCACCCTGATGATCCAATGAAGCAATTGAATCATCAAACAAATTACAATCAAAACATAATTCAATTCAATAAAAAGACAAATAACTCACGCATATTTGGATTTTGCAATAGGCACACAACTCCGACCCATACCACAATTATCAAAGGCACAGGCCTCAACTCCATAACCAACAGCATCGACGACCTCATCATTGAGTGTGTTTGTGCCCGTCAACCCCTTAATCTGTTGACCCCATGAATAATGGGTAGCAGCCAAACCTATAAGGAGAAAAACCTTGGTGGATCCATGTCCATACTTCTTGTGAAACACCTTCATGCTATTGTTGAGCTTCCTATCCTCCTCGGGGAAGTCTCGCAATATGGCATCGTTTCAATGATCTTGTTTGAGTTCTGGTTGTTTGATTGGATTACTGTTTTATGAAATGAACAACAAGATGGATTTTTTTATTATTTTGATTTTAGCCAGGGGACAAATTAATGGTCAAGTGATACACGTGGCTATGGGTGAGTGGGTAAGTCTTGCCACATCGGATGATAACGAAGTAATATGTATGATGCAAAAGATGATGATGATAAATTATGTACGATGCAGATGATGATGACAATGATGCATGTTGCATGCTGCATCATGATCAAGAATCATGTATGATGCATAATGATGATGATGTTGATGATAATGAATTACATATGATGTATGACGATGATGATCATGAATGATGAATGATGCATGATGAATGTTGTATGATGCATGATGATGATGATGATGATGATGATGATGATGAAGAATTATGTATGATGCATGATGATCATGATGATGATGAAGAATTATGTATGATGCATGATGATAATGATGATGAATAATGCATGATGATGATGAACTATATATGATATAAATGATGATGAAGAATCATGTATGATACATGATGATGATGAATGATGTATTGTACTGCTGATGATGATGAATTATGTATTATGTAGATGATGATAACGACGATGATGCATGATGATGATGAATTATTTATGATATAGATGATGATGAAGATTCATCATGTATGATACATGATGATGATGAATGATGTATGATACTGATGATGATGAAGAATTATGTATTATGTAGATGATGATAATGATGACGAATTATGCATGATGATCATGATCATGATCATGATGCATCATGTACGATACATAATAGATGATGCATAATGATGATGATAAATTATGTATGATGCATGATGATAACGATGATGATGATGATGAATGATGATCTATGATGCATCATGATGATGATGATGCAGATGAATGATTGATGTGTATGATGCATCATGATGATGATGTTGGTGATGAACGATGTATAACGCATAATGATGATGATGATGGATGATGATGATGACAAATGATAATGATGTTAAATGATGCATGATGCATGATGATGATGTATTATGTATGATGTATCACAATCGTGATGATGATGAATTCCATATGATGTATAATGAACTTAATGATGAAGCGTGATATTAATGCTTGATGATGACGAATGAGGATGATAATGATGCATGATGACATCATCTAGGATGACGATGATTATTGTTATGATGCATAAGCATGGTACCTCTTATGCATTAAAGTTGGAATACTTCTCCCCACTTTCTTCGTATCACACAGTGATCACCATAACCTTGCTTTATTGACCAAAATATCATCAAAACATATACACTCGTATAATTACCCTGTTGAAAGGTAGGTCCAAGGTCATTGTTTTCATTAACTTCATGGTAGTTTCATGGTTATGGAATTACATTTTTTATTTTTTCTGGCTGCATTTTCATTAACTTCTTTCTTCTGTTGTTTCTTCTTCATCCTTTTTCAACTGGTTTCTTCTTATCCTTCTTCATTCTTCGATTATGCTATCAAGAGAATAAAATATTATAAACAATATGACTCAACAAAAAAGTAAAAAATACATCTCCTTCCTTCTCCTTATTGTTCATCTCTAATTATGCTCCTAAAGGGAAGAAAAATTATTTTACACCATATGATTTGTTGGATAAAACAGATGTTGTGTTTAAATTTAAATTTAAAGTAGTTGTTAGATAGATAAAAGATAATAATTGTATTTGAACTTTTAGGATAAAAGATAAGGTTGTAAGCTTTTAGAATAGGATTTTTGAGTTGAGTCCACAGATATATAGACACTCAGCTCTAATGTACGTTTTTTTCTAAGACTCCAATAATAAAAATTACCTTGAAATCCACATGGTATCAGAGCCTTATAAGGTTCAAACTATTTTATCGGCCTGAGTAGCTATTTTTTTATGGGTGAGCTGTTGTGATTTAGAGTGGTTCAGCATGTCTAAGGAGGAATCTGATGGTGAGCTGAGTGAGGTTACTGCTGAAATAAAGGAGAAAGAATCTAATATCAAAGAATTACAAAATCTACTGACTACTTATAGGTTAAAGGGGCAGAATTACCTAAAATGGTCTCAAATGGTGAGAACCTTTCTTATAGGGAAAGGAAAGTTTAGTCACTTGGTGGGAATCGGGCCAAAGGAAAGAGATCCGCAATTTGCAGCATGGAATGAGAAAGACTCCATGGTAGTGTCATGGTTATGGAATTCCATGAAGTAAGCAATACTTGCATGTTTCTTACATCAGCTAAAGAGATTTGGGAATCAATGAAACAAACCTATGCTAGGGTTAATGGTGCAACCTAAGTAATTGAAATTAAGGCGAAGACAGCCTCCACAAAGCAAGAAACCAGAACAATGACCGAGTATGGTAACCTTTTGATAAATTTATGGTAGGAATTAGATCATTATCGTTCTATTGCTATGTAGTGTGCAACGGATGCCACAAAATTGAAAGGGTATGCTGAGAAAGATCGTATTTATGATTTTTTGGCAGGGCTAAATTTTGAGTTTGATCCGGTGAGGGTGCAACTGCTTGGAAAGGAAGAGTTGCCATCATTGAATGAGGTTATTTCTGTGGCAAGAGTAGAATGAGGGTTGATTTAAAAGGCACGCTTAGGGCGTCGGGTGAGGCGAGACTCTGTTCCGGCTCCTGAATGCCTGGACGGCATCTAGGCGTAGCTATCTCGAAAAGGCACGCACCTAGAGCGCCTAGGACAAACGCCCCAAGCACGACATCAACCTTCTGCCCTAATCTGCCTCTCTCTCTTTACCCGACCCAAAGCCACCGATTCAGTCCTCCAACCGTCTTCCGGCAACCATTCCCTTATCGATCGGCCTCATTCCGCGCCGGTGACTCTTCTCTTTTCTCCTCTCATCAGTTTCAGCTTTTTCTATACCAAATGACCTTAAGTAAGTCCTTTTTCTCTCTTCTCTCATTTTTTCTTCAATCGTTTCTTCAATTTCTTCATGAGTTATTGTTTGTTTGTATGTTTTTATGCTTAAATGATGTTTTTGGTTTTCGTCTTGGGTTATTTGTATGATTTTCATGGGTTTCATGAGCTAATGATGGGCTGTTATGCTTGTGTTTGCTTTGCTGTTGATGTTTTGTGTTTTTTTTTTCCTGTTTGCTACATCATGCATGGGTTATTTTTGTAGGCTTGAAGCTGCCATCATGCATGTGGTTGAACTTTGAAGGCTTGAAGCTGAATAATAATGTGAATGGGCTGTTATACATGTTTTTTATTGTATGATATGCATGGGTAATGGGTTAATGACTTAATGTTTATCAGTTTATGTATGTTTTTATTGTTGGGTTTGAAGTTAATGTATGAAATATGAATGTATGTTTGTTTTCAGCAGCCTACTCCTACTCAAACACAGTGTCAAGTGGTACCAAATCATCCGATTATGTATGAAATTATGTTGAGTTATCGAATTCTAAGAACGAAAATGCTATACAATGTAAATTTTGTGGGAACGAAATGAGGGATATATTGAGCAAAACAACATTTAGCGAAAAGGTTTAGTAATGCTAAATGTTGTGTTCATTGTCCAGAACCGATAAAACAAGAGATAAGAGAGTACTAGCCAAAAAGAAAGAATGATAAGGATGAGCAGAATATGGAACCGCCACTTGAGTTTGAAATAGGTGAAAGGTATGCTGATGAGCGGTAGTAGAACTGGCTGCAAATAAAAGAAGAAACCATGGTGCATTTAATAATGGTGGAGTTAGTTTTAAGGGGTATCTATATACCCCCAATCCAGAAGTCACTGCAAGGAAAGTCGAAGGAAACAATTGAAGTTAAATGAGATGGACAATGCAGCTAAGAAGGAGTTGAGGAGTCGAGCTTGTACGCTCTTTGCTAGATGGATGTATGATGCAGACATTCCATTTAATGTTGTATCATATGTTAGCTTAAAGCTTTTGTGAAAGGAGTGAGCCAATATAGTTCACGTATGAAGTCACCTACTCCACATGAAGTTAAGGTTCCTCTTTCGAAGCAAGAGGTGAAAAACACTCATAAGATGATGAAAGATCATGAACAGGCATGGGTTCAATGTGGATGTTCACTGTTATCAGACGGTTGGAAAGATAAGAGAGAAATGACATTGATTAACTTCGTAATCAATTCCACTAAAGGCAGTATGTTTTACAAGTCTGTTGATGCCTCTGCCTATACAAAGACTAGTGAGAAAATGTTCAAATTATTAAGTGGCATTATAGAAAAGATTGGTGTAGGCAAAGTCATTCAAGTGGTGACAGATACTACTTCAAATAATATTTTAGCAAGTATGAAATTTATTTTTGCATTATGATTATTAATAAAATAATTTGAATTTAAATTAGATGTATATTACTACTAACTAATATCTTATTTTGTAAATGATAATAGAAAAATTATTGGAGGCAAAATATCCTACACTTTTTTGGACACCATATGCAGCTTATTATATCGATTTGATGTTGGAAGATATTTTCTGGGTATCCATTTTGAAGAAAACATTTGAGAGAGTAGTAATGGTGAGCAGCTATATGTACACTCGTCTACACCCGTCCTGGTTTGGTAAACATATTAACAAAGTTTACCAACAACAAAGAGTTCCTCAGGCCAACAAAAACAAGGTTTGCAACTACGTTTATCACTTTGGGTAAGATGCACAAGTTACAAAATAACCTCAGAAAGATGTTTACCTTTGATGAGTGGAGTACAATCAAGTGGGCAAAAGAAGAAAGGGCTAAAAGGACGTTAAAAGTGATTTTGATGCCTATTTTTTGAAGTAATGTGGTGTTTGCCCTCAATGTGGCTGGCCCACTAGTGCATGTACTTCGCTTAATGGATGGTGAGATGAAGCCGGCTATGGGATATATTTATTAGGCCATGGATAGAGCCAAGGAAGCCATTGCCGCCTCTTTTTGTAAGGATGAGGTTAAGTGTGAGCCTATCTTTCGAAACATTGATAATAGACGAGATATTTAGCTTCATCGCCTTTTGCACGCTACTGGATGGTACTTGAACCCGGAATACTTTTACAAGTCTAAAGGTCAAATTCATGAAGAGGTAAAAATAAGCTTCTATGAAAGCATAAGAAGGTTGGTTCCAGATTGTAAGATTCTATTAGATTATATAGATTAAATCTTTCATAATAAATTAGATTTTTAAGAGTTAAAAATCTAGTAATTTATTAGGTGTTAATAGGATGATGATTCTAGTAACATACTGATTCCTAGTAACTTAGATTATACTTGTTAGCCGTTAATAATCTAAGATGATGATTAGGAATATTAAATAGAAAACCCAAATCCTAAAATAGTAAGTGGGAGAGGGATATATGACAATATATCCCACGGTCTCCATCGTTAGTTCAACACTGTGAGATTTGAGTGGCGCCTCGAGACGGCTTTGTTTTCGTCCCCCTAAGGGTGGTGTCCATTTGAGTTAATATCAAGGTTGACTTCCTAACGGATAAAATTTCTGGATGTATTTTGGGATTGACCTACCCTAAGGCTGGCAATTCTCAAGTTAAGTTTGAGAGATCTGAAATGATGGGTTACACTCACAAAGGAATAAATTAATTAGTTAGTTTATTCCTTGACCGAAATAAGCGGTAGTCAGATAATATAGGAATAAGAGTTATTCTGTTATATTATTCTATTGAGATTTTCTCAATCTAACATACAAATATTTGACCTATCCTAAGGTGGCATTTATTTGTGGCATGTTAAATTATCGTGGCATAGTAATTCTTTTTAGGGTATTTCTGATTCATTATTCATGTATCATGCATCGTGTTTAATTTTATGCTAAAATTTATGATATTCATATGAAGCAAATTTTTGAATAAAATATTTTGTTTATTTATTTCAGTAATGCCGTCACCTTTAATTACCATACTTGTCAATGATAAACTGAATGAGGATAACTATGTTAAATAGAAAAATAATATGAACGTTATTCTAGTCTGTGAGGATCTAAAATTTGTCCTGACGGAGGAGTGTCCTCCTGTGCCACCTGCAAATGCCACGCGTAATGTACGCGAAACCTACCAAAATTGGGTTAAGGCTGATGAAAAGGCCCGTTGCTACCTGTTAGCAGGAATGTCTGACGTGTTTGCTAAGAAGCATAAGGCAATGACTACAGCATCTCAGATGATGGAGTCATTACAAGGGATGTTTGGGCAACCTTCTGAGCAGCAGCGACATGAAGCTATTTGTGCTGCTATGACTGCTAAGATGAAGGAAGGGACATCAGTTCGAGAGCATGTCTTGAACATGATGACCTATTTTAATACAGTTGAAACTCATGGTGGAGTGATTGATGAGCCTAGCCAAGTGAGCATGATACTGCAAACTCTCCCAAAGAGTTTTATGCAGTTCAAGAGCAATTATGTTATGAACAAACTACAATATAATATTACTCAATTACTCAATGAACTCACTATTTATGAGTCCATGAATAAGGACAAGATTAAATCTAGTGAAACAAATGTTGTTAAAACTTCCACTTCTAATAAGAACAAGAGGAAAAGGACCACTAGTAAGGCTAAGGCAAAACCTAAGAAACAGGATACCCAAAAGAAGAAGCAAAAGAGCTCTAAGGCTTCCAAATCCAAAGGAAAATGTTTTCATTGTGATGTGGAAGGTCATTGGAAGAGGAACTGTCCTAAGTACCTCGAAGAGCTCAAGAACAAAAAGAAAATGAAATGTAAATATGATTTACTTGTCATTGAATCTTGCTTAGTGTAGAATGAATTATTCACCTGGATAATCTATTCAGGAGCCACTAATCATATTTGTTCTTCTTTACAGTTGATTGATTCTTGGAGGGAGCTTGATAAGAGCGAGTTTACCATGCAAGTTGCACTGGAGATGTCGTTTCAGCTAGTGCAGTGGGAGAAGTTATACTTCAATTTTCAAATAGTTGTTTTATTGTTTTGAACAATGTTTATTATATTCCCAATTTTAGAATAAATTTAATTTCGGTTTCTAGATTAATGGAACATAATTATTCAATTTCTTTTAGTAATAAAGATGTTATTATTTCTAGAAATTGTTTGAATATTTGTTCCAGAATATTAGAAAACAACATTTACATGTTAAGATCGTTAACACGTAATTCACTGCTCAATGCTGAATTGTTTAAAGTTGAAAAATCTAAAGTAAAGCGACAAAAGATTTCCACTAATGATGATACCTATATTTGGCATCTGAGACTTGGACATATTAATCTTGACAGAATAGACAGACTAGTAAAGAGTGAAACTTTAAGTGAGTTAAAGATCGGCACTTTACTTGTTTGTGAATCTTGTTTAGAAGGTAAAATGACTAAGAGACCTTTTAAGACAAAAGGTTATAGAGCCAAAGAACCGCTAGAGCTTATACATTCGGATGTTTGTGGTCCAATGAATGTTAAAGCTAGAGATGGTTATGAATATTTCGTCACATTCATTGATGATTATTCTAGGTATGGGTATGTTTACCTAATGCAATGAAAATCAGAAACTTTTGAAAAGTTCAAAGAGTTTAAAACTGAAGTTGAAAATCAATTAGGTAAAACATTGAAAGCTCTACGATCAGATTCGTGGAGAAGAGTACCTTGATACAGAGCTCAAGGATTACTTGATTGAGAATGAGATTATATCCCAACTCACAGCTCCTAGAACACCGCAGCAAAATGGTGTTGCAGAAAGGAGAAATCGTACCCTGTAGGATATGATGAGATCTATAATTAGTTTCTCATCTTTAAAAAGTTCTTTCTGTGGATATGCAGTTCCTTCAAAGTCTATTCCTAAAACACTTTTAGAGTTGTAGAATGGTTGCAAAGCTAGTTTGCAACATTTTCGCATATGGGGGTGTCCAGCACATTTGCTGAAAAATAAGACTGGGAAGCTGGAACCACGTTCACAAGTTTGCCTATTTATAGGCTACTCCAGAGAAACTAGAGACAGATTCTTTTATGATCCTCAAGATAACAAAGTAATTGTATCGACAAATGCTACGTTTCTTGAAGATAATTACATAAAAGAACATAAACCTCGAAATAAGATTGTACTCGAGTTATTGCTTGGTTCGACCAGTATCCAATCAATAATAGTTGTTGATAATAACATAGTTAAAACCACGTCTGAGCGTTAGACAGACTTTCATCAGAATCATCTACCACCTCGTCGTAGTGGAAGGGTTATTAGACCACCTATTCGTTACAAAAATATCAGAGAGGCATAGATTGCTATCTCTGATGAAAATGTAGATGATCCATTGACATATAATGATGCAATGGAAAATTCTGATAAGGAAGAATGGCTTAAAGCTATGAATCTCGAGATAGAGTCCATGTACTCAAACTCAGTCTGGGAACTTGTGGATCAACCAGATAGGGTAAAACCCATAGGTTGCAAATGGATCTACAAAAGGAAGAGAGGAGTGGACGGGAAGGTAGAGACCTTCAAAGCTAGGCTAGTGGCAAAAGGTTCTACTCAAAAAGAGGGAGTTGACTATGAAGAAACTTTCTCACCAGTAGCCATGCTTAAGTCCATTCGTATTCTTCTATCCATAGCTGTATGTCTCGATTATGAGATATGACAAATGGATGTCAAGATTGCATTCTTGAATGACAATCTTGATGAAAGCATCTATATGGTGCAACCAGACGGATTCGTAATCCAAGGTCAAGAGCAAAAGGTTTGCAAGTTGCAAAGGTCTATTTATGGACTTCAGCAAGCTTCTCGATCTTGGAACATTAGATTTGATACTTCAATCAAGTCTTATGGTTTTGGGCGAAATGTCGATGAACCTTGTGTACAAACGTATCATCGATAAGAAAGTGGTTTTCCTCGTACTTTACGTCGATGATATCCTACTCATTGGGAATGATGTAGGAATATTATCTGATGTAAAAAAATGGCTTGCTAACCAATTCCAAATGAAAGATTTAGGAGAGGCTAGTTATGTTCTTGGGATCCAAATCATACGAGATCGTAAGAACAAACTGTTAGCAATGTCTTAAGCATCATACATTGATAAGATCCTTATACATTATTCGATGCAGAATTCCAAGAAAGGTTATTTACCTTCTCGACATGGAGTTCACTTGTCTAAGGAACAATGTCCTAAGACACCTCAAGAAGTTGAGGATATGAGACGAATTCCCTATGCCTCTACATCGGGCAATCTCATGTATGCTATGCTATGCATGAGACCTGACATATATTATTCATTGGAAGTAGTCAGTCGTTATCAATCTAACCCAGGATTGGATCATTGAGTGGTAGTAAAATGTATTCTCAAATATCTTCGGAGAACGAAAAACTATATGCTAGTATATTCTGATGAGAATTTGATTCCAATAGGATATACAGATTCTGATTTTCAATCGGATAAGAATTCTCGAAAATCCACGTCTGTGTCAGTATTCACCCTAGGTGGTAGGGCTATAGTATAGAGGAATGTTAAGCAATCTTGTATCGCTGACTCCACCATGAAAGCAAAATATGTAGCAGCTTGTGAAGCAGCTAAAGAACCAGTTTGGCTTCGTAAGTTCTTGACAGATTTAAAAGTTGTTCCACATATGGATAAGTCAATCACACTTTATTGTGATAATAGTGGTGCAGTAGCTAATTCGAAAGAACCAAGAAGCCATAAACGTGTAAAGCATATAGAAAGAAAATATCATCTCATTAGAGAGATAGTACATAGAGAAGATGTGTCGATGATGAAAATAGCTTCACGGCTAAAGTGTTTGACGGTCATCTAAAGGGTCTAGGATTACGAGATATTTCTCATTTGCTCTAGGGCAAGTGGAAGATTGTTAGGCATTGTGCCCTAAGAGCTTGTAATTTGTAAACGTTTAAATAAATTATAAATAAATAAAATTTATTTTATTCAAATTAATATGCATTTATGAAATGTTTGCTTTATACGAATATCATGTAACATCCATGATTACTTATGTAGTCTCAAATTAAGTATATAAGTTTTATATACAAGAGGATTTAGTTTGAGATTAGTAATCTAAAGAGTCCGTAGAAAGCAAACAAAGCTGGGTATTTTGTTTGTGGTAAATCTATAGTTGCGGTCCATTTCGTATTTGATACGATGATCTTATTCGGAATTGTTCATATGGTGATATGAAAATGGAGACACTTATATAATAGAGATTATATAGGACTGGACAATGATAAAATGAATTTCTTATTAATATCCGTTAAACAAAGAAATTCTGTTTTATCAAGTAGATGATCCGGATTGATCTTAATCCTGAGTGTTTTATGGACTCCTATTTGTTGGATCATATCTTTTGATTTATATGGATGAGACTGTTATAGATTTACAGTCAATATGTTTAGTACTTTGGAGATGTGATTTAATAAATGGCTGGAAACATTCTACACAATAGTGAAATCCACTCCTTCTTGCAAGAAGTAGATAAGTAGTTCCCTTAAATGTTGATTCGGGTCTTGAACAATAAGAGCGCTCAACTTTCTGTTTATAAGTAAATGGAAAAATAAAATTCATAAGTTGTTATGAATATATTGTTCATTAGAGAATTAATGGTACTTAAAGGAACAAGATATAATTAAAGAGGTTAATAACCTAACTCTAATTATGAACTACTCGTGGAGGATCGAATCATATGAAATGATTAAATCGATGGACATTGAAAATTCAGATTGTGTAAAACATCTACAATTTTGAGAGTGCAACCTTAAGTTTTTAGTGGAGTAACTCTAAGGTTAATAGTGAATTATTAATTAAAGAGTTTAATTAATAATTCCGATATTATTGGAGCTCAAATTGTAGGTCCATTTGGTCCCCTTTGCTAGCTCACAACCACATAAAGAAACAAGTTGAAGAATATAATTGGATTGTCCGATTATTGATGTACATATAAATTTATGTACATGTTCAAAAATTATTTAAATAATTTGATTATTTAAATATTTATAATTATTTAATTAATGGTTAATTATTTAATTATTTGTAGAGGTCATGGGTTCAATTATAAATGATGTCATTAAACTAATTATGATTTAGAATCATTTAATTTAATGAAATAATCATTTAATTAATTAATGGAAATAATAATTTTAATTGGAATAAGATTTCATTTAAATTATATTAAAAGAGTTTTAATTTAATGGGAATTGGATTTCATATTAAATTAAAAAAAATAGAATTCTAATCCAATAAGAAATTTGATTCCATATTGGATATGAATTAAGTCTTTCAATTTAAATAGGAATTTAGATTCCTTGTTAAATAGGAAGTGTCCTAGTTTACCAATATGTATAAAAAGATGTTTTTTATGATTGGTAATAGTAGAGGTGATTGAGAGAATTTTTGGCTACTTGAACCAAAAATTTCCATTGATTCAAAATCACCAAATAACCATCTACTTCAAAATGATCTTAAAAAGATTGTGCCCACACACAGTTTCTTTTGTGAAGAGTCATAGCAAGAAAGATCAGGTGGTAAAGAATCTGCAAATCAAAAGGGATCAATTCAATCTTCATGCAAGGTAAGATTCGATCTTATTATTTTAATTATTGAATCGTTATTACTAGCATCGATCGGGCATGTTTTGTTTGAAAAATTTTTTAAATTCACGTTTCCGCAATCAAATTAAAATCAATTTTTCTCTTCATGATGCATAATGATGACAATGATGACGATGATTGTGCATGTTGCATGATAATGATGAATTATGCATGATGATCATTATCATGATCATTCATGCATGATGCATAATGATGATGATGTTGATGATGATAAATTATTTATTATGCATGATGATGATGATGATGGTGAAGAATTATGTATGATGCAAAAAATGATGATGATGAATTATGAATTACGCAGATGATGATGAATTATGATGTTAATGCATGCTACATGATGATGATGAATTATGTATGATGCATGACAATAATGATCATGAATGACATATGATGCATGACAATGATTGTGAATGATGTACGATGCATAATGATAATGATCAATTATGCATGCTACATGATGACATGAATGATGCAAGATGCATGACGATGAATGAATGATGTATGATAAAGATGACAATGATGAATTTTGTATGATGCAAATGATGATGACGATGATGATGCATGTTGCATGAAGATGATGATTATGGATGATCATCATTATCATAAAGATATGCATGATGCATGATAATGACATGAATGATGCATGATGCATGATGATGATGATGATGAATTATGTATGATAAAGATCATGATGATGATGAATTTTGTATGATAGACGATGATGATGATGATGCATGAATTATGCATGATGATCATTATGATGATGATGTTGATGCATGCTGCATCATGATGATGATAATGATGAATTATGTATGATGCATAATGATGATGAATTATATATGATGCATGATGATGATGATGATGATGAATGACATGTGATGCATGATGATGATTATGAATGATGTATGATGCAAAATGATGATGATCAAGTATGCATGATGCATGATGATGACATGAATGATGAATGATGCATGATAATGACATGAATGATGCATGATGCATAATGATGATGATGGATTATGTATGATGCAGATGATGATGACAATGATGATGCATGCTGCATGATGATCATTATCATGAGGACTCATGTATGATGCATAGTGATGATGGTATTGACAATGATAAATTATGTATGATGCATGATGATGATGATGATGACGATGAATTATGTATGATGCAGATAATGATGACGATGATGATGCATGTTGCATGATGATCATGATCATGATCATGATGAATCGTATATTATGCATAATGATGATGATATTGATGATGATAAATTACGTATGATGAATGATGTATAATGACAATGATGATGAATGGTGATGTATGATACACGATGATGATGATGATGAATGAAGGATGAATAATGATGATGATGATGATGATTGATGATGGTGGTGATTATTATAATCAAATGAAAATTAAAATTGAAAAAAAATATAAAAAAATCAAGCAAAGTTTAGTTAATGGTCAAAAAAATAGCCATATTAAGGAAAACTAACCTTTACAATTGCTGCCTCCAAAAGTTCTTCAGGACATACAAGATTTACAGATTCAGAAACAACACCTAGCGGATGCCTATGGGACTCCTTGGGGGTGGGGGCCATCAACCAAAGTTGCGCACATTGACGACCTAAACTGATATATCCACAAGATGAACATAGTAAACCTTTACGCTATAATTCAAGCAAAAATTTTTTATTCAATGATGGATCCGCAAACTTAATTTCAAAGACTATCAATCTTCGAGCTTGGAGGCGATTTTCAGTTTTCAGTGAAGTACTTCAACAAAATCCTTCTACTTGTCATCAAAGAAAATAAGAAAAAGCAACCTTACCTACGCATCCTACCAAACTAACGAGCACGCTCTGTTACCCCAACAAAGCCTCTAGAGTCTAGGATATTAAAAGCGTGAGACGTCTACAAAAGCTGACCTAGCATCTTAAGAGCAAATGTTACCTTCTGGGGTGACAGGTAAAAAATCAACATATTATATAGTGAACAATTAAAAATATATAAAAGCTTCCAAACATATGCAGGGACTGGAAGGCCTGATGCAAGTAAGAAGCGTGCTTCTTCCTCAAAAAAATCAAAGTATTTTTTAACATGATCAACATTGGCAGCAAGCAGTATGTACTCATTTCCTACCTGAAACAGAAACAAAACTCTGTCCATATAGTACATAATCAAAAAGAAGATAGAACATAGAAGCCGTAGTTGCTAACATAAGGAAAAAAAAAAAAAAAGTGCAGAGATGAATGCTAAAGATAACGTGGCAATAACAAACCGCGTAAGCAATAGTAGTTGAAGTTCTTGGAAATTATACTTCAGATATCCAATAGCAAGCTTTCAAATAAAGAATAAAGGATAGTACAAACAGTACAACATGTTACCAATCAACAAAACAGAAAGAGAAAGGATAAAAGAAGTTATCAAAGAATGTTAAATTAGAATGTTAAATTACCTGAAGCAAACCTGTAAAGCTGGCGAAATAGAAAAGAAGAAAAATAATTGCCAATTACCCGAAGCAACATGAGGATACGCTCAAGACCATAAGTAATTTCAACAGATATTGGTGACAATGGCAGACTTCCAGCCTGGAGAGAGAAGAAACAGAGAGAGAGAGACAGAGAGTGAAACTTGAAATTATCAACCAAAGACAATAATTAACATGATCACTAAAACATTAACAACACATAAGCCGTAACTTCCAAATACCTGCTGGAAGTAGGTGAACTGCATGATTTCCATCCTATCCATCCAGATTTCCCAGCCCAAAACCCCATGCACCAAGTACCGGTTAGAGAAAGCATATGAAAAGCACAAATACTACATATCAACCAATAGTAAGTGTTTGAATCAATAGGAGCAAGCTCAATAGTAAAATATCCAACCAAAAAGTTCATATCTCACCAAATTAGTATTAACAAAATTGCATGAGAATATGTCACATCAAAAAATTATAACCAAACAGCAAGAGAATATAATCACTGGGCTCTCCCAGTTGTCTTCCACAAATCTTATGTCATGTGCACCAACACCAATACCTATCAAGCACATTGGCATTACACAGCTCAAGCCAAATTTGAAAAGAAAACAAGAAAAATGATCAAACAAATACAGATGGCATACACACATCTTTTCATTGTATCTATAACATAACTAAACAGCATATGCACTTTTTGCTGCATATAATGGATCAGAGAATGCGTAAAATTTACTGATTTAACAACAAACCATTTCATTAATTCCAATATGCGGTGATTTGAAAAAAATATATAATGAGGACCAAACACCAATAAAATGATTATATACTGTAAAATTTCAATTTCACTTTGGCTCCTTGCCTCCTACTAATATGGACTAGTGCAAATATGACAACTAGTAAATAAAAATGCTCAAGAAGGATACATATAATGCTTGGATGAAATTTCAAAAAGAACATATACAAATCTCTCCTTGTTATAATTCTAACCAATCAGATGCTTATGTAACTCAAGAAATTACCAAATAGTACACGCAAGTATCAAAGAAGAATCAGTATTACCGGTAAATTTTTCACAACTTCTAACCACTATACATTTACCTTCTTGCTAATATAAGATGAATTGATTTTGAATTCCAAATATAAATAAACATAAAGCAGCCAGCTTGATACCCAGAGCAGACAGACTCCAAATAAAAGAGGTCTTCCGAGTTTCCAGGATCAGGCTTTAATATAACCTAAAATCAAAATAAAATAAAATACAAAAATAAAACCAAAAAAAAAAACTGTAATGCTATAATGCATATATAACACAAAGACACCCACAAAATGAAAATGTTACATCAAACTAAACCTGAAATTGGGTGTGGGGGTGGCGTTGGAGTCTATTGGGGTTTTCTCCATAAAGACTATCATCCGGACAGACACTAGGCTCCAACCTTCCATCCGAAAACTACAAATTACTCAAAATTAGCATCAACTCCCACACAAAAGTGACATGATCTCAATCACTTAAAAACTAAATGTTACAAAGCATACTTAGGTGACGTTCCATGGTTCGGCACCAAGAACCCTCAAGTATGTCAATGGATTCATTGTGCCTGCTACAACCTGGTCAAAATAAACACCACCTCATTAATGTGTAACTAATTTTAAAATCAATTCCAATAATGAAGAACAAACAACAAACAGATATTTAAAACAAAACCCTAATTATTATGTTTTTAGATTAAATTTTCGCCCAGTCAAATTAAAAAGTGAAAATAACATCGACAATAGAGAGAATCAAAGAGAAATTAGCCTCCGTGTTGCTACATTGCATCATAGCGCATCCAACTGACGCCCAATAGTCCTATAAAGAAGAATCTCAACAGTCAAAGAACAAGAACCAGAAGAAAGAGAGAGAGAGAGAGAGAGAGAAATATAGAACGAGAATCAAACAATTAGAAGAAAACTGTGAATTGCAATCAGACTTCAAGTCTTTGAATGGCTTGTTGAAAAGTAGGAACCGAGGCATTTTGAGTACTACTCTCACTGTTCGGTTCCGTCGAAGAACGCTGCTGTTGTTGAACTGCCGAGGTGCTAAAGGCAGCAGCCGCGACAAGATTTCGACCAAAACGACGGCGCCTAAGAGGCGGCCTGAAAAGGCAGAGGAAGCTAGGGTTTCGAGAGGCACAAAAGAGAAGGGAGAGATGTGAAGAGCAGGGTTTGAGAGCGGAGACGAGCAATCCGTCGTAGCTCTATCTCTATTCACTTTGATTTTTTGAGGTTTGAAATAGTTTACCAGTAGATGGAACTGGTATTCTAAATGCATACGGAAAAATGGAGGTTGCGCATGATATATGATAAAAGAAGGCTGCGTATCTTTTAAGTTTTCATTTAATAAATTTATTAACGGCTATTTAATTTCCCAACGGTTAAAAAGTAGATTTTTTTCATGTGAAAAATACCAAAAATAACAAATCAGAAAACTGAAAATTCATATATGACCACCAAATTATAAAAATTCAATTTTAACCTCTCAAACAAACTAATATCTTCCTCAGTGTTCGAAAACTCGCTACTCGCTACTCGACCGGCGAGGCAACGAGCAGCGAGTACTCGACAACTCGGAGAGTACTCGGCGAGTACTCGGTTTGACCATCGGTCAACGGTCAAACCGTTCACCAATGGTCAAACCAGGTCAACCCTGTAAAATAAAAGTGATAAAGGATTAAATTTAGTATAAGTTTTAATATTTGTGGTCAAAATAGAATTGACTTAAAAGTTAAGGGAGGAGACCGATATTTTCTCGGGACGTACTGTCATTTTTAAAATTGATTGGGGAGGAAAATAGAAGCCAAAAACTTGTTTTGACTCACAAAATTGATATTGACTGTTGAGTCGATCGCCGAGAAGAAGAAAGAAGAAGAGAAGAAAAGAAAGAAGAAGAAGAAGAGAAGAAGAAGAAGAAGCTGCCGACCAGCCACCACCGACTGAAGATGATGACAGACGGCAACCTTTGGCTGTGACGGCGAGGCGACGAACAAGGCAGAGACCGACGACAGCGACGAGCAGCGCGAGCGACGGCAGCGACGAGCAGCGCGAGCGACGGCAGCGACGAGCAGCGTGAGCGACGGCAGCGACGAGCAGCGACGGCAGTGACGAAGCACTGAAGCAAAACGGCAGAACAGAAGAGGAACTGAGGCAGAATAAAGAGAAGAACTGCCGAGTTGGAACAGCGCCGAGTTGGACCGAGTTAAGGCCGAGTTGGGCCGATTTGTGCTGCCGATCCGGCGATTCTCGGATCGGCAACAGGCCGAGCGACGAGTCCTCGGCGAGAACTCGGCCGAGTTTTTATTCCATGATCTTCCTATACCCAAGTTACCCATTTTACCCCTAACCATACACCACTCTTGTTTTTCTAAAATTCAAAACAAAAAATCAACACGAAATTACAAAACTGCCCCTGTTGAGTCATTAATTATCATTATTTTATGCCCATATTATCTCCTATTTATGCTATGTTTTTGTGTGGAATTGATACTTTTAATTTGTTTTGTACTTTTATGCTTTGAATTAGGTTTTGAGAAGAAAAAAGATGGAATTGAATGATTTTTGAAGATTAATTGCAGCTCAAGGAATGGGAGAATGTTTTAGAAGGAAATTGCAGAATTTTGGGCAGAAACGTGACGTGACTTGCGGGAGCTCGTACGAAGTGTACAGTTCGAGTTGTGTGATCCATAACCCATCAAATTAAAGCCCCGGATGTCTAGTTTCCATAGTCACTAACGGTTCATCAATTGGAATTTTCTAGAGAAAGTTATGACCAATTTCGTATCTGAAGGTCAGGCTGTCACGAGACCTGATAGCTACGGGAAAACATAGGAAATTCGAATTTCCTCTTTTAGCATTCCTAATCAATTTCCTAAACCTTGAAATGTCCTAATTAAATGAGTCAAACAATGCGGAAGAGTTTTAGTCCTAAAATAAAAGGGATTCACTTTTCAAATCAAAACTTGATTCTAAATCAAAATTGAAAGTGGAATCCTTCTCAATTGAGGAAATCTTGTCTTTCAAGGATTGAGTGCCTATAAATAGGTGCTTTCACCATTCAATTAGGGGAGATTAGAAGACAGAGATCGGAAGACAAAGAGAGAAGCAAAGGAGCAAGACTGAAGGCTTCGGTTTCATCTTTTCTTTTCTTTTTTTTTATTTAGTTAGTTTATTAGTTATGGCTAACTTGAAACCCTAAACATGAACTCAATTTGTTTATCTTTTCAATAAAGATTTATATTTTGCATGATGAAATTAATGTCTCTAGTTTAATTTTATTCTATTTATTTTGTTTCTTTGATTGATCACCTTAGAAACATATTTTTAGGATTATGTTGTAAGAATATAAATCGCACATCATACGGGTATATTCTTTATTTGCAACAATCAATTGCTTACGAACCAATTGAGAGATATTAATTCATAGATACCTAGAATAGACATCATGTTCTAGGATTTGTGTGATATTCATATTCTTCTAATGCTGAATAGGTTCCAATTATTAAACCTAAGTAGACATCATGCTAGGTAATAATTAGGAATACACGCATCTGCGTAAACATCATGTGATTTGTATACTAATTAAGGAAAAATCTATACGACATGAGTTAATCATACCTTGTCATGAATATCTTCATCATGCATTATTATGAATTTGCTTTATTAATCTTTTTAGCAAATTGAGGGATTGTTTAGTGGTGGATAGGATGTTCTAACTAATCTTTTATTCATTGATTTTCTTTTATTTAATTTTATGCATTAATTTAGTTTATTCTCAATCTAATTCCAAAAGCCTCTTAATTTATTTTAATTGCTCTAGTTTAGGTCGTAAATAAATTTAAAATTAAAGTAAATTGAAACTTCTCGTGGGATCGACTCTTGCTTGTCGCTATACTCAATCAAACGATTTGTGCACTTGCAAGGTTTTAATAAATTTGGTTTATTGAAAAATTAACCAACAGCCCCCATCTATTGAAATGGCACAACAACAACAAATCCAAAGCACAACAACCGGTCAACCAAACAAATCCAAAGCAAAATCAACCGGTTTCAAATCAACATCGCAACCCGGTTTCCGCCGACTGCCTCCGAGCACCCACGCCCGACCTGCAACCTTGCCGATTGGTCGACAGCCCAAGCCCGACCGCGAGCCGCCTTGTCTCTCCGTTTCGCACCTTGGCCGACGTCCTCCAACCGCCGGCGAGAGTCTTCACCTATCCAAGCCTTGGGATCTTCTCCAACCTTGCCGATCGCCCGACCGCCCACGCCCGACCGCGAGCGTCTTGCCGATCGCCCGACCATCACGCCCGACCACCCATCGCCAGCCTTGTCTCACCATTTCGGACCTTCGTCGACCTCCTCCATTACCGACGGTAAGTCACAAACTCCATTTGATAGTTTGAGTTCTATATGTGAAATTTTTGAGTGTTGATTTAGTTTGTTGTGTTATGGATGTTGGATTAGTTTAGTATGATTAGATTAGATTAGTTTTGGTTGGATTTTGGTGGATAACACATGAAAATGGAGGTTTGGGTTTGTGAAGAAGACAATGAGGTTGGGTTTTGCACAAAACTGGGTTTAATGCATCAATTAAACCCGGTTTTAACCCAAAACCGGGTTTAATTGATGCATTAAACCTGGTTTTGGGTTAAAATCGGATTTAATTGGTGCATTAAACTCGGAACCGAGTTTAAGGCATCCATTAAACCCGATTTTGCACAAAACCGGGTTTAATGGATCCATTAAACCCGGTTTTGTGCAAAACCGGGTTTAATGCACAATTAAACCCAGGTTTTTTTTTATTTAATAAATATATAATTATTATTGGTTTTTGAAATAAGTTAAATAAATTATAAAATTTAATAAAGTTAGAAATAAATGAAATTTAATCTATTATTCCAATAATTAAAATAAAAATATGAAATAAATGTGATTAATAAAAATTAAAATTAACAAAAATAAAAATAAGAAGAATTAATTAATTAAATTTTAAATTTGATTTAATGTAATTGTAATATGTTAATTTAATTTGTTAATGAAAATTACATTTATAAATTAATGAAAATAGGACAAAAAAATAATAATTAAGTGTTATTTTAAAGTAAATAGTCAATTAAATTAATGTTATTATTACAATTATTTTTTTTGTTTTGTATAGATGCAGGTCCTTTATAAATGGAGTTCACAGGTTATTCCCGATGATATGTCATTGAGTACACATTGCAGCTTCAAAGAGATTGCTGGTTTAAAAGCAGCTCTTGAAAAAAAAGAACTCCTGAAGCAATTTTTGGGCATGACTCCATTTAGACATTTTATGGAAATATCTCATAATCAGTTGTTGGTTTGCCCTTTGATTGCAACTATTCTTGCTAGGGAGTTAGAAATCCCTCGTGCTAGCCCTGATGAGATGTGGTTTGAAATTGGAGGGCGACCATATAGATTTGGAAAGCAGGAATTTTTATTGGTAACAGGGCTGCAATTCGGGCGAATCGATGTAAATACGATAAAGGCACGACAAAATGATAAAAAAAGTCTTTTGTGGAGATTGTTCAAAGGAAGTCCACCATCAGTGAAAGCTATTGTACTAATGATCAAGTCACGGGCGAATTTAGATGTTGATGACACTTTGAAGTTGGCTAATTTAGTCATAGCTTTCCAGTTATTTTATGGTTTAGATGAGCGTCAAGGGGTGGATAAGGCGTTGTGGGTCATGATAGAGGATGTAGAAGTGTGGAATGCGTTCCCGTGGGGTACATTAGCATATAGTATACTTCTCCATCACCTCAGACAGGTGATTACTGAGGAACGCCTTATCCACGGACGGACGGTTAATCTATACGGATTTGTTTGGGCATTTCAGGTACAACACTTACTATATGCTCATTATTATTATGAATGAAATTGTTTAAATATATATTTATTCATGGTTCTTAATTTGTTTGCATAACTAAAACATTAGTTCAATTATTTATTTCTAAATGAATTACTCAAATAAAGTTTAAAAAAATGTATTTAGTAGAATTTTTAAAAAGTCACCATTAAGAGAATGAAAATGCGCAAACACTTTTGTTATGTGAGAGGAAGTGCTAATTAAAGATCACTCTTAAACATTGTTAAAATATTACACCAATGTCAAACTTTAATGTATTTTATAATTAAAATATTAAACAAGAAAAATCAATAATATTATTCATGTTAAACAAATTAATTAACTAAAAAGTTGGAAAAAAAAAATTAGGCATTCAATTTAACTTACCCACCATGTCAAAGCAACACTTTTTTTTTGTTTGTTGGCTTTTTAAACTTTCACAAATTTAATTAACAAAAAATTGTTTAAATATATATTTATTTTTATATTGTAATGATATATATTTCTTTTTGTTTAATATGCATTACAGTGTTGGCTTGTTGAAATGCTCCCATACTTAGACAATAAAGTAGGGAACAGAATACCAGGCGATGTGGATTTGCCAAGGTTTAGGAATTGGCATTGTAATAAGCGGATTAGAAAGGATGTAAATAATTGGAGGAATGAGCTTCACTTTGTAAGTGTCTACATTAATCTAAATTTTTTAATTTGTTTACTACCTTTGCGTTTAATATACTAACTATATTTATATACATGTATTGTAGTGTATTGCATCGAAGAAGATTCTTGTACCCACTGATGATGAGAGAGAGATGGATTATTGGAGGTCCTTCAACGCCAAGCATTTGGTTAGAGAGAAAGTGTGGAAAAGTGGTGGTGGAAGGGGTGAAGATGATGAGGGTGATGATGATGATGAGCAGACAGTGAGTGAGAATATGTTAAATAGGGAGGAGGAGGAGAAAGAGAAGGAGGAGGAGGAGGGAGAGGATAAGGATGAAGAGAGGGAGCCGAGAACGAAAAGTGTGCATGATGTACGACCGGGGAGCAGTTCGCCTGTTAGACCATCTCACCCTCGAGTATGAATTTGATTTTAAATAATTTATATTTGATTTATATTTTACATTAGGTGTATATAATAATTTATATCATTTATATATAAATATATAGTTTTTTATGTTTATATATAAATTATATAAATATAAAAATAATTTATATTTTACATTAGGTGTATATAATAATTTATATCATTTATATATAAATATATAGTTTTTATATTTATATATAAATGATATAAATATAAAAATAATTTATATTTTACATTAGGTGTATATAATAATTTATATCATTTATATATAAATATATAGTTTTTATATTTATATATAAATGATATAAATATAAAAATAATTTATATTTTACATTAGGTGTATATAATAATTTATATCATTTATTTATAAATATATAGTTTTTATATTTATATATAAATGATATAAATTTTTATTAAATATAAAAATAATTCATATTTGATTTATATTTTACATTAGGTGTATATAATAATTTATATCATTTATATAAAAACATATAATTTATATTTTATTTATATTTTACATTTTGTTTAAATTATATATAATTATATATTTTTTATTTATGTAGGTGCCTCAGCAGACAAATGTGGGCAAGATACTGAAACTATTGGAGCATATAGTCGGGTTGCAGCAATCACAGAACAGGATGTTGGAAAAATTGGATAAGAGATTGCAAAGAGTTGAAGACCACTTACAGATTAGTGGGCGTATGGATGATGATGCTGCTGAGAGCTCTATTCGGGACCAGGATCATGACCTGCATGTCCATGATTCAGGATCAGTGAGGGATCCTCATATTGCTGACCCTATCCATGACTCTGGATTAGGGAGGGATCATAGCATTGCTGATCAGGACCCGACTATCCATATGCATGACTCAGGAGCTTAGAGGGATCATCACATCCATGACTCGGTGAGAGATATAGACATCGGTGATGTTCAGGTATATTTTGTATTTATTTTACGTTATAATCTTACGTATTAAGTTTAAAAATCTAATTTACAATTGTGAGTTGCTTTAAATTACAGGGAGGGCTTATCCATGAGCGATGCAAGTGAAAAATTAAGTGATTAGCATCTTGTAGGACGCCATACATGGATCCTATACCCCCGAAAAAGAAAAAGAAAGAATCAAAGAAAGTGGTGGAGCGGGTGATGGAGGATATGGTAGAGCAGGTGGCGAAGACTGTACCCGATGTCTACACGGAGTACAAAGCTGCTTCTTTGAATCTCCGGTATGAATAAAAAATATTATTACATTATCTTAATTTGATTACTAATGTAATAAAATATAGTCTAATTCTTTTTTTTTTCAGGCGCACTATTGATGGATATCGGGTGCCATGCACCCCGGATATGCTTCGTACTATCGAAAATATGAATGAGTGGTTGACGGGGATTCATTTTGATGCGTATCTGAGTTGCCTTAGGAAAAAAGCAAAAGTTTGCGGGTGGTGGGACGAGGCAACTGATTGTAGATACGCAGTCCACGGGACAAACTTTTTTGTAAGTATTTACATTTTAATTGTTACAGGTTGAGATCGTGTTTATTTAATTAATTTAATTTATTTGAAAATAACATGTTTAATTTTAATGATTACAGGCAGATATAGTATGCGTTTTCAATGCTGAATACACCGCACTGAATAAAGAGTTTGATCCGTTAACAACTGTTGTCCCGAATTCCTAGCAGAATTGTGCTACCGGCCTGGCTGACAGTAAAATGTCTTGGAAATCTGCAAAAAATGTAAGTTTGATTGGAGAATTAATAATTTTTGCATTATGTGTATATTATTAATTTTTATTTAATTTATCCTTCACATTGGTCTTATACGATTAACGTTTTGAAAATGTAGGTGCTACTCCCTTATTGTTTATCTCAGATGCATTGGGTCGTTTGTAAGGTGTGCCTGAGGGAGGAGAAGATAGTGGTGTATGATTCTATGCAAGCAGTAAACTTTGAGCAATGGAGGCAGGTCTTGCAGCCGCTTGCATTTTTTATGCCGGTCATCTTACGGTCGCTTGGATTTTATGAGCAAAGCGAAGGACCTACACCACCTGTGGAAAATAGATGGGACGTGGCACGTGTCAATATGGAAAATGTGCCTCAGCAAGTTGACGGGTAGATGTCACTTTTGTTTAAAACATAGTCCGAATATTATTCACTTTTAATAATCATCTAACATGCCTTCATATTTATGCAGCAACAGTTGTGGAGCGTATTGTGCGATGTTTATCCACGATCTTATCAAGTCTCTGGATCATGAATGGAAGTCGCACCAAACGAAGGAGGATGCCATTAGAATAAGGAAGGATATGGCGTATGATATATATACGTATTCCACAGCAAAATATGTAATTGACGATTATGGACGGTGGATATTAGATGAAAAGGGAAATATTGTGTTTGAATGATTATTATCATTTGTATAAAATATAAATAAATTGATGTAATTTCAATCAATCATTTAGATTATTATGCATTGTAAACCAAAAATAAAATACTTAACAAGTTAATAACAATTAAGTGATAATTAATCAATGAAATGATAATTATTAAGTGATTCCATTAATCAAATAAAAATTTCAATCAATCATTCGTATTAAATGCTTCCATTAATTCAAACACTCAAAATTAAAAATTTCGAATCCATTAATCAATGAAATGATAATTATTAAGTGATTCCATTAATCAAATAAAAATTTCAATCAATCATTTTTATTATTCACTTTTTATTAAGTGCTTCAATTAATTCAAAAACTCAAAATCAAAAATTAAGTGATAATTAATAAATGAAATGATATTTATTAAGTGATTCCTCTTGTGGAGTAGTTCAAGATTACATGTTTTTTAAGGAAAAAATGATTGTTTATAAAACTTGAAATCAATTATTAAACATAATACCCATTATAACCCGAACCGGGTTATAATGGGTAAGATAACCCGAATCCGGTTCGGGTTGTTATACCCATTATAACCCGAACCGGGTTATAATGGGTATTATAACCCGGGTTCGGGTTATAATACCCATTATAACCCGGTTCGGGTTATAATGGATCATTTAACCCGGTTCGGGTTCTGATAAGTTTAACCCGAATCCGGGTTTATATCAAATATCCGGGTTATAATACCTATTATAACCCGGTTCGGGTTATAATGAACCGGGTTATATAACCCGGTTTTCATTGAATTTTATCCTACAATTTTTAATTGAATTTTATCCAACACTTTTAATTGAATTTTTCCCTTCTAATATCCAAAACTTCCCAAAAATACTTTAAGATAATATTCAAATTTAGCCTAACATTTTGTACAATATAATATATTCAATGAAATCAAAGGAATATTGTACAATCCCTTATATAGTAACATTAAGACTAACATACTAGAATGTGACGATTTCGCCAAATTTTATTAGTTATATGTCCAATTAAGTTAAATTGATGAAATAAAAAACATTTGGATATAATTTAGAGCCTTTGAACACACAAAAAAAAACAAAAACACCAAAAATATGAAAAGATATAGCAAATGGGTTATAATGGGCATTATAACCCGAACCGGGTTATAATACCCATTATAACCCGGAACCAGGTTAAATGGGGCATTGTAACCCGGAACCGGGTTATAATGGCCATTATAACCCGGTTTCGGGTTATAATGGCCATTATAACCCGGTTTCGGGTTATAATGGCCCATTTAACCCGATTTCGGGTTATGAGGGGTATTTTAACCCGGTTTCAGGTTAAAAAGCCCTTTACACCCGGTTTTGTTAAATGAATTTTATCTCACCCTTTTAATTGAATTTTTCCTTTCTAATGTCCAAAACTTCCCAAAAATACTTTAAAGTAATATTCAACTTTAGACTAATATTTCATAAAATACAATGTATTCAATGAAATCAAAGGAATATTGTATAATCCCTTATATAGTAACATTAAACCACATTATATTAGAATGTGATGATTTCGCCAAATTTTATAAGTTATATGTCCAATTAAGTTAAATTGATGAAATCAAAGACATTTGAACATAATTTGGAGCCTTTGAACACACAAAAAAAAACAAAAACACCAAAATATGGAAAGATATAGCAAATGGGTTATAATGGGCATTATAACCCGAATCGGGTTATAATACCCCTTATAACCCGGAACCGGGTTTAATGGGGCATTGTAACCCGGAACCGGGTTATAATGGCCATTATAACCCGGTTTCGGGTTATGAGGGGTATTTTAACCCGGTTTCGGGTTAAAAAGCCCTTTACACCCAGTTTTGTTAAATGAATTTTATCCAACCCTTTTAATTGAATTTTTCCTTTCTAATGTCCAAAATTTCCCAAAAATACTTTAAAGTAATATTTAACTTTAGACTAATATTTCATAAAATACAATGTATTCAATGAAATCAAAGGAATATTGTACAATCCCTTATATAGTAACATTAAACCACATTATATTAGAATGTGATGATTTCTCCAAATTTTATAAATTATATGTCCAATTAAGTTAAATTGATGAAATCAAAGACATTTGAACATAATTTGGAGCCTTTGAACACACAAAAAAAAAAAAAACAAAAACACCAAAAATATGGAGATATATATCAAATGGGTTATAATAGGCATTATAACTCAGTTTTGTTAAATGAATTTTATCCCAAACTTTTAATTGATTTTTTCCTTTCTAATGTCCAAAATACTTTAAAATAATATTCAACTTTAAAAATACAAAACCTTGTAGCTGAGATTCGTAGAGGAACCTTGGATTTCTCTACTAGGCGAGCTAAAAAGAATTTGCAGAGCGAACCTTTAAACTTTTCAAAACTAGTTGGGTTAGTTTCGTTTTAAAACTAAAATTTCAATTCCATTTTAAAATCCAAATCTCATTTTTTTCAAACTAAAATCCAGCAGCATAACAACTGCATTTTTGATATTTCCAAAACCTGTAAAAGGAAAATTCACACTTCTAAAATATTTCTCAATCACCACTCAACTTCTTTACCACAAACAGGCATATTAAATCATATTTCCAATCTTTTATCTATTTCATCAAAAACAAAAACATGAATTTAAAAAGCAATTCATTCACAACCTTCCACAATGGTTTAAAAACTAAACTTTAACTTCATGAACCACTAAGTCACAACTCAAAAGAATCGATTTACGATCCTTTTTCTTTAAGCTACAAAATATGCAAAATATGAATTATATGGCAGCATTGTTGTGTCACGCCCACCTATACTTCTGGAGGAGCTATCCCTTCTCCATCACCCACGCCAACACCTGAGGAGGTTTTTAAAACAAAATAAGAAAACTATAAACTATGAAAGCTCAGCGAGTGCTTATAGTAATTTTTAACTAAAACTTTTGTTTACAAAAATACCTCTTTTGATTATCCGGGTTTCATAACATTTGCATTACATACCAACCATCATGTTCAAAGTTCTCCAACACAATACATATAAGAAGAAAATAGACGAAGAAAATAATAAATGAACATTTGAAACAATATATTCATTGTAAATCATTACGACCATTTTCATCATCCGCTGAGGGTGGAATAGGAAACCGTTGATCACATCGACATAGCGTGTGTCCAATCGCACCACAAAGACGACATTTTCGAGAGGTCCTAACAGGTCCCATAACAGCGGCAGACGACGTAGCACTTCCAGTAGCTTCAGCGCTGCTCCTAGCACCTTCTCCACTTGTCCCTCCGATGCCTGATATAGGGGGGGTTAGGGCAACGAAGCCGGTTGTGTCCCATTTCACCACATTTTCCACATTTTTTCTTCCTGCGACTTTCTCCAACTGAAGGAATTCGCGCCTCTTTTGGTCTACCTGTTTGTCGTTTTTCTTCGGGTGGTAATACAATCATACTTTTTACTTCCGCAGGAACATGCCAATCTTTTGGCCCAAGGACAGAATTGATCGGATATGCATATGCAGCTTTAAGCCATTCTTTGCTATAATAATCATGACAAAGTGTATAATAGTGAACACCAGTGAACCTGATATGTATGACAAAGGCAGAGTGTTACTATATTATATTAAATAATGAAAAATAACAAAGTACAATAACGATATCTGGCAACAACAATTGCATGATGACATGGCAACTGATCTAGGTCCCAACGATTGCAACTGCATGACCGCTGAAAAGGCTGAACAAACCCATAGCCTGATTCATGTGCAACTCCAAAATTGGTTGGTTCTTGAATGGCAGATACCGTGCCACTCGTTTGACATATTAGCCATCAAGTTGACATGATCCTCCACAGTTTTGGTCACTGAAGATCTGAGTTTCTCAGCATGAACATGTCTATCGTTGTATCATCTCTGTAACATATGTCTCAGAAATTCATGTGCACTTGTTATTGGCAATCGACGTGCTTTCATCATGCATTTGTTGAGTGATTCTGCAATGTTAGTAGTCATCATGCCATATCTTCTTTTTGGAGAATATGCACGTGACCACTTTGCCAACCCAATATTAACCAACTTTTCATGCAATTTTGGACATACCCGTCGAATTTGTTCTAAATATCTTTCACATTCTTCCCTATCATAACCATATGCTGCAACGTAAAACATCTTCAAAACATCTACTTGATTTCTACATTATTGCTTTAGGTTTTGCTTTAAATGGAAGAAACAGAACACATGTGGGACTTCAGGAAAAACGATGCTCATCGCATTCGTAATACTTTTATGACGATTGGAGACGATAATCAAATCTTATGGCAAATGATGCATTCCACCAATAACGTTTCGTAATTTACTTAAGAACCAAGTCCATGAACTGTCCGACTCTCCATCGCCAAATCCAAAAGCAATAGGATAAATCATTTCCTCACCATCTTTGGCTGCAGCTACAAAAATCACCCCTTTATATTCACCTTTCAAATGGGTAGCATCAACAGCAATAACTGGTCTGATGTAAGATCGAAAACCCTCAATTGAGGATCCAAGTGCAACGAATGAATACAAGAACCGATTGTTTTCATCCGTCCTAATTGCCGTCACTATACCAGGGTTTGTTTCTTTTAACATATGAAAGTACCGAGGAAGCTGTTGAAATGACTCATCCGTTTTCCCATATGATAGTTTCTTTGCATATTGTAACGACCTCCAAGCTTTAGTGCACATAATCTGCACACCATATTGCTCCAACATATCTGCAATCAAAAACCTGAGGGGTAATACTATCAAGTCCCACTTTTTTTTGATACAATGTTGTTATGACAACAGTCTTCACACTTCGCCTATGTGCCTCGAAAGCGTCCTGACAACATGTATGTTCCGGTACATACTTATATACATACCACATCGAACCACCATTTCTGCATCTTGCACGGACCTCAAAGCTGCAGATTAAATCCTTGCACCCGGCCTAATATCGAACCGTGCACGAACGTCTAACCTTATGTTCAAATCTTGAATTAAGAACACTTTTTCCAACAGCCACATTCAATTCATGTTTACTATCAAAAAATGCACCTTGATATAATGTATCACGTTGGATGAAAGTCGACATAGCGGTTGAAGTAGTCTCAATTTCGCAGTCCTCTGTATCGGGAACAATCCAGTATAGTTGTGAAGGGTTGGTTTCAAATTGTATCCAGAAAATCTAATTTCTGGATACTCCACATTCTCTCCATCATCATCATCATCTGCAGTTTCATCGTCATCATCTCCATTTTCTGATGTCTCATCACGATCATTATCTGTGTCCCGATCTTCATCATCACCATCATTTCTATCATAATCAATGTGGCACATTGGACTTTCTGTGGATGTAAATGCAGCAACAGAAGCTGAAACTTGATTACTACCGCTATAGGAAGCAAAACAATTTTGATATTCAGCCGTAGCCGGACTTACAAATCTATCGTCATCTCTCTCTACACGCCCTACGTCTTGTATTGGGGTGGTGGTATATGGAGGGACAGTAGGACTGATAACTGCAAAATCTCTTATATTCTTATCAACATAAATCTCTCTATAATCAGCTTTGTTGTCCGAAATTACACCCTGGACACTAAGATCGGTCGTGATAGGTATCTTAACTACAGGCATTCCCCTAACTCCGAGTAAATAATGCAAACGGATGTCCCATATTCTTCTATCAATACCAGTCACTATGTAAACAAAGTCCACCAAACGAGATAAATTGACATTCGTCGGGGCCCCCATCATGAACGCCTCACCCGCAACATAATTATTACCATTCCACTCTCCGTTGCATCTGATTATTATTGTCACTTCACTCATTTCTATAAAATTGAAATAAATTAGTCTCATCCATACTCACATAATATTCAATAACCAATTGTTTTGTATGAAAAAAAAAAAAAAACTATATTTATTAAACGTTTCAAATGTAATTAAATTATTATCAAACATTGTATTACTTAAGGTTAATTCAATATTTTCTAAATATTATTTGCTAAATTAAATAAATAAAATCATAAACAAAATCGAGTTTTAATATACAATAAAACCCGCAATCGAGTTTTCAAGCCAAAACCAACCAAATCCATTAAAATCTAATTAAATCTTATCGTATATAACTCTAACTATCAATACCAAACTTCCTCAACAAAAAAAAATTGAAAAAAAAAAATTATAAAACCCGGTTCGGGTTTTATGCCCCCATAAAACCCGGTCGGGGCATGAAACCCGAAACCGGGTTTTATGCCCCCATAAAACCTGGTTTCGGGTTTTATGGGGGCATAAAACCCGGTTTCGGGTTTCATGCCCCGACTGGGTTTTATGGGGCCATAAAACCCGGTTCCGGGTTTTATGGTGGCATAAAACCCGAAACCGAGTTTTATGCCACCATAAAACCCGGAATCGGGTTTTATACCCCCATAAAACTCGGTTCCGATACCAGAACTTTCGGGCTCTTTGATTTCCTTTAGTTTCTTGCAGATCACACTTATATATGATAAAATCACAACCATAAATCACTTTTAAGGCTTTCAACTAAGCATTATCAACAAAAAATTTCAAAAACAACCAACAACAATCACATACCTTTAAACTTGGAGAAAAATGTTGAATGTGAGGGTTGTTGTTAGAGAGAATGAAGCTTGATTGAATGTGTGTTTTTTGGATTCAAAAATGTTGAATGGGTGCACAAACAATAATGATGAGAGAATCGAAAATGGGATTGAAAAGAAGAAGCCTAAAACCATAGGAAAAGAAGAAGAGTAGTGGTTATGGAGGCTTGAGGGTATTGTTGACATTTCATCTGAGTTTGGAAAGAATATTTGACTAAGGGGCAATTTGGGTAACTTGGGTATAGGAAGAAATTAGTTTGTTTGAGAGGTTAAAAACAAATTTTTGTAAAATGGTTGCTAAAAACAATTTTTTTGTTTTCTGATGGGCCAAACCTGAAATTGTCTCTTTTTTCATTTTGGATTACAAAACAAGAAACAAAAGTTCAAGAAGGGAAAAAAAAAAAAAACCAAAAAACAAAACAAATCAAGAAACAAGAAACAAGAATTGTCAAAAAAAAAAACAAGAAACAATAATTATTTCAAAAAATATAAACAAAATATTAAAATATTAAAATTTAATATTCTGACTTTAATATTATATTAATATTAAAATTATATTTTAATATTTTGATTTTAATATTAATATAATTTTAATCTAATCTCAAGTTCCACTAAACACGGGACAATAATTTTTTAATCTAATCTAATCTAACTCGATCCATTCCATTTCATCCAATCCTGCATTCCAAACATAGCCAAAGAGTAAACATTTTGTAAATAAACCCACAAATTATTAATTAAAATATCATATAAATTTTCTTCTAAATGCTAATCTTAAGTATCAAATTTTTTCTTTTAAGAAATATAATTTAATTGTAAAGTATGGAGAATGAAACAATTCTTCAAATAAAATTAGTTGTAAAATGATAAGTTTTAAATTAATTGTTGTTTTAGCACTGAAAAATTTGTTGTATATAAGTGTAAGCTTCTTATTGTAAAAAATTTCATGCAAACAATTCATCAAACACATAGTATGCGTATCTTACAATAGAAATTTTTAGTACTGAGAAGTCGTGGTGTATAAGTGTAGGCTTCTTAGAGAAAAAGACTTCATTCAAATAATTCATCGAACACATAGATGACCAAACTTAAGTACATATCAAGTATAAGTAAAAAAAAAAAAAAAAACAAATTCAATATCATATAAATAGTCATAGTTGAAAAAAAAATCATGAATCGCTTATACCAATTAGTGGCTTAACTGAGTTTGGTCTTTGATCAATAATGGTAGATATGTCTAGGTATAAAACGAAATTAAAGTTTCTCTTTCAATGAAAAGGGAGAAGACACCCAAATATAGATGAGAATATGAAATTTTCTCAATGTTGAAAGAATATTGATATTATAAACTATCAAAATTCTTGACAACTATGGATAGACCTGATTTGACAACCGTTAACAAGCCCAAATTGACAATTGCGATTAAAGTGACGGTATTTGTACCCCTTGAAAATTGTATTTACACCCCAAAATTTACTTATTTTTAAAACTTCGCTTTACCCTTAAATGAATTTTAAAAAAATTACTCTTGAATTAATTATTAATATTTTAATAAAAAAACATTTTATAACATTCTTGTAACAATTTTACCTTTTAAAACTTTTATTAACTAAACTAAATTTTTAAAAAAAAAAAGGTAAAATAAAATCAACACTTTAAAAAGGAAGAAAAAAAAAGAAAGAAAAAAGTAACATCACAAAGAGAGAGGAAATAGACTCTCTTAATTTGAAAATACAAAATGCTATTGTCTCATCCTTGTTGTTAGGTAAATACGAATGAGGCAGTAGCCTACTAGCCCTCCTTTATCAAAATTTGTTATTGTTGGTATGCAAATTTTTTAATTTTTATGTTACAATCAACTTACTTATTTATTAGCTAAAATTAAGATAAATGGCATATTTGGTATTGAGTCGATTGTTCTTATAATATACTACATTTTTGAAATAATCCTATTTTTCTCATTGTAATTTGATATAACACTAAAATCTCTTAATATATTTAGTTGTCGCTTTATAAAATATATCAAATATCTCCTGTAGCATATGAAAATGTCCAAACAAAACCTTTTGTCATAAAAATTGACGTTAAAAAGTTTGACAGTTAATGTGGATAGACAAAACTAGAGAGACACTTTAATCATTTTGATCATTTTAGTAAGGATAATAATGATTAGGGATAAAATAGAATTCTCTGAAGCTATAGAGTATAATTAGCAATTATATCAAACTAAAAGAGAAAGTGAGATTATCCTTGCATTTGAAAAAAAAAAAAAATTATGGATAGGTATATCGGTTTTAGGGGTGTAAATATCACCACTCGATGAAAATGACAGTTATGGACAAGCCCAACATGACAGTTGTTGTCGGGCCTAAGATAAACAATTTAGATTAATTTTTCATGTGGGCCTATCCACAGCTGTGATGATGGGCCTGTTAGGTTCCATGTCCATTGCATAAATAAGAATAATATCAAAGATAAAAATAATTTACAAAAATAAAATAATAAAAATAAAAATCTCGTGTGATATATAGCTTCTCTCTCTTGAACCTCTCGTCTGTCCTCCACACACACACACATAGATGAACAAAAAATGGTGGAAGAAGAAGTGATGATGGAATTGGAAGTTGTGACAGCAGTGTATTGGGATGACTATGTCGTCATTGAATTATATGGGCTTGTCTGGTTCCATGTCCATTGTATAAATAAGAGTAATATCAAAGATAAAAATAATTTACAAAAATAAAATAATAAAAATAAAAATCTCGTGTATTATATATAGCTCCTCTCTCTTGAACCTCTCGTCTGTCCTCCACACACACACACATAGATGAACAAAAAATGGTGGAAGAAGAAGTGATGATGGAATTGGAAGTTGTGGAAGCAGTGTACTGGGATGATTGTGTCGTCATCGAATTATATCCTCCACATCAAGCCTCGAACCATCGATATTTCATCTCAGCAGGTCTCCTTCTCTCTCTCCATTTTTTTTTTTAATAAAAAAATGAGTATTTTCAATTTTGAATCAAACCTCATCAAAATAAGATTTTCTTGCATTTATTATTATTATTATTATTATTATTGTTTATCATCAGTCAAGCTCCAAGCTCTACTTTTTAGCTGCTTCTTGTATCAATAGCTTGATTGTAGAGTAACATTGTTATATTTTGTTGTTCGTGGAAGTTGTAATTGCAAACGAGCAGGTCCCTAGGTGATTTTATACATATTTGCATTTTTGATTGAATTCAATTAAGCCTGTTGTTAGCTTGTGTTTTGTGTGTTATAGTTTTTCATTGAAACAAATCTCATCGATGTAAAAAATTAATAGATTAAATTTATATAAGTTGTCTCATTAAGCCTAATTTAAAATTAGTCTATAAGTTCTCTAATTAAGCCAAATTTAAAATTAGTCTAGAAGTTCTCTCATTAAGCCTAATTTAAAATTAGTCTATATACATCATACATATATTATTTATAGTGACATAAATTTTATAACAATATAAAATCATTTATAACTCAGAAGTTCTACCTGCACCGTTTTACTTAATATCGAGTACCAAGTCCACCAATGGTGAATAATTTAACCCACGTATAAGAGAGTAAATTACACATATGTCCCTCCAATTAGAGGACAAATTCTCCCCACTCAATATGAGATATTTCTCTCCTTACTAATAAAAGGAATAGATTACGATTCGACAGTATGTAAAGATCCCATTAGTGATACAAGCATATCAAGATGATGATGAATTATGTATGATGTACAACGATCATGATGATGGTGCATTATGACATCATTTATAATGATGAAGATTACTGTTATGATGCATAAGCATGGTACCTCGAGTGCAATAAAGTTGCAATACTCCTTATTCCCACTTTCTTCACATCGCATAGTCATCGTCGTAACCATACATCATTGACTAAAGTATCACCAAAACATGTATACTTATATAATAACCTTGTATGAGGGTAGATCAAGGTAATCATTCTCTTCAGTGACTTAATTTCCTGGGCACTAAAAGGAAACCCCAAACCAGGAACGATATCACATTGAGCTCAAGTGCATAAGCATGGTACCTCAAGTGCAATTAAGTTGCAATACTTCTTATTCCCACTTTCTTCACATTGCACAGTCGTTGCCGTAACCTTGCATCATTGACTAAAGTATCACCAAAATATTTATACTCATATAATAACCTTGTACGAGGGTAGGTCAAGGTAATCATTCTCTTCAGTGACTTAATTTATTGGGCACTAAAAGGAAACCCTAAAGTAGGAACGATACCACATTAAGCTCCAACAAACCCTATAGGCAATAGAACGATAAATGGGTGATTATTTAGAACTAGTAAACTATAAATATAACAAGTTGAATGAAAACAAGTAAAGATTAGATAATACTATAATAAAACTATGACACTACAAGTAGACATTGATCATTATACATTAGTAAAACAAATTAATTCCAACAGTTGCATGAAAGTTCCATTAAATAAAAATAAAATCCAATATTATCACTTCAAATAAACAAAAAAAAAATGAAACAAATTGATAGAAATCAATAATTAACTATCTATACAAACGGATACACTTAAATTCAAAACCACAAGACTTCAAAAAGAATATATATATATATATACATATACACACACACATGCGCGCACACACCCACACATAAAGAGAGAGAGAGGTAATTGAAAAAAAAAAATGAAGAAAAAATAACTACTGAGAAAATAACCATATCTTCTATCAAATATGAAAAAATTACCTCTACTATTTTTTTTTTGGCTACATTTTCTTCAACTACTTTCTTCTGTTGTTTCTTCATCCTTCTTCTTCAATTGGTTTCTTCTTATCCTTCTTCATTCTCCAATTACGCGATCAAGAGAATAAACTATCATAAACAATATGACTCAACAAAAAAGGAAAAATTACTTCTTCTTCCTTCTTTTCTTCTTCTTCTTTGTCATTCTCCAATTATGCTGCTAGAGAGAAGAAAATTTATTATACACCATATATCCATCAAACAATAAAAAATTACCTCTCCTCTCCTTTTCCTAGCTGCACTTTCTATATCTTCTTCTTCCCTATTCTACCAGTTTCTTCTTCATCCTTATTTTTCAGCTTCTCATCCTCATTTTCCTACAATCTCTGGTTGCGCTCTTCATGAAGAAAAAAATGTTTATAAACCATATTATCTATGAAATAGGAAAAGTTACCTCTCCTCTATCTTATTCTTTTTTTGGCTGTGCCTTTTTCTATCTTATTCTACCGGTTTCTTTTTCATCCTTCTTTTTCAGCTTCTCATCCTCATTTTCCTACAATCTTTGGTTGCCCTCTTCATGGAAAAAATAAAAAAAAATGTTATAAACCATAGTATCTATGAAACAAGAAAAGTTACCTCTCATCTATCTTATTCTTTTTTTGGCTGCACCTTTTTTTACCTTCTTCTGCTGGTTTATTCTTTGTCCTTCTTCTGATGGTTAGCTTTTCTTGTTCTCCTTCATTATTTGGTCATGCTGCCAAGGGAATTAAAATATTATAAACCACATGATCAATCAATAAAGAAAAAATTACATCTCGTCTTAAATTTTCTTTTTCTGGCTGCATCTTTTGTATTTTCTTCTTTCTTCTTCTGCTTGTTTATTCTGTCTTTCTGCTGTTGGTTTCCTTTTCTTCTCTTCTCCTTCTTCAGTTATCAAGTCAAGGAAAATAAAAATATTATAAACCAAATAATAGAAAAATTACCTCTTGTCTTCCCTAGTCTTCTTTCTTCTTTTGCTGGTTTAGTCTTTTTCTTCTCGTTCTTCATTCACTAGTGAAGAAATAAGTATAAATCAGATTTTGGAGAAGAAATAAGTGCAAAAAGAACATGATTTCTACCAGCTGGTATCATACACCATATCATTTAACATTGGTTCTTCACTTCTTCTAGAAATTCATGACATTATGAACTTGCTTTGATTCATCCAATTGAAATACAAAATTTAAGTTTAGTTGACAATAAAATGCTTTTTAAATTTCAATAAGAAAAGGCTGTAAAAACATTTCATAGCAAATTTAAGGCAAATGGAAAAAGCAAAAATCAGCTAATGAATATATGATGAGAAGAAGAGATAATAGTGGACTTAAAACTTCCCCCTATTCTTCAAATTCTGACAAAAGTGAATGTTTGGATAATTCATGAATGGATAATTCTATTGCAAAGCAAAAGCAAGAGTGGGGAAAAGGGAAGCATCTATATCACCACCAGTTCGTTTATTTCAGTGGAATGTACAAAAAAAAGAGTCATGAAAGTATGATAACAAAATGATTTCCACACATTGAAGCTAAAGTCTTTGACAAGAAGGATATGTCAACATCGTTTGAAGTCACCAACAAATCAGTAGGCATACGAAGCATCCTGTCAGTAAATTAGACTAACCTCCACTCGTATTGTACATCAGTTACTCCTCAACTAACTTTCACAACAATATTATAATTCAACACAGGAAGAATACGCTAGCACAGATATGAAATACCTTATAGACAATGACAAAGTTATCCTTGATCAATACCTCTTCAATCCTCCAAGGTAATACTCCAAGACATCAGCAACTCTACAAAGAAACTAAAACCTCAAGGACATAAAGGTCGATGATTTAACGTTATAAAACATAAACACAATTTTAAATCACAAATATAAATTGAAATTCACCTCAAACACATCAAAATGTTATTCTACGTCCATCTTCTGCTGGTTTGGTCTTTTTCTTCTCCTTCTTCATTCTCTGGTGAAGAAATAAATATAAGTCTAAATTTCGGAGAATAAATAAATTGCAAAAAGAACATCATTTTTCTACCAACCGGTATCATACATCATCATTTAACATTGGTTCTAGAAATTCATGCCATCTTAAACTTTCTTTGATTCATCAAATTGACATGCAAGATTCAAGTTCCATTGACAACAAAATGCTTTTACAATTTCAATAAAAAAAGGTTGTAAAAGCATTTCATAGAGCAAATTTAAGGCAAATAGAAAGAGTAAAAATCAGCTAACGAATTTATGATGTCTAGCGTCTCTAAGTAGCCTCTTAGGGTCTGCCTTCTTCTTTCCCATTTGTTTTTCTCTCAATATGCCCATCAAAAGTCCCATCTTTCCCAACAAAATAACAAATAAATACCACTAAAATTTGGTATTAAGAATAATTATAGACAAGACTTAACCAAAAGCCAATAACATCCAATACTACTCACTTGTTTCAAGCAATTCAACAATACTAACTAAACTTATGCATAACCAATACAGAAAATCAAATGAATCAGCGATAAAGAATCTATCCAATCCTGTCCTTTCCTAATAGAAGAACATAATCAACATGCCAAAACACATGAGATGCAAATTGTTAATATTTGTAATGCACAATATCTGAAAATCAAATTATTTATTATTTGATTTATTTTTATTATTAATTGAACATAGGCAAAAATAGAAAAATTGTTTTCAGCCTTGAAAACTTTTCTAGGCATCAAATTCTCATGAACAAAGCTAAAACTACGAATAACTAAAAAAAAAAGTAACACAAACTAAAAGGTGAAATCACAACAGATCAACTAAAGACTAGTGTAATTAGAATTTGTAATTAAAAATGCTAGCACAAGTTTTTTCAGCCGCCAAGCATCAAATATATCATAGCAACAAAATAACAACAGAAAATAAAAATTTACCTCACAAGCTTCTTGTTTCTCAACAAATTTTAATTCCCTTGGTAGCATGACCAAATAATGAAGGAGAACAAGAAAAGCTAACTATCAGAAGAAGGACAAAGAATAAACCAGCAGAAGAAGGTAAAAAAGGTGCAGCCAAAAAAAGAATAAGATAGATGAGAGGTAACTTTTCTTGTTTCATAGATAATATGGTTTATAACATTTTTTTTTTTAATTTTTTCCATGAAGAGGGCAACCAAAGATTGTAGGAAAATGAGGATGAGAAGTTGAAAAAGAAGGATGAAAAAGAAACCGGTAGAATAAGATAGAAAAAGGCACAACCAAAAAAAGAATAAGATAGAGGAGAGGTAACTTTTCCTATTTCATAGATAATATGGTTTATAAACATTTTTTTTCTTCATGAAGAGCGCAACCAGAGATTGTAGGAAAATGAGGATAAGAAGCTGAAAAATAAAAATGAAGAAGAAACTGGTAGAATAGGGAAGAAGAAGATATAGAAAGTGCAGCTAGGAAAAGGAGAGGAGAGGTAATTTTTTATTGTTTGATGGATATATGGTGTATAATATATTTTCTTCTCTCTAGCAGCATAATTGGAGAATGACGAAGAAGAAGAAGAAAAGAAGGAAGAAGAAGTAATTTTTCCTTTTTTGTTGAGTCATATTGTTTATGATAGTTTATTCTCTTGATCGCATAATTGGAGAATGAAGAAGGATAAGAAGAAACCAATTGAAGAAGAAGGATGAAGAAACAGCAGAAGAAAGTAGTCGAAGAAATTGTAGCCAGAAAAAAATAGTAGAGGTAATTTTTTCATATTTGATAGAAGATATGGTTATTTTCTCAGTAGTTATTTTTTCTTCATTTTTTTTTTTTCAATTACCTCTCTCTCTCTTTATGTGTAGGTGTGTGCACGCATGTGTGTGTATATATATATATATTCTTTTTGAAGTCTTGTGGTTTTGAATTTAAGTGTATCTGTTTGTATAGATAGTTAATTATTGATTTCTATCAATTTGCTTCATTTTTTTTTTGTTTATTTGAAGTGATAATGTTGGATTCTATTTTTATTTAATGGAACTTTCATGCAACTGTTGGAATTAATTTGTTTTACTAATGTATAATGATCAATGTCTACTTGTAGTGTCATAGTTTTATTATAGTATTATCTAATCTTTACTTGTTTTCATTCAACTTGTTATATTTATAGTTTACTAGTTCTAAATAAGCACCCATTTATCGTTCTATTGCCTATAGGGTTTGTTGGAGCTTAATGTGGTATCGTTCCTACTTTAGGGTTTCCTTTTAGTGCCCAATAAATTAAGTCACTGAAGAGAATGATTACCTTGACCTACCCTCGTACAAGGTTATTATATGAGTATAAATATTTTGGTGATACTTTAGTCAATGATGCAAGGTTACGGCAATGACTGTGCGATGTGAAGAAAGTGGGAATAAGAAGTATTGCAACTTAATTGCACTTGAGGTACCATGCTTATGCACTTGAGCTCAATGTGATATCGTTCCTGGTTTGGGGTTTCCTTTTAGTGCCCAGGAAATTAAGTCACTGAAGAGAATGATTACCTTGATCTACCCTCATACAAGGTTATTATATAAGTATACATGTTTTGGTGATACTTTAGTCAATGATGCATGGTTACGACGATGACTATGCGATGTGAAGAAAGTGGGAATAAGGAGTATTGCAACTTTATTGCACTCGAGGTACCATGCTTATGCATCATAACAGTAATCTTCATCATTATAAATGATGTCATAATGCACCATCATCATGATCGTTGTACATCATACATAATTCATCATCATCTTGATATGCTTGTATCACTAATGGGATCTTTACATACTGTCGAATCGTAATCTTCCTTTTATTAGTAAGGAGAGAAATATATCATATTGAGTGGGGAGAATTTGTCCTCTAATTGGAGGAACATATGTGTAATTTACTCTCTTATACGTGGGTTAAATTGTTCACCATTGGTGGACTTGGTACTCGATATTAAGTAAAACAGTGTAGGTAGAACTTCTGAGTTATAAATGATTTTATATTGTTATAAAATTTATGTCACTATAAATAATATATGTATGATGTATATAGACTAATTTTAAATTAGGCTTAATGAGAGAACTTATAGACTAATTTTAAATTAGGCTTAATGAGACAACTTATATAAATTTAATCTATTAATTTTTTACATCGATGAGATTTGTTTCAATGAAAAACTATAACACACAAAACACAAGCTAACAACAGGCTTAATTGAATTCAATCAAAAATGCAAATATGTATAAAATCACCTAGGGACCTGCTCGTTTGCAATTACAGCTTCCACGAACAACAAAATATAACAATATTACTCTACAATCAAGCTATTGATACAAGAAGCAGCTAAAAAGTAGAGCTTGGAGCTTGACTGATGATAAATAATAATAATAATAATAATAATAATAATAAATGCAAGAAAATCTTATTTTGATGAGGTTTGATTCAAAATTGAAAAGACTCATTTTTTTTATTAAAAAAAAATGGAGAGAGAGAAGGAGACCTGCTGAGATGAAATATCGGTGGTTCGAGGCTTGATGTGGAGGATATAATTCGATGACGACACAATCATCCCAGTACACCGCTTCCACAACTTCCAATTCCATCATCACTTCTTCTTCCACCATTTTTTGTTCATCTATATGTGTGTGTGTGGAGCTACATATAATACACGAGATTTTTATTTTATTATTTTATTTTTGTAAATTATTTTTATCTTTGATATTACTCTTATTTATACAATGGACATGGAACCAGACAAGCCCATATAATTCAATGACGACATAGTCATCCCAATACACTGCTGTCACAACTTCCAATTCCATCATCACTTCTTCTTCCACCATTTTTTGTTCATCTATGTGTGTGTGTGTGGAGGACAGACGAGAGGTTCAAGAGAGAGAAGCTATATATATCACACGAGATTTTTATTTTTATTATTTTATTTTTGTAAATTATTTTTATCTTTGATATTATTCTTATTTATACAATGGACATGGAACCTAACAGGCCCATCATCACAGCTGTGGATAGGCCCACATGAAAAATTAATCTAAATTGTTTATCTTAGGCCCGACAACAACTGTCATGTTGGGCTTGTCCATAACTATCATTCTCATCGAGTGGTGATATTTACACCCCTAAAACCGATATACCTATCCATAATTTTTTTTTTTTCAAATGTAAGGATAATCTCACTTTCTCTTTTAGTTTGATATAATTGCTAATTATACTCTATAGCTTCAGAGAATTCTATTTTATCCCTAATCATTATTATCCTTACTAAAATGATCAAAATGATTAAAGTGTCTCTCTAGTTTTGTCTATCCACATTAACTGTCAAACTTTTTAACGTCAATTTTTATGACAAAAGGTTTTGTTTAGACATTTTCATACGCTACAGAAGATATTTGATATATTTTATAAATCGACAACTAAATATATTAAGAGATTTTAGTATTATATCAAATTACAATAAGAAAAATAGGATTATTTCAAAAATGTAGTATATTATAAGAACAATCGACTCAATACTAAATATGCCATTTATCTTAATTTTATCTAATAAATAAGTAAGTTGATTGTAACATAAAAATTAAAAAATTTGCATACCAACAACAACAAATTTTGATAAAGGAGGGCTAGTAGGCTACTGCCTCATTCGTATTTACCTAACAACAAGGATGAGACAATAGCGTTTTGTATTTTCAAATTAAGAGAGTCTATTTCCTCTCTCTTTGTGATATGACTTTTTTCTTTCTTTTTTTTTCTTCCTTTTTAAAGTATTGATTTTATTTTACCTTTTTTTTTAAAAAAAAATTTAGTTTAGTTAATAAAAGTTTTAAAAGGTAAAATTGTTACAAGAATGTTATAAAATGTTTTTTTATTAAAATATTAATAATTAATTCAAGAGTAATTTTTTTAAAATTCATTTAAGGGTAAAGCGAAGTTTTAAAAATAAGTAAATTTTGGGGTGTAAATACAATTTTCAAGGGGTACAAATACCGTCACTTTAATCGCAATTGTCAATTTGGGCTTGTTAACGGTTGTCAAATCAGGTCTATCCATAGTTGTCAAGAATTTTGATAGTTTATAATATCAATATTCTTTCAACATTGAGAAAATTTCATATTCTCATCTATATTTGGGTGTCTTCTCCCTTTTCATTGAAAGAGAAACTTTAATTTCGTTTTATACCTAGACATATCTACCATTATTGATCAAAGACCAAACTTAGTTAAGCCACTAATTGGTATAAGAGATTCATGATTTTTTTTTCAACTATGAGTATTTATATGATATTGAATTTGTTTTTTTTTTTTTTTTACTTATACTTGATATGTACTTAAGTTTGGTCATCCATGTGTTCGATGAATTATTTGAATGAAGTCTTTTTCACTACGAAGCCTACACTTATACTCCACGACTTCTCAGTACTAAAAATTTCTATTGTAAGATAAGATACGCATACTATGTGTTTGATGAATTGTTTGCATGAAATTTTTTACAATAAGAAGCTTACACTTATATACAACAAACTTCTCAGTGCTAAAACAACAATTAATTTAAAACTTATCATTTTACAACTAATTTTATTTGAAAATTTGTTTCATTCTCCATAATTTACAATCAAATTATATTTCTTAAAAAAAAAAAATTGATACTTAAGATTAGCATTTAGAAGAAAATTTATATGATATTTTAATTAATAATTTGTGGGTTTATTTACAAAATGTTTACTCTTTGGCTATGTTTGGAATGCAGGATTGGATGAAATGGAACGGATCGAGTTAGATTAGATTAGATTAAAAAATTATTGTCTCGTGTTTAGTGGAACTTGAGATTAGATTAAAATTATATTAATATTAAAATCAAAATATTAAAATATAATTTTAATACTAATATAATATTAAAATCAAAATATTAAATTTTAATATTTTAATATTTTGTTTATATTTTTTGAAATAATTATTGTTTCTTGTTTTTTTTTTTTTTTGACAATTCTTGTTTCTAGTTTCTTGTTTTGTTTTGTTTTTTTAGTTTTTTTTTTTTTTTTTCCCTTCTTGAACTTTTGTTTCTTGTTTTGTAATCCAAAATGAAAAAATCTACTTTTTAACCGTTGGGAAATTAAATAGCCGTTAATAAATTTATTAAATGAAAACTTAAAAGATACGCAGCCTTGTTTTATCATATATCATGCGCAACTTCCATTTTTCCGTATGCATTTAGAATACCAGTTCCATCTACTGGTAAACTATTTCAAACCTCAAAAAATCAAAGTGAATAGAGATAGAGCTACGGCGGACTGCTCGTCTCCGCTCTCAAACCCTGCTCTTCACATCTCTCCCTTCTCTTCTGTGCCTCTCGAAACCCTAGCTTCCTCTGCCTTTTCAGGCCGCCTCTTAGGCACCGCCGTTTTGGTCGAAATCTTGTCGCGGCTGCTGCCTTTAGCACCTCGGCAGTTCAACAACAGCAGCGTTCTTCTACGGAACCGAACAGTGAGAGTAGTACTCAAAATGCCTCGGTTCCTACTTTTCAACAAGCCATTCAAAGACTTGAAGTCTGATTGCAATTCACAGTTTTCTTCTAATTGTTTGATTCTCGTTCTATATTTCTCTCTCTCTCTCTCTCTCTCTCTCTCTCTTTCTTCAGGTTCTTGTTCTTTGACTGTTGAGATTCTTCTTTATAGGACTATTGGGCGTCAGTTGGATGCGCTATGATGCAATGTAGCAACACGGAGGCTAATTTCTCTTTGATTCTCTCTATTGTCGATGTTATTTTCACTTTTTAATTTGACTGGGCGAAAATTTAATCTAAAAACATAATAATTAGGGTTTTGTTTTAAATATCTGTTTGTTGTTTGTTCTTCATTATTGGAATTGATTTTAAAATTAGTTACACATTAATGAGGTGGTGTTTATTTTGACCAGGTTGTAGCAGGCACAATGAATCCATTGACATATTTGAGGGTTCTTGGTGCCGAACCATGGAATGTCACCTAAGTTTGCTTTGTAATATTTAGTTTTTAAGTGATTGAGATCATGTCACTTTTGTGTGGGAGTTGATGCTAATTTTGAGTAATTTGTAGTTTTCGGATGGAAGGTATGTGGAGCCTAGTGTCCGTCCGGATGATAGTCTTTATGGAGAAAACCCCAATAGACTCCAACGCCACACCCACACCCAATTTCAGGTTTAGTTTGATGTAACATATTCATTTTGTGGGTGTCTTTGTGTTATATATGCATTGTAACATTACAGTTTTTTTTTTTTTTTTTTTTGGTTTTATTTTTGTATTTTATTTTATTTTGATTTTAGGTTATATTAAAGCCTGATCCTGGAAACTCGGAAGACCTCTTTTATTTGGAGTCTGTCTGCTCTGGGTATCAAGCTGGCTGCTTTATGTTTATTTATATTTGGAATTCAAAATCAATTCATCTTATATTAGCAAGAAAGTAAATGTAGAGTGGTTAGAAGTTGTGAAAAATTTACCGGTAATACTGATTCTTCTTTGATACTTGCGTGTACTATTTGGTAATTTCTTGAGTTACATAAGCATCTGATTGGTTAGAATTATAACAAGGAGAGATTTGTATATGTTCTTTTTGAAATTTCATCCAAGCATTATATGTATCCTTCTTGAGCATTTTTATTTACTAGTTGTCATATTTGCACTAGTCCATATAGTAGGAGGCAAGGAGCCAAAGTGAAATTGAAATTTTACAGTATATAATTATTTTATTGGTGTTTGGTCCTCATTATATTTTTTTTACAAATCACCGCATATTGGAATTAATGAAATGGTTTGTTGTTAAATCAGTAAATTTTACGCATTCTCTGATCCATTATATGCTGCAAAAAGTGCATATGCTGTTTAGTTATGTTATAGATACAATGAAAAGATGTGTGTATGCCATCTGTATTTGTTTGATCATTTTTCTTTTTTTCTTTTCAAATTTGGCTTGAGCTGTGTAATGCCAATGTGCTTGATAGGTATTGGTGTTGGTGCACATGACATAAGATTTGTGGAAGACAACTGGGAGAGCCCAGTGATTATATTCTCTTGCTGTTTGGTTATAATTTTTTGATGTGACATATTCTCATGCAATTTTGTTAATACTAATTTGGTGAGATATGAACTTTTTGGTTGGATATTTTACTATTGAGCTTGCTCCTATTGATTCAAACACTTACTATTGGTTGATATGTAGTATTTGTGCTTTTCATATGCTTTCTCTAACCGGTACTTGGTGCATGGGGTTTTGGGCTGGGAAATCTGGATGGATAGGATGGAAATCATGCAGTTCACCTACTTCCAGCAGGTATTTGGAAGTTACGGCTTATGTGTTGTTAATGTTTTAGTGATCATGTTAATTATTGTCTTTGGTTGATAATTTCAAGTTTCACTCTCTGTCTCTCTCTCTCTGTTTCTTCTCTCTCCAGGCTGGAAGTCTGCCATTGTCACCAATATCTGTTGAAATTACTTATGGTCTTGAGCGTATCCTCATGTTGCTTCGGGTAATTGGCAATTATTGTTCTTCTTTTCTATTTCGCCAGCTTTACAGGTTTGCTTCAGGTAATTTAACATTCTAATTTATCATTCTTTGATAAATTCTTTTATCCTTTCTCTTTCTGTTTTGTTGATTGGTAACATGTTGTACTGTTTGTACTATCCTTTATTCTTTATTTGAAAGCTTGCTATTGGATATCTGAAGTATAATTTCCAAGAACTTCAACTACTATTGCTTACGCGGTTTGTTATTGCTACGTTATCTTTAGCATTCATCTCTGCACTTTTTTTTTTTTTTTTTTTTCTTATGTTAGCAACTACGGCTTCTATGTTCTATCTTTTTTTTGATTATGTACTATATGGACAGGGTTTTGTTTCTGTTTCAGGTAGGAAATGAGTATATACTACTTGCTGCCAATGTTGATCATGTTAAAAAACACTTTGATTTTTTTGAGGAAGAAGCACGCTTCTTACTTGCATCAGGCCTTCCAGTTCCTGCATATGTTTGGAAGCTTTTATATATTTTCAATTGTTCACTATATAATATGTTGATTTTTTACCTGTCACCCCAGAAAGGTAACATTTGCTCTTAAGATGCTAGGTCAGCTTTTGAAGACGTCTCATGCTTTTAATATCCTAGACTCTAGAGGCTTTGTTGGGGTAACAGAGCGTGCTCGTTAGTTTGGTAGGATGCGTAGGTAAGGTTGCTTTTTCTTATTTTCTTTGATGACAAGTAGAAGGATTTTGTTGAAGTACTTCACTGAAAACTGAAAATCGCCTCCAAGCTCGAAGATTGATAGTCTTTTAAATTAAGTTTGCAGATCCATCATTGAACAAAAATTTTTTGCTTGAATTATAGTGTAAAGGTTTACTGTGTTCATCTTGTGGATATATCAGTTCAGGTCGTCAATGTGCGCAACTTTGGTTGATGACCCCCAAGGAGTCCCTTAGGCATCCGCTAGGTGTTGTTTCTAAATCTGTAAATCTTGTATGTCCTGAAGAACTTTGGGAGGCAGCAATTGTAAAGGTTAGTTTTCCTTAATATGGCTGTTTTTTTTGACCATTAACTAAACTTTGCTTGATTTTTTTATATTTTTTTCAATTATAATTTTCATTTGATTATAATAATCACCACCATCATCAATCATCATCATCATCATCATTATTCATCCTTCATTCATCATCATCATCATCGTGTATCATACATCACCATTCATCATCATTGTCATTATACATCATTCATCATACGTAATTTATCATCATCAATATCATCATCATTATGCATAATATATGATTCATCATGATCATGATCATGATCATCATGCAGAATGCATCATCATCGTCATCATTATCTGCATCATACATAATTCATCGTCATCATCATCATCACCATGCATCATACATAATTTATCATTGTCAACACCATCATCACTATGCATCATACTTGAATCCTCATGATAATGATCATCATGCAGCATCCATTATCATCATCATCATCATCTACATCATACAAAATTCATTATCATCATCTTTATCATACATAATTCATCATCATCATTATGAATCAAGCATCATTCATGTCATCATCATGTATCATGCATAATTCATCATCATGATCATCATGCAGCATGCATCATCATTGTCATCATCATCTGCATCATACATAATTCATCATCATCATTATGCATCATGCATCATTCATGTCATTATCATGCATCATTCATCATTCATGTCATCATCATGCATCATGCATACTTGATCATCATCATTATGCATCATACATCATTCATAATCATCATCATGCATCATATGTCATTCATCATCATCATCATCATGCATCATATATAATTCATCATCATTATGAATCATACATAATTCATCATTATCATCATCATGATGCAGCATGCATCAACATCATCATCATAATGATCATCATGCATAATTCATCATGCATCATCATCATCATGATCTACATCATACAAAATTCATCATCATCATGCATCATGCATCATTCATGTCATTATCATGCATCATGCATATCTTTATGATAATGATCATCATCCATAATCATCATCTTCATGCAACATGCATCATCATCGTCATAATCATTTGCATCATACAAATTCATCATTGTCATCATCTTTATCATACATCATTCCTTCATCGTCATGCATCATGCATCATTCATGTCATTATCATGCAGCATGCATAATTGATCATTATCATTATGCATCGTACATCATTCACAATCATTGTCATGCATCATATGTCATTCATGATCATCATTGTCATGCATCATACATAATTCATCATCATCATGTAGCATGCATTAACGTCATAATTCATCATCATCTGCATAATTCATAATTCATCATCATCATCATCATTTATAATTCATCATCATCATTTTTTGCATCATACATAATTTTTCACCATCATCATCATCATCATGCATCATACATAATTTATCATCATCAACATCATCATCATTATGCATCATGCATGAATCATCATGATAATGATCATCATGCATAATTCATAATTATCATGCAACATGCACAATCATCGTCATCATTGTCATCATTATGCATCATACATCATTCATGTCATTATCATGCATCATGCATAATTGATCATTATCATTATACTGATACATCATTCATAATCATCATCATGCATCATGCATAATTGATCATTATCATTATACTGATACATCATTCATAATCATCATCATGCATCATATGTCATTCATGATCATCATCAACATCATCATCATCATGCATCAAACATCATTCATCATCCATCATCATGATCATCATGCATCATATGTCATTCATGATCATCATCGTCATGCATCATCCATAATTCATCATCATCATGATCATCATTGTTATACATATAATTCATCATGCATAATTCTTCGTCATCATCATGATGCAGCATGAATCAACGTCGTCACCATTATCTTTTGCATCATACATAATTCTTCATCATCATCACCCTAATGATATGAATGCATTTAATTTACAAGCTATTTATGTATTGATGCCCACTAGTGTAGATGTTAGGATGTAATTCCGTTTTGATTTTTAATTAATTATTATTATTTTTTTATATTTTAGTGATGTGTTGTATTATCCATACGATTTTGGTTTGAATTTGCTGAATGAATATTTGAGCTTGGGAAGCCAATCAAATTCTGTCATTTGTGCCTCATGATGCACAATTTAAGCTAATGAGTTGCAGGTATGTGAAGAAGTAATTGATGCCTAAATGTGTTCTTTTGAGTGGAATTATGTGGTAGTTCTGCTTGCTTAACTGAATAAGAATCTAGTGTCCATTTTTTCAGCCACCTACAACAAATTAGTTGTCACTTTATTTTACGTCATCTCTATACAGGGGTTATAAGATTGAAAAGCACCCTGATATATGTAAAGCTAGAGCTAACCTCCGGTGCCGGAACATGCCATATAACTGTGATGTTTGGAATGCTAAATGATCCTAGAAAGAGACAATTGACTCAATCACACTGCAATTTCAACTGCCTCCTTGCTTTCTATCTGTTGATCTGAGTTCAAATCATGGGACGGTCAGGTACTTCGATGTCTTCACTACAATACATCTATAATCCGTTGAATAAGTTAACGTTTTTGGTTTTGGTATATTAATATATACTGCGAGACAAAAGAAATATACCGTCTTACTATTTGAATGGATCATGACAATGCATCTTTATCGCTTCTTCAATGCTCTATATCAATAGTAAATGGAATGATGATGGTTTTTAGCCAATTCAAAATATGAGGTTAGGATTAGACTGCACATTGTTCCTTATAGTCTTTTACTTAAAACCCTTGGTTGGAAATGTGATTGTTAATTTTGAAAATGCATCTATAGATGTGTGTTTGCCACTTGGTGTATTGGATGGGAATGAATGATAAAGCTCTTGCATTGACTGGTACATTGGTGCTCGAGACAGGTTTGGATTGCCTTAAGGTATTTCCCACATTTTTGTGCATATTTTACATTCTTTTGCTTGTTTTTTATTTGTGTTACCTTTTGACTCCTAATCGTTTGATTCATCATATTTTACGTTCTTTTGCTTGTTTTTTTATTTGTGTTACTCTTTAACATTTATCTTGTAGTTTTCTCTAGCAAGGTTTCAATAAGAAATTTTGTTACCCCGCATGCCTTAAAATGTTAATTTTAGATACAAATGAAAATAAGAAATTTTTGTACCTTAAAATGGAGAGAGAAAGAGAGAGAGAGAGAGAGAGAGAGAGAGAGGAATGTCACAAGACAAAATGTGACGCCACAATAACTTGTTTTGATTGTTTGATTGCCTATGTACAGTCAATGTTCGTAAAAACGGTACGGTACGGCCGTACCGGCGGCGAAACGTACTGGTGCGCCCGTACCGGACGCAGATCCAGACAAATGCCGTTTTTGGCGTACTGGACGGCCGTATATGGTCGTCCCGACCCGATACGGCCGTATCTGCAGTTATACGGCCGGGTCGGGTCAAGGCAAGAAACCCGAAAAAATTGCAAAAAAATGAAAAACAAACCCTAAAATCCATTTTGCTGCTCGATCTACTCTCTCTCGCGCGAATCGCCGCTCCTCTCTCCTCACTGGCGACCAAAGCCTCATTTTCGGCCATTTATCTCACAGCCACAAGCTTTCCGGCGACTGTGAAGACGAAATCCGACGACAGATCCGGCGAAGAAGAAGAACGGATGGCGGCGAAGAAGGGAAGAAGAAAGAGGAGAGAGAGAGAGAGGGGGGGGCGATGAGTGGACGGTCGAACAGAAAGTCTGAAAGTGGTAGGGTTGGGTGTTAGAGTAAAGTAAATTACATAAACTTCCCTGAGGTTTGATGAAATTAACTAATATTTATATTTTGACCCCTGACATTAAAAAACATATCAGTTATGCCCTCAAATTTTAAAATAATAATAATTTTTGTTTTTTTTTTTTTTAAAAAACTATTTTCGATCGATACGTCCGTATCAACCGTATCGGACGTACCGTATAGTACCACGACGGGGTGCCCGTACCGTACCGTATCACATATTTTCGAACATTGTGTACAGTTAAATGTCACTACAATCATATATGCTCCTTAGCAAATATCTATTCTTCTACAAATACTGTACTTGATCAAAAAATTTGGCATCTATTTTATGATTTTCTTTGATGGATGCAAAGAATTTCTGGCAGTTGAAAAGTAGCAGTTAAACTACAATTTCTTTCCAAACTAAGCGTAGAAAGGTTAGAATATCAAATATCTGACAACAAGATATGATGTTTGTATTGCAAGGAGGTTGTAATATTCGCTCTGCTGGATTCTCTCCATAGATTATTGGGGTTTGTTTTTGTTGTCTTTTGGAATGTCGCCAGAAAAAATGGTGATTTATTTACAATCACATGTTTTGATTGTTTGATTACCTATGTACAGTTAAATGTCACTACAGTCATATGCTGCTAACCATATATCTATTCTTCTGCAAATGCTGTACTTGATCAAAAGATTTGGCATCTATTATATGATTTTCTTTGATGGCTGCAAAGAATTTCTGGCAGTTAAAAAGTAGTTAAAACAAACCCCAATAATCTCCATAGATTATTGGGGTTGGTTTTTGTTGTCCTTTGGAATGTCGCCAGAAAAAATGGTGATTTATTTATAATCACACGTTTTGATTGTTTGATTACCTATGTACAGTTAAATGTCACTACAGTCATATGCTCCTAACCATATATCTATTCTTCTGTAAATACTGTACTTGATCAAAAGATTTGGCATCTATTATATGATTTTCTTTGATGGTTGCAAAGAATTTCTGGCAGTTGAAAAGTAGTTAAATTAGAATTTCTTTCCAAACTAAGCTTAGAAAGGTTAGAATGTTAAATATCTGACAATAAGATATGATGTTTGTATTATTTCAAGGTGCTTGTAATATTCGCTCTGCTGGATTCTCTCCATAGATAACTGAGTTTTGTTTTGGTTGTCTTTTGCAATATTTCAGGATTCTTCAACTTGTTTATCTTGATCATCTCTTGCCTGAGCAATAATGTGAGACATGAAGTAGGTAATTGGCCATAGGCATTATGCATAAACTTCTATAATTATCTGTTTAGGAAAAATTTCTCTAGCCTGCAAATAATATGCTATCGACATTGATGGATAGACCCAAATGCTCTAGATACTCATCCAGAACCTCTACAATGCTGAAAGTCATTAAGAACATTTTCCAGAAGTTCACAAGTCTTCTACAATCTGTGAGAAGTCTCTTTCGCAATAGAGAATTTCTTAGTTACATGGGTGTGCTTGTGTTTAGGGTATACTTGAGGATGGTGAAATTCTCTGCATTCCTTGTCATTTCAAATGTATTTGCTAATATATTGAATAAAGGTTTTCATGGGACAATAAATGATTTTAGTTTCACGTAAATTTCTTGTTGCAGTGGTTTTAGTGGTGAATTTGTGGCGTAAAATGGAGATAAGAGAGTGGAGAGTGACCATATAAGGAATCGATGAATTTTATAGACATGTTTTGCCTCCTTAGCAGTCTTGAGTTGTGTCCCTCTAAGTGGCAGCTTAGGGACACTGCATGCTGTATGTTCATTAGTTGACTTTTACTCTTTCCATTTGCTTTAAATTTTCTCTGTGAAATGCTTTCACAGCCTTTTGTTATTGAAATTTTAAAAGCATGTTGTAAATGGGACTTGAATTTTGTATTTCAATTTGATGAATCGAAGCAAGTTTAAAATGACATGAATTTCTAATGACATGAATTTCTAGAAGAATAAACGATGTTTGATACTAGCTGGTAGAAATGATGCTCCTTTTGCACTTATTTCTTCCCCAAAAGCTGACAAATTTATTTTGTTCACCATTAGATGAAGAAGGAAAAGAAAACGATTAAACCGGCAGAAGATGGACAAAGAATGAACCAGCAGAAGAAGAAAGTAGAAGATACAGCTAGAAAAAAAATAAGGAAGACGAGAGGTAAGTTTTCCTTTTATGTGATAGTTCATTTGGTTTATCATATTTTTACTTTTCTTGATTGGGCTTCTAGAGAAGAAAGAAGGGAAGAAGAAAGCGAACAAAAGGAAACCAGTAGCAGAAAGACAAAGAATAGCAGAGCGAGAAAGAGGTACAAATGATGCAGCCAGAAAAAGAAAGTTTAAGACGATATGTGATTTTTCCTTTATTGATAGATCATATGGTTTATAACATTTTAATTCTCTTGGCAGCACAATCGAATAATGAAGGAGAACAAGAAGTAGAAACCAAAACCATCAGAATAAGGACGAAGAATGAACCAGCAGAAGAAGACAGAAAAAGACGCAGCCAAAAAGGAATAAGGTAGATGAGAGGTAACTTTTCCTGTTTTGTAGGTCATATGATTTATAATATTTTATATTTCTTTAAGAGCACAACTAAAGATTGAAGGCGAATGAGACGGAGAAGTTGAAAAATAGGACAAACAAGAAACTTGTAGAAGAAGATATAGAAAATGTAGCAAGAAAAAGGAGAGGAGAGATAATTTTTTATTTTTTTGTTAGATCATGTGGATTTCAAGGTAATTTTTATTATTGAAGCCTTAGAAAAAAACGTACCTTGAGAGTTGAGTGTCTATATATCTGTAGTCTCAACTCAAAAGTCCTATTCTAAAGGCTTACAACCTTATCTCCTGTCCTAAAAATTCAAATACAATTATTATTTTTTATTCATTGTTTGTAAATACGGCCGCGTACGGCCGTATATACGCCGGTACGGGCGTATCGACAATGAGACATACCGATACGCCTGTATCGGAGTCAGAAGATGACAAAATCCGTCTCCTGCGTACGAGATGACCTTATATGGTCGTCTCGAATCGATACGGTCGTAAACTGACATATACAGTTGGTCGGATAAACTTTTTCTTTTAATAAAATATGCTATATAAATCGAAAAACCCTCAAATCTCTCAAACCAGATATGATCGGCACTCCTCTCTCTCAAATCGACACTCCTTTCTCTTCACTAGCGACTGTAACTTCGATTTGTGGTGTGATATCGGCGACGACATATCTGACGAGCGTCGCCCCTGAGCGGAAAAAAATAAGGAGAAAAGGGGAAGAAGAAGAAGAATGGGCTGCGGCGGCAGATCCGGTGAAGAAGAAGAACGGATGGTGGCGACAGCAGAAAATGAAAACAAGAAGCAAGTTGCAGCCTGGACACCTTTATAAGTGACTGCATATTTTTTTTTCTGTCATTTCTACCCTAACCAGCCTCCCTCTTTTCACGTCCTCACCTCGACCCAAAGCCACCCATTCTGTCCTCTGGTCGTCTTCCAGCTGCCATCTTAAGTCCATTATTGTTAGTGAATAGCCGCCAAACAACCTTGAAACCAGCCTTCTTGTCGCCGATCCACTCCCCTCTCCTTACACCGACGTTCCAGTTGCCGAAATCGGTGCTCTAACATGGTGGTTGGTTGGCTGCAGACTGTGAGGAGAGCTGGAGAGAAAAAGGCAAGAAAGAAGAAGGTGAAGGAAAGGGAGGGTAAAGGGTGAAGGAAAGGGAGGGTGAGGAAGAGAGAACTGACGGTTAGGTTTTTAGGGCTGTCTAAACTTTAAATATATATGTAGGAAATTACAAATAACCCCTTAAGTTATGATAAAATAACCAATCAGAGCTAGAGAAAATTGTAAATAACTCCCTAAATTATTATTAAATATCCAATTAAACCCTTTAATTCGAAGAATAAATAAAAAACATATATAAAAAGACTCTAATTTTATGATTTTATAATATTTTAAGCATTTTTTTATAAGAAGTGTGCTTTGCCTCGAAAAGGCGTGCCCGCGCCTCGGGCTCCACGGCCCCTTTGTGCCTCGGTGCGCCTTGCGCCTTTTAAAACTATGATCATCGTCATTCGTACGTCATCATGCATTAATATCACGCATCATACATCATCATCATCCCCATAATGATATGAATAAATTTAATTTATAAGCTATTTATGTATTGATGTACACTAGTGTAGATGTCAGGATGTAACAACATTCTTCATCATCATAGATGATTTCATCATACATAATTCATCATCATTGTCATGCATCATACATAATTCATCATCATTAACTTCATCATCTTGGTCATCTTTATGCATCATACATAATTTATCATCATCATCGTCATGATGCAGCATGCATCAACGTCATCATCATTATTTGCACGTCATCATCATCATCTTTTGCATCATACTTTATCATCACCACCATAATGATATGAATGCATTTGATTTGCAAGCTATTTATATATTGATGTACACTAGTGTAGATGTCAAGATGTGACAACAATCTTCATCATCATAGATGACATCATCGTTATCCTTATCCGTTATCATCATGCATTAATATCACCATAATGATATGAATGCATTTAATTTACAAGCTATTTATGTATTGATGTACACTAGTGATGTTAGGATGTAATAACAATCTTCATCATCATAGATGATGTCAATATACATAATTCATCATCATTGTCATGCATCATACATAATTTATCATTAACTTCATCATCATGATCATCATCTTTATGCATCATACATAATTCATCATCATTGTCATGATGCAGCATGGATCAACGTCATCATCATTATTTGCATGGTACATCATCATCTTTTGCATCATACTTCATCATCATCACCATAATGATATGAATGCATTTAATTTACAAGCTATTTATGTATTGATGCACACTAGTGTAGATGTCAGGATGTGACAACAATCTTTATCATCATAGATGATGTCATAATACATCATCGTCATCCTTATCCGTCATCATCATACATCATCATCATCACCATAATGATATGAAAACATTTGATTTACTAGCTATTTATGTATTGATGTACACTAGTGTAGATGTCAGGATGTGACAACAATCTTCATCATCATAGATGATGTCATAATACATCATCGTCATCCTTATCCATAATCATCATGCATTAAATATCATGCATCATACATCCTTATCATGCATTAATAGATGATATTGGGATGTAACAACAATCTTCATGATCATAGATGATGTCATAATACATCATCGTCATCCTTATCCATAATCATCATGCCTTAAATATCATGCACTAATATCATGATTATTATACGTAATCATGTTCATCATCATCATGGTCATGATGCATCATACAATTCATCATCATTATGCACCTTACATCATTTGTCATCATCGTGCATCATTCATCATTCATCATTCATCAATCGTCAATCATTGCCATCATCATTATGCATCATTTATCATGGGTCATTCATCGTCATCATCATCGTGCATCATACATAACCATTCATCCTCATCATCTTCATCATGCGTAATTTATTCATCATACATAGTTTATCATCATACATTATCAGTCATTGTCATCATAATTATGCATCATTCATCGTCATCGTCATCATCATCCTACATCATACATAACCATCCATCCTCATCGTCATAATGCATCATTCATCATACATGATTTATCATCATCGATATCATCATACATGATTCATCATGATCATGATCTGATCATCATCCATAATTCGTCGCCGTCATCATCATGTAGCATGCATCGTCGTTGTCATCATCATGTAGCATGCATCGTCGTTGTCATCATCATCTACATCATACATAATTCATAATCATCATCATCCTGCATTATACAAAATTTATCATTAGCAACATCATCATTGTCGTCATCATCATCGTATCATACAAAATTCATCATCATCTTTACATAATGGATCATCATCATTATGCATCAAACATCATCCATCATCCATCATCATCCTCATGCATCATATGTCATACATGATCATCATCGTTATGCATCATCCATAATTCATCATCATCATGATCATCATCATTATACATATAATTCATCATGCATAATTCTTCGTCATCATCATGATCCAGCATGCATCAATGTCATCACCATTATTTTTTGCATCATACATAATTCTTTATCATCATCACCATAATGATATGAATGCATTTAATTTACAAGCTATTTATGTATTGATGCCCACGAGTGTAGATGTCAAAATGTAATTCCGTTTTGATTTTTAATTAATTATTATTTTTTTTATATTTTAGTGATGTGTTGTATTATCCATACGATTTTGGTTTGAATTTGCTGAATGAATATTTGAGCTTGGGAAGCCAATCAAATTCTGTCATTTGTGCCTCATGATGCACAATTTAAGCTAATGAGTTGCAGGTATGTAAAGAAGTAATTGATGCCTAAATGTGTTCTTTTGAGTGGAATTTTATGGTAGTTCTGCTTGCTTAACTGAATAAGAATCTATTGTCCATTTTTTTAGCCACCTATAACAAATTGGTTGTCACATTATTTTACGTCACCTCTATATAGAGGTTAAAAGATCGAAAAGCACCTTGATATATGTAAAGCCAGAGCTAACCTCCGGTGCCGGAACATGTCATATAATTATGATGTTTGGAATGCTAAATGATCCTAGAAAGAGACAATTGACTCAATCACACTGCAATTTCAACTGCCTAATTGCTTTCTATCTGTTGATCTGAGTTCAAATCATGGGACAGTCAGGTACTTTGATGTCTTCACTACAATACATCTATAATCCGTTGAATAAGTTAACGTTTGTGGTTTTGGTATATTAATATTTACTGCAAGACAAAAGAAATATACCATCTTACTGTTTGAAAGGATCATGACAATGCATCTTTATCGCTTCTTCAATGCTTTATATCAACAGTAAATGGAATGATGATGGCATTTAGCCAATTCGAAATATGAGGTTAGGATTAGACTGCACATTGTTTCTTATATTCTTTTGCTTAAAACCCTTGGTTGGAAATGTGATTGTTAATTTTGAAAATGCATCTATAGATGTGCGTTTGCCACTTGGTGTATTGGATGGATTTCGAATGATAAAGCTCTTGCATTGACCGGTACATTGGTGGTCGAGACAGGTTTGGATTGCCTTAAGGTCTTTCCCACATTTTTGTACATATTTTACATTCTTTTGCTTGTTTTTTATTTGTGTTACCCTTTGACTCCTAATCGTTTGATTCATCATATTTTACGTTCTTTTGCTTGTTTTTTTATTTGTGTTACTCTTTAACATTTATCTTGTAGTTTTGCTCTAGCAGGGTTTTAATAAAAATTTTGTTACCCCGAATGCCTTAAAATGTTGATTTTAGATACAAATGAAAATAAGAAATTTTTGTACCTTAAAATGGAGAGAGAGAGAGAGAGAGAGAGAGAGAGAGAGGAATGTCACAAGACAAAATGTGACATCACAATAACTTGTTTTGGTTGTGTGATTGCCTATGTACAGTTAAATGTCACTACAATCATATGCTCCTTAGCAAATAGAATTCTTCTGCAAATGCTGTACTTGATCAAAAAATTTGGCATCTATTTTATGATTTTCTTTGATGGCTGCAAAGAATTTCTGGTAGATGAAAAGTAGTAGTTAAATTACAATTTATTTCCAAACTAAGCGTAGAAAGGTTAGAATGTCAAATATTTGACAACTAGATATGATGTTTGTATTTCAGGGTGCTTGTAATATTCGCTCTGCTGGATTCTCTCCGTAGATTACTGGGGTTTGTTTTTGTTGTCATTTGGAATGTCCCCAGAAAAAATGGTGATTTGTTTACAATCACATGTTTTGATTGTTTGATTACCTATGTACAGTTAAATGTCACTACAGTCATATACTCCTAACCATATATCTATTCTTCTGCAAATACTGTACTTGATCAAAAGATTTGACATCTACTATATGATTTTCTTTGATGGCTGCAAAGAATTTCTGGCAGTTGAAAAGTAGTTAAATTACAATTTCTTTCCAAACTGAGCTTAGAAAGGTTAGAATATTAAATATCTGACAAGAAGATATGATGTTTGTATTATTTCAAGGTGCTTGTAATATTCGCTCTTTTGGATTCTCTCCGTAGATTACTAAGGTTTGTTTTAGTTGTCTTTTGCAATATTTCAGGATTGTTCAGCTTGTTTATCTTGATCATCTCTTGCCTGAACAATAACGTGAGACATGAAGTAGGTAATTGGCTATAGGCATTATGCATAAACTTCTATAATTATCTGTTTATGAAAATTTCTCTAGCCTATAGATAATATGCTATCGACATTGATGGATGGACCCAAATGCTCTAGATATTCATCTAGAACGTGTACAATGCTGAAAGCCCTTAAGAACATTTCTCAGAAGTTCACAAGTCTTCTACAAAATGTGAGAAGTCTCTTTCGCAATAGAGTATTTCTTAGTTGCATGGGTGTGCTTGTGTTTAGGGTATACTTGAGGATGGTGAAATTCTCTGCATTCCTTGTCATTTCAAATGTATTTGCTAATATATTGAATAAAGGTTTCATGGGACGATAAATTATTTTAGTTTCACGTAAATTTCTTGTTGCAGTGGTTTTAGTGGTGAATTTGTGGCGTACAATAGGGATAGAGAGTGGGGAGTGACCATATAGGGAATCGACGAATTTTATAGACATGTTTTGCCTCCTTAGCAGTCTTGAGTTGTCTTTCTCTAAGTGGCAGCTTAGAGACACTGCACGTCATATGTTCATTAGTTGACTTTTACTCTTTCCATTTGCTTTAAATTTGCTCTGTGAAATGCTTTTACAGCCTTTTGTTATTGAAATTTTAAAAGCATGTTGTAAATGGGACTTGAATTTTGTATTTCAATTTGATGAATCGAAGCAAGTTTAAAATGACATGAATTTCTATAAGAATAAATGATGTCTGACACTAGCTGGTAGAAATGATGTTCCTTTTGCACTTATTTCTTCCCCAAAAGCTGACAAATTTATTTCTTCACCATTAGATGAAGAAGGAAAAGAAAAGATTAAACCAGCAGAAGATTTACGAAGAATAAACCAGCAGAAGAAGAAAGAAGAAGATACAGCCCAGAAAAAAAAAAAAAGGAAGACGAGAGGTAAGTTTTCCTTTTATGTGATGGTTCATTTGGTTTATCATATTTTTACTTTTTTTGATTGGGTTTCTAGAGAAGAAAGAAGGGAAGAAGAAAGCGAGCAAAAGGAAACTCGTAGCAGAAAGACAGAATAGCAGAACGAGAAAGTAGTACAAATGATGTAGCCAGAAAAAGGAAGTTTAAGACGATATGTAATTTTTCCTTTATTGATAGATCATATGGTTTATAACATTTTATTTCTCTTGGCAGCACAATCGAATAATGAAGGAGAACAAGAAGTAGAAACCAAAACCATCAGAAGAAGGACGAAGAATGAACCAGCAGAAGAAGAAAGAAAAAGACGCAGCCAAAAAAGGAATTAGGTAGATGAGAGGTAACTTTTCCTGTTTCGTGGATCATATGATTTATAATATTTTATATTTCTTTAAGAGCACAACTAAAGATTAAGGGCGAATGAGACAGAGAAGTTGAAAAATAGGACAAACAAGAAACTTGTAGAATATGGAAAGAAGAAGATATAGAAAATGTAGCGAGAAAAAGGAGAGGAGAGATAATTTTTTATTTTTTTGATAGATCATGTGCATATCAAGGTAATTTTTATTGTTGAAGCCTTAGAAAAAAAAGTACCTTGAGAGTTGAGTGTCTATATATCTGTAGTCTCAACTCAAAAGTCTTACTCTAAAGGCTTACAACCTTATCTCCTGTCCTAAAAATTCAAATACAATTATTATCTTTTATTCATTATTCGTAAATACGGCAGCGTACAGCCATATGTACGCCGGTATGGGCATATCGACAGTGAGACGTAACCAGTACACCCGTATCGGAGTTGGAAGATGACAAAATCCGTCTCCTGCGTACGAGACGGCCTTATATGATTGTCTCGAACCGATACGGCCGTATATCAGCATACATGGCCGGTCGGATAAACTTTTTCTTTTTAATAAAATCAGCTACATAAATCAAAAACCCCTCAAATCTCTCAAACCAGACACGATCGACACTCCTCTCTCTCAAATCGACACTCCCCTCTTTTCACCAGTGACTGTAACTTCGATTTCCGGCGTGATATCGACGGTGTCATATCTGGCGAGCGTCTCCTTTGAGCGAAAGAAAATGCGAAGAAAAGGGAAAGAAGAAGAAGAATGGGCGGCGACAACGGCTAAGGCTAAAAGAAGAAAATAAGCATCAAACAGCTGCAATCCCCAATCAAAGTTGGCGGCTAAGGCTAAAAGAACCCTTATTGTATTCATTTTTGCCATATGAGCAAATGTCTCTTGATAATCTATGTCATATGTTTGTGTGTAGCCTTTGGCAACCAACCTAGCCTTGTATCGTTCTAGTGTTCCATCTGCCCTGTACTTCACTGTAAACACCGATTTGCAACCCACTACATTTTTTCCTTTAGGAAGTTCAACCAACCGCTAAGTTCTGTTTTTCTTCACGGCGTCCATCTCAACCTACATAGCTTGTTTCCAGTTTTCATTGGATAATGCTTAAGATAAATTAGAGGGTATGAACACTTTATTAAGACTTGATAGGAAACTTTTGTGAGTTGGAGAAAACCTATTAAAGGAAACGGTGTTTGACAAAGGAAATAATGGATGTTTAGTACACTCCCTAACACCTTTTCTACTCGCAATAGGACGATCATCCAGAATTGATTCTCTCTCGGTTGTTTGGACTGGTTTTTCAATAGTTTCACAACCTACACCAGAAAGTGAATCTTAGTCAATCTCAAACAAGCTTTGGACAGTGTTTGAAGGTCTTTTAACAGTGTTTAAAGAGCTTTGACCAGTGTTTGAAGGATTTTGAACAGTATTTGAGGGTGAAATCTGGCCTGAATTCAGTGAGGAAGTGTGGACCTGGGTTCAATTGCAGTACGTTTCCTTCTTGTATACACCTGCCATATCCTCCTGCTTTCAGGGATTTGATCCTTCTGTTTTTTCTGCTGTCCTAAATTCTGACTCTAGACAATTATCAGTTGACTCAACAGACTTTGAATTTTCCCTAGTGTTTACATTTGATTCAAATTGTGTGACCTCTGAATTATCTCCAGCTAAATTAGGAAAAACAGAAGGATTAGACCTAGAATCATTAAACTTATCGCATACTTTTGAATTGAATTTATCAGTTAAGGTTCTGATAAATCAAAAAATAAAAAAAATCAGACTCAACAGCATCCTTATCAGTGACTGCCACACCTTTTTGCCTTTGATTTCTTAAGTATTTACTACCCAAACCACCTAAGACTGAATCTACAGGTTTAAAGAATGACTGCTGCTCATGGAAAGTCACATGTGTTGAGATATGAGACTTTCTATGAGCAGGAACCTTTTTGTGTGGTAGAATACCCCACAAACACACCTTTAATAGCCTTAGGATCCAATTTACTCTGGTACTATGCACATGTATATATGCTAAACAGCCAAAGGTTTTTGGTGATAAGTTTGGGCAAGAAAAATCTGGAAAATACCTAGACAACATAGACACTGGAGATATAAAATTGAGTCCTAGAAGGGACTCTATTGATTAAATGAACGGCAATAAGTACTGCCTCTCCACAAGATGTTATAGGTACTTGATTATGAAACAAGAGGCCTAGTTGTTGCTAATAGGTGTCCATTTTTCCTTTCAGCCAAAGGTTTTTGGTGATAAGTTTGGGTAAGAAAAATCTGGAAAATACCTAGGCAACATAGACACTGGGGATATAAAATTGAGTCCTAGAAGGGACGGACTCTATTGATTAAACGAACGGCAGTAAGTACTGCCTCTCCGCAGTATGTTTTAGGTACTTGATTATGAAACAAGAGAGCCCTAGCTGTTGCTAATAGGTGTCCATTTTTCCTTTCAGCCACCCCATTTTGTTGGGGTGTATGCACACAAGAAGATTCATGGATTATTCCCTATAATTGAAAATAAGATGACAAAAGTTTTATTAAAGAAATCCTTAGCATTATCAGATCTGAATTTCTTAATTTTAACACCAAATTGAGGAACAATATAACTAACATCTTATTTAGCCTTTAACAAATAAATCCAACACATTTTGGTACAATCATCTATAAAAGATGCAAACCATTTTGAACTAGAAATATTAGGCACAGGAATGGGTTCCCAGATATCATTGTGAATCAAATTGAAATGAACAAAACATCTTTTATTAATAATGGGAAAAGATGCACGCCTGTGCTTCACTAACTCACAGGTTTCACAATGAAACAATTCTACTGACAAATTGCTAAACAAACTAGGAAACATAATTTTTAGGACATGAAATGATGGGTGCCCTTACCCAAAGTGATAAAACCATATCTGATCTTTGCTAGCAGAATTCCCAATTAGGTGTGCGAATGATAAATCCTTGCTGCCGTTTGGACACTTTGGTGTAGCTAGGTGGTATAGTCCATTAACTTCCTTTGCAAGCCCAATCTTCTTCTCCGAATCCTGATCTTGAAAAATACAAGATGAGGTACAAAAAACCAAATTACGGTGTAGGTCCTCTGTAAGTTTTTGGATAGACACAATGCTAGTAGATAATTTTGGAACATGAAGAAGAATTTTTTAAAACAAAACCAGTATTTATACATACATCTCCTATTCCACAGCAACAGTACTAAGATTTCCATCCGCTATTGCTACTTTCCTAGTAGTGCTAAGACATGATTTATAAATGAGCTAAAGGGGTCATATGATCTGTAGCTCCTGAGTCAATGAACCAGGATTCTGAAAAAGTTTAGCTGGTTTATTATCTTAAATATGTAATCCAAAGGAACAAGAAATCAAACGTGACTGTGCCAATGAACAACCTCCAACTGACGGCTTTTCCATGGAAACCAGCTGTGCTCTAAGCCGTTTTACCTCCTCCTTGTTCAAATCCATGCTCTCTCCTTGTTTAGTTGCTGCATTAGCTTGACTTGAACACTTAGTTTTCACAGTTCACTCTCTATTCATTCCACTCGGTTTCCCATATAGCTTCCTACATTTTCTTTTGTGTGTCTTGGTTTTTTGCAGTATGCATAGTTTTAAAAGGCGCAAAACGCATCGAGGCGGAAAGGGGCTGTGGAACCTGAGGAGCGAGGCGTAAGGCGCAAGGTGCGTTTTTTCAAGGTGAGGGACACTTAAAAAAAAAACCTCAAAATATTGTAAATTCATAAACAACAAATAATAATAAGATAAAATTCAACAAAATAAGCATCTAATCATTAATTATAATCAAAATCATCATCATAATTCATCATCAAAGTTCATCAACTAAGTATCCTAGGCAAACAATAAAAATTATCATCAAAGTTTAACTAAGAACTAACTAAGTGTCCTAGCTTAGAGCCTAGGGACACTAGTGATTATGCAAACTAAGTGTCCTAGGGACAACATCAATCATAAGTTATATCAAAATGCAATTATGCAAACAAAAACTAGTGATTAGCACTAGTCACCAAAAAAGTTCATTCATAATGTTCAATCAATCATCATTCTCCTAGTCCAAGTTATCATCAAGATCCTCATCCTCTCCCCATCTCTTCATCTTCTCCTTCTTCCTCTGGAAATCTTTCTCTGTCCCTCTATTTTTCTTCTTATGAAACTGACTCTTGATTTTCCTCTTCTTCTTCCTCAACAATCGATTTCCTTGTACTTGTTCTTGTTAGCCGCCTTGATGAAGAACCCAATTTTGATCTAAATCTATAACTAGGCTCTCCAACTCTTGCAACCATAGCAACATTGTTCCATGTCTACATGAATTTCATAAAAGCTTATTTTTACCTCATCATGAATTTCACCTTTAGACTCGTAAATGTATTTCGGGTTCAAGTACCATCTGGTAGCATGCAAAGGGCGATGAAGCTAAACATCTCATCTATTATCAATGATTCGAAAGATAGGATCACACTTAACCTCATCCTTATAAAACGAGGCAGCAATGGTTTCTTTGGCTCTATCCACGGCCTAATAAATATATCCCATAACCGGCTTCTTCTCACCATCCATTAAGCGAAGTACATGCACTAGTGGACCAGCCACCTTGAGAGCAAACACCACATTACTTTAAAAAATAGGCATCAAAATCACTTCATACAAAATTCATCATGCATCATCATCATCTTCTTCATCTTGCAAAATTCATCATCATCACGATCTTTATCATACATAATTCATCATCATCATCATCCATCATGCATCGTTCATGTCATTATCATGCATCATGCATAATTGATCATCTTGATAATGATCATCATCCATAATCATCATCTTCATGCAACATGCATCATCATCGTCATCATCATTTGAATCATACAAAATTCATCATTGTCATCATCTTTATCATACATCATTCATTCATTGTCATGCATCGTGCATCATTCATGTCATTATCATGCATCATGCATAATTGATCATTATCATTGTTCATCGTACATCATTCACGATCATTGTGATGCATCATACATAATTCATCATCATCATCATCACGCAGCATGCATCAACGTCATAATTCATCATCATCATCATGCATAATTCATCATCATCATTTTTTGCATCATACATAATTTTTCACCATCATCATCATCATGCATCATACATAATTGATCATCATCAACATCATCATCATCATTATGCAGCAAACATGAATCAACATAATGATGATGTAATAATGATCGTCATGTATACATCATCATCATGTTAACATGCACCATCATTTTCATCATCATCATCATTATGCATTATACATCATTCATGTCATCATCATGCATCATGCATAATTGATCATTATCATTATGCTGATACATTATTCATTGATCATCATGCATCATGTCATTCATGATCATGATGAACATCATCATCATGATTATCATCATTATGCATCATACATAGTAATTCATCATCATCATCATCGCCATGATGCAGGCTGCATCAACGTCATCATCGTTATTTGTATGGTACATCATCATCATCATCTTTTGCATCATACTTCATCATCATCACCATAATGATATGAATGCATTTAATTTCCAAGCTATTTATGTATTGATGTATACTAGTGTAGATGTCACGATGTGACAACAACCTTCATTATCATAGATGATGTCATAATACGTCATCCTTATGTCATCATCATGCATTAATATGACGCATCATACATCATCATCATCACCATAGTGATATGAATGCATTTAATTTACAGGCTATTTATGTATTGATGTACACTATTGTAGATGTCAGGATGTAACAACAATCTTCATCATCATAGATGATTTCATTATACATAATTCATTGTCATTGTCATGCATCATACATAATTCATCATCATTAACTTCATCATCATGATCATCATATTTATGCATCATACATAATTTATCATCATCATCGTCATGATGCAGCATGCATCAACGTCATCATCATTATTTGCACGGTACATCATCATCATCTTTTGCATCATACTTCATCATCACCACTATAATGATATGAATGCATTTAATTTACAAGCTATTTATGTATTGATGTACACTAGTGTAGATGTCAGGATGTGACAACAATCTCCATCATCATAGATGATGTCATAATACATCATTGTCATCCTTATCCGTCATCATCATGCATTAATATCATGCATCATACATCATCACCATAATGATATAAATGCATTTAATTTACAAGCTATTTATGTATTGATGTACACTAGTGTAGATGTCAGGAAGTAACAACAATCTTCATCATCATAGATGATGTCATCATACATAATTCATCATCATTGTCATGCATCATACATAATTCATATCAACTTCATCATCACGATCATCATCTTTATGCATCATACATAATTCATCATCATCATCATGGTCATGATGCAGCATGCATCAACGTCATCATCATTATTTGCATGGTACATCATCATCATCTTTTGCATCATACTTCATCATCATCACCATAATGATATGAATGCATTTAATTTACAAGCTATTTATGTATTGATGTTTACTAGTGTAGATATCAGGGTGTGACAACAATCTTCCTCATCATAGATGATGTCATAATACATCATCGTCATCCTTATCCATCATCATCGTACATCATCATCATCACCATAATGATATGAATGCATTTATCTACACTAGTGTAGATATCAGGATGTAACAACAATCTTCATCATCATAGATGATATCATAATACATCATCATCATCCTTATCCATAATCATCATGCCTTAAATATCATACATCATACATCAGCATCATGCATTAATATCATGATCATTGTCCATCATCATGTTCATCACCATCATGGTCATGATGCATCATACAATTCATCATAATTATGCACCTTACATCATTTGTCATCATCGTGCATCAATCGTCAATCATCGCCATTATCATTATGCATCATTTATCGTGGGTCATTCATCGTCATCATTATCGTGCTTCATACATAACCATTCATCCTCATCGTCTTCATCATGTATGATTTATTCATCATACATAGTTTATCATCATACATTATCAGTCATCGTCATCATCATTATGCATCATCATCGTCATCATCATCGTACATCATACATCATACATAACAATCCATCCTCATCGTCATTATGCATCATTCATCATACATGATTTATCATCATCGATATCATCATACTTGATTCATCATGATCATGATTTGATCATCATCCATAATTCGTCGTTATCATCATGATGTAGCATGCATCGTCATTGTTGTCATCAGCTACATCATACATAATTCATAATCATCATCACCTTGCATCATACAAAATTTATCATTAGCAACATCATCATTGTCGTCATCATCATCTGTATCATACAAAATTCATCATCATCATCATTACATAACGGATCATCATCATAATGCATCAAACATCATTGATCATCCATCATCATCATCATGCATCAAACATCATTCATCATCCATCATCATCATCATGCATCATATGTCATTCATGATCATCATCGTCATGCATCATCCATAATTCATCATCATCATGATCATGATCATTATACATATAATTCATGATGCATAATTCTTTGTCGTCATCATCATGATGTAGCATGCATCAACGTCATCACCATTATCTTTTGCATCATACATTTTTTTTTTGATAGGAAACAAAGACTTTATTGAAAAAAGGAAAAAAAGTACAAATGTGAACCAGAAGTCCACCGAAAATCAAACAAACAACAACTAAAACTGAAAAACAAGATTGAAATAAACAATCAACTAACTGCAGCCTTCCAATCTAGCATGATAATAAATAATGATAAATCTTTGAAATCTTCACTAGAGGATGCCCAAAGGGAAGATAGATAATACGCTTTATCCCCTAGAAAGCTGACTTCCTCTTCGACTTCATAAAAAATTTTTCTATTTCTTTCCTCCCAAATAACCCAGAAAATAGCGAAGACTACACAATACCAAAGTGTACTAGCCTTCTTTCCTCCTCCTAAGACTTTAAAATCTTCTATTAAAAAAGAATATAAGGATTTAGGAGCAGCCCATTTGAGACCAATTAAAGAAAACAATTTGTTCCATAACAATCCAACCGCCGGGCAATGAAGAAAGAGATGATCCAAATTTTCTCCCCACCTCTTGCACATAACGCACCGAAAGGGAGAAAGACAGGAATTAGGAAATCTTTTTTGAATGACATCACACGTACTTAGTTTCCCATGAGCCATAAGCCACATTAACAGCTTGACCTTGTTCGGAGCCTTTGACTTCCAAATACGGTTAGCCAAATCAAATTTAGGGAGAGAAATACCTTGGACCAACTTCTCGAAAAATGACTTGCACGAAAAAATGCCATTGGTACTTAAGTTCCATTCCCTACTATCGTCCAATCCGGGATTGAGAGAAACATTATCAAGCAAAGAAATAAACGAAGAAAATTCCTCTATTTCCCTCTCGTTAAAGTTTCTCCTAAAATCAAAGTGCCAACCTGAATGAATAGAAACATAATCCCACCTACTTAAAACTGAGACATTTTGAGAAGAAGTAAGCTTGTACAATCTTGGAAACCTTAAGCATAAAGGTTGAGATTCCAGCCAACAATCTTCCCAAAACCGAATTCGAGCACCATTTCCAACTACAAACCGCAAATTCCCTGAAAATGCGTGGTAACCTTGCATAATAATTTTCCATGGACATCTACTAAATCCTCTAAGTACCACCTTAGAATCCCATCCATTTCCTTGGACTCCATACTTACTTTTAATCACTTTATGCCATAAAGAATTGGGTTCCAAAGGAAATCTCCATAACCATTTGCCGAGCAAAGCCAAATTCTTCATCACAATATTCCCAATTCCTAAACCACCGTTATGTTGAGGACAAGAAACAACTTCCCACCTAATTAAATGGACCTTCCTGCCTTCACCAATACCATCCCACAAGAAATTCCTCATAATCTTCTCAATTCTTTTTGCCACACCAATAGGAATTTTGAACAAGGATAAATAATAAGTGGGAATGCTATGCAACACAGCTTGAATGAGTACCAATCTTCCGCCCCTCGATAGAAATGCGTTTTTCCATCCCTCCAATCTCCTCTCAACTTTCTCTACCACTGGGGCCCAAAACTCAAAAGATCTTTGATTACCACCCAATGGCAATCCTAAATATTTTAACGGCCATCTCCCTACCTCACAACCAAAGGTGTTGGCCAAATTAACTAACTTCTTATCGTCACAATTAATTCCCGCCACTACACACTTGGCCAAGTTAACCTTACGCCCAGACACCCAACAGAACAGACGAATCACCCCCACTAAAGAGACAAAGTTCTCTTCCTCACCCGAAGAAAAGAACACGGTATCATCAGCAAATTATAGATGAGATACAACAGCATTCTCCTTACCAATACAAAATCTTTCCACCAGGTGAAAATCCTTAGCTCTATCAATCAACCTACCCAAACAATCCGCCACAAGAATAAACAAAAAAGGGGAAAGAGGATCACCTTGCCTAAGTCCTCTAGTAGCAGAAAACTTTCCTCTAGGTCTCCCATTTATCATGGTGGAAAAGTTTGCAGACCTTAAGCAACCCATGATCTAACTTCTCCACTTTAACCCGAAACCTATTGCTTCTAAGACGAAGTCCAAGAAATCCCAATCAACATGATCATAAGCTTCTTCAAAATCAATCTTGAAAACAATACCTTCTCTTTTCTTCGTTCTGAATTCCTCCACTACCTCATTAGCAACCAAAACAGTATCCAAAATTTGTCTACCTTTGACAAAAGCAGACTGACTACTAGATATAGTACTGTCCAATACCTCTCTCAGTCTTAGAGAAAGAACTTTAGCAATGATCTTATACAAACTAGAGACCAAACTAATTGGTCTAAAATCACCAATCTTCAAAGAATTAGACTTTTTAGGAATGAGACAAATATATGTTGCATTGGTGATTTTATTGATGATCCCCTTCTCAAAAAATTCCAAGAACACATCCATCAAATCATCTTTAATAATCTCCCAACAAGCGTGAAAGAAACCAAAATTAAATCCGTCCGGACCAGGCGCCTTCTCTTTGCTACAATCCTCCACAGCCCTCTTTATTTCTTCTTTTTCAAAAGGTCTTTCCAACCACTCAGCTTTATCTCTCCCGATACCATCCTAATTTAGACCTTGAATGGTTGGTTTTTCTACATCTTCTTTAGTATACAACTTCTGGAAAAATCTAATAATTTCCTGTTCAATGGCTCCCTCATCTTCAATTATCGACCCGTCACTTAACTCAAGCCTATCAATGTAATTCCTCGTCATTCTCCCATTAACGACTTTATGGAAAAATTTAGAATTGCAATCTCCTTCTTTAACCCATTTCACTTTAGCCTTTTGCCTCCATAACGTTTCCTCCTTAATTACCAACTTTTCAAGCTTCAATTTCAAATTAGATCTTTCCCATGACAAAGAATCACTAAGTAAACCCTCAACTTCGAATCTGTCCAACTCAGAGATTCTAGCCTCAATCTCATTCTTCTCTTTAAAGACGTCTCCAAACACGTCTTTATTCCAATCACGCAACTTCTTTTTAACCCAATCAAGCTTCTTCATAAACCTATAACCTTTCCATCCCTGAAAATCCACTTCATTCCACCATTCCACCATGTTTCTACCAAAAGATTGATGTTCCAGCCAAATATTCTCAAACCTAAAAGGAGTAGGGCCCCAATTCCTATGAGAAGAATCCAACACAATAGGACAATGATCAGAGACAATTCTTACTAATGCATTTTGTCTAACTTACCCCCCGACCATCTCTTCCCAATCACTCGAAAATAAAAACCTGTCAAGTCTACAACAAATAGCGCTCTGTCTAAAATTAGACCAAGTAAAATTCGAGTAATTCAAGGCACAATCAACCAAATTCGTTTCTCTAATGAAGCAATTAAAGTCTTTCACATCTCGGAGAACGTAACCCAAATAAACCCGACAACTCTTCCCAAAACGCTCCCCTCTCTTTTTTCTTATTCGGCCTATAAACCCCTGAAAGCCACCAATCTCTACCATCTGCACCTAAGATATTAATAGACATCAAAAAATCCCCCAACACTGAACCTAAGACCTTGACAATCTTGGAATTCCACATTAGAACAATACCACCAGAGCTACCTTCTGAAGGTAAATAAACCCACTGCTTGAATCTTACTCCCCAAACACTTTTGATGACACTATGATCCACCACCTGTTTTTTTGACTCGATTAAGATAACCACATCCAGGTTAACCTTTCTAATTGTCTCCTTAATCATCCTTCTTTTTTTCCAACACCCCAAACCTCGCACATTCCAACTCAAAATCTTCATAAAAGCTCTTGATGACCCTTATTATTGCTGCCTCCTCCTTTCTCATAATTCAAACCCCATTGAAGATTCTGTACCTCCCTGTTTCTGTTCTTCTTAATGTTCTGCTCCACAGTATACACATTTTGAACTGCTTGTGCTGGATGGGAAATGGTCAAATTCATCTTTTTTAGTCACAGCAAGCAGTTCCCTACATCCTCTGAATTTAGAAGACCCTTTACTTCTTTATTTCACTCAGTCGGAAAACACAGATTTTCCTCCTGTACTTCCTCAGTTGCTGCCTTCTTCCTCCTTTGGTATTGGAAAAAAATTTCATCCTTACCCCGTTTCTGCATGCATCCCAGGCAGCTGTCATTAGTTGAATCCAGATTCTGCTCTTCAAACAGCAACGGCAGGTTCAGATCTTCTTCACTGTTGGTTTCTTTTTGAGAAAGAGTTTCCTCTTTTGCTTGGCTCCCGCCCGACTCACTATCTAACTCCTCCTCATCACTGAAACTGCCTTGATTCACTTCCAGCTCCTTACCCGTGACTTCTGGGGACTTGAGAGACAAGTCTACCCCCACCCCTCGAACAGCGGCTCCATCTTCTGCCCCAATACTCAAACAATTCGAACTGCAGCACCTGTTGAAGGTAGTCCTATGGGTTTCCTTCTCTTCGTCGTCCGACTCCTCTGCTCCCATGTTATCGTCACCTATAGATTTATCTTCTTCAGAATCATCATCACCTGCCTGCAGAACTGAGGCTCCATGAGAGATGCTACCCGAAGACTGATTGTTGGAACATCCGAATACATTATCACTAAATGAGAAAAGGTGCAGCAGTTTTGGGCTGAATGATCCAGATTTGGAATTAACCCATGCTTCAGAAACCGATTGGGCCAGCTTTACCTTATTAATATTTGGGACTCCATTAGCATTTGGAAGCCCAATCTGCTCCTTAATTAAAAGCCCACCCTGCTCTTTAACCCTTTTGACTGCACCCCAAAGCCCATTCAAACTTTTAGGCCCAGGATCACTAAAAGATCCTTTCCCATTTTCTTTAAAATGAGCCTGATCACTTAAATCCTTTACAATCCTCAACCCACCCAAGACATTGACTTTCTCCTTCATAAGCCGACCATAATCACAAGGCTTCTGCACATTCTGCATCTTCTCTTTCTCTGGCACCTGCATGTCCTGCAACTCCTTCCCAACAGGCCCTTCTTCGTATAAACCTTTACAGTCAGACCCGACAGAACTTTTTTCCTTAATAATGCTACTGGCCTGCTTATCGCCTTGCTTCTGCTCCGACTCTGTCAGAGAATCCTTCTCTTCTAATGGTAATAGTACATTCACCATCTTTAATTCCTATAGCAGTAGGAATAAAACCCTCATTCGTCTTCCCCACTTTAATCCTTGCCTCACTCAAAGACTGAAGAATTTCTGTTCCTTTATCAATCTGAATGAGTCCCCCACAAAGATCCGCAATCTTGCAGAAAGAAATCCTATTCCATAAGTGAAATGGAAGCCCTTCAATGGCTATCCACCCTCCCCCAAAAGCTAGTCTCTCTTTGTCACAGTTAATTTCAGGCTTCCATCGCTGTGAAGAGACATGAACTGATCCTTCCACCTGACATTTTCCCAACTTCCCCACTCTTTTGCATCATACATAATTCTTCATCATCATCACCATAATGAAATGAATGCATTTAATTTACAATCTATTTATGTATTGATGCCCACGAGTGTAGATGTCAGGATATAATTCCGTTTTGATTTTTAATTAATTATTATTTTCTTATATTTTAGTGATGTGTTGTATTATCCATGCGATTTTGGTTGGAATTTGTTGAATTAATATTTGAGCTTGGGAAGCCAATCAAATTCTGTCATTTGTGTCTCATGATGCACAATTTAAGCTAATGAGTTGCAAGTATGTAAAGAAGTAATTGATGCCTAAATGTGTTATTTTGAGTGGAATTATATGGTAGTTCTGCTTGCTTAACTGAATAAGAATCTATTGTCCATTTTTTTAGCCACCTGAAACAAATTAGTTGTCACATTATTTTACGTCACCTCTATATAGGGGTTAAAAGATCGAAAAGCACCTTGATATATGTAAAGCCAGAGCTAACCTCCGGTGCCGGAACATGTCATATAACTATGATGTTTCGAATGCTAAATGATCCTAGAAAGAGACAATTGACTCAATCACATTGCAATTTCAACTGCCTAATTGCTTTCTATCTGTTGATCTGAGTTCAAATCATGGGACAGTAAGGTACTTTGATGTCTTCACTACAATACGTCTATAATCCGTTGAATAAGTTAACGTTTGTGGTTTTGGTATATTAATATTTACTACGAGACAAGAAATATACCGTCTAACTGTTTGAAAGGATCATGACAATGCATCTTTATCGCTTCTTCAATGCTTTATATCAACAGTAAATGGAATGATGATGGTTTTTAGCCAATTCAAAATATGAGGTTAGGATTAGACTGCACATTGTTCCTTATATTCTTTTACTTAAAACCCTTGGTTGGAAATGTGATTGTTAATTTTTAAAATGCATCTATAGATGTGCGTTTGCCACTTGGTGTATTGGATGGATTTCGAATGATAAAGCTCTTGCATTGACCGGTACATTGGTGCTCGAGACAGGTTTGGATTGCCTTAAGGTCTTTCCCACATGTTTGTACACAATTTTCATTCTTTTGCTTGTGTTTTATTTGTGTTACCCTTTGACTCCTAATCATTTGATTCATCATTTTTTACATTCTTTTGCTTGTGTTACTCTTTAACGTTTATCTTGTAGTTTTTCTCTGGCAAGGTTTTAATAAGAAATTTTGTTACCCCGAATGCCTTAAAATGTTAATTTTAGATACAAATGAAAATAAGAAATTTTTGTACTTTAAAATGGAGAAAGACAGAGAGAGAGAGGAATGTCACAAGACAAAATGTGACATCACAATAACTTGTTTTGATTGTTTGATTGCCTATGTACAGTTAAATGTCACTACAATCATATGCTCCTTAGCAAATATCTATTCTTCTGCAAATACTGTACTTGATCAAAAAATTTGGCATCTATTTTATGATTTTCTTTGATGGTTGCAAAGAATTTCTGGCAGTTGAAAAGTAGTAGTTAAATTACAATTTCTTTCCAAACTAAGCATAGAAAGGTTAGAATGTCAAATATCTGGCAACAAGATATGATGTTTGTATTTCAGGGTGCTTGTAATATTCGCTCTACTGGATTCTCTCCGTAGATTACTGGGGTTTTTTTTTGTAGTCTTTTGGAATATCATCAGAAAAAATGGTGATTTATTTACAATCATATGTTTTGATTGTTTGATTACCTATGTACAGTTAAATGTCACTACAGTCATATACTCCTAACCATATATCTATTCTTCTGCAAATACTGTACTTGATCAAAAGATTTGGCAACTATTATATGATTTTCTTTGATGGCTGCAAAGAATTTCTGGCAGTTGAAAAGTAGTTAAATTACAATTTCTTTCCAAACTAAGCTTAGAAAGGTTAGAATGTTAAATATCTGACAACAAGATATGATGTTTGTATTATTTCAAGGTGCTTGTAATATTCGCTCTGCTGGATATCGTAGATTACTGAGGTTTGTTTTGGTTGTCTTTTGCAATATTTCAAGATTCTTCAACTTGTTTATCTTGATCATCTCTTGCCTGAACAATAATGTGAGACATGAAGTAGGTAATTGGCCATAGGCATTATGCATAAACTTCTATAATTGGTTTAGGAAAAATTTCTCTAGCCTGTAGATTATATGCTATCGACATTGATGGATGGACCCAAATGCTCTAGATATTCATCCAGAACGTCTACACTGCTGAAAGTCATTAAGAACATTTTTCAGAAGTTCACAAGTCTTCTAGAATATGTGAGAAGTCTCTTTCGCAATAGAGTATTTCTTAGTTACATGGGTGTGCTTGTGTTTAGGGTATACTTGGGGATGGGGAAATTCTCTGCATTCCTTGTCATTTCAAATGTATTTACTAATATATTGAATAAAGGTTTCATGGGACGATAAATGATTTTAGTTTCGCATAAATTTCTTGTTGCAGTGGTTTTAGTGGTGAATTTGTGGCGTACAATAGAGATAGAGTGCAGAGTGACCATATAAGGAATCGACGAATTTTATGGACATGTTTTGCCTCCTTAGCAGTCTTGAGTTGTCTTCCTCTAAGTGGCAGCTTAGAGACACTGCACGTCATATGTTCATTAGTTGACTTCTACTCTTTCCATTTGCTTTCAATTTGCTCTGTGAAATGCTTTTACAGCCTTTTATTATTGAAATTTTAAAAGCATGTTGTAAATGGGACTTGAATTTTGTATTTCAATTTGATGAATCGAAGCAAGTTTAAAATGACATGAATTTCTAGAGGAATAAAAGATGTATGATACTAGCTGGTAGAAATGATGTTGCTTTTGCACTTATTTCTTCCCCAAAAGCTGACAAATTTATTTCTTCACCATTAGATGAAGATGGAAAAGAAAAAGATTAAGCCAGCAGAAGATGGACGAAGAATAAACCAGCAGAAGAAGAAAGAAGAAGATACAGCCAGAAAAAAAATAAGGAAGATGAGAGGTAAGTTTTCCTTTTATGTGATAGTTCATTTGGTTTATCATATTTTTACTTTTCTTGATTGGGTTTCTAGAGAAGAAAGAAGGGAAGAAGAAAGCGAACAAAAGGAAACCAGTGGCAAAAGACGAAGAATAGCAGAACGAGAAAGAAGTACAAATGATGCAGCCAGAAAAAGGAAGTTTAAGACGATATGTAATTTTTCCTTTATTGATAGATCATGTGGTTTATAACATTTTAATTCTTTTGGCAGCACAACCGAATAATGAAGGAGAACAAGAAGTAGAAACCAAAACCATCAGAAGAAGGACAAAGAATGAACCAGCAGAAGAAGACAGAAATTGACGCAGCCAAAAAAGGAATAAGTTAGATGAGAGGTAGCTTTTTCCTGTTTTGTAGATCATATGATTTATAATATTTTATATTTCTTTAAGAGCATAACTAAAGATTGAAGGCGAATGAGACGGAAAAGTTGAAAAATAGGACAAACAAGAAACCTGTAGAATATGGAAGAAGAAGATATAGAAAATGTTGTGAGAAAAAGGAAAGGAGAGATAATTTTTTATTTTTTGTTATTATTTTTTTAAAACAATTTTTTATTTTTTTGATAGATCATGTGGATTTCAAGGTAATTTTTATTATTAAAGTATTAGAAAAAAACGTACCTTGAGAGTTGAGTGTTTATATATTTGTAGTTTCAAGTCAAAAGACCTACTCTAAAGGCTTACAACCTTATCTCCTATCCTAAAAATTCAAATACAATTATTATCTTTTATTCATTAATCGTAAATACGGCCACGTATGGCTGTATGTACACCGGTACGGGCGTATCGACAGTGAGACGTACCGTTACGCCCGTATTGGAGTCGGAAGAAGACAAAATCCGTCTCCTGCGTACGAGATGACCTTATATGGTTGTCTTGAACCGATACGGCCGTATACCGGCATACACAGACGGTTAGATAAACTTTTTCTTTTTAATAAAATCAGTTATATAAATCGAAAAACCCTAAAATCTCTCGAACCAGACACGATCGACACTCCTCTCTCTCAAATCGACACTCCTCTCTCTTTACCGGGTGACTGAAACTTCGATTTCTAGCGTGATAGAGAGAGAGAGAGAGAGAGAGAGAGAGAGAGAGAGAGAGGCGGGGGAGGAGGGGGGGGGTGGTATGGGTGAGTGGACGGTCGAAAAGAAAGTGGCAAGGTTGGGCGTTTAAGATTATATATATATTAAGGTAAATTACATATACTGCCCTGAGGTTTGATGAAATTAACTAATATTTATATTTTGACCTTTGATATTAAAAAAAAATCAGTTATGCCCTCAAATTTTAAAAAAATAATAATTTTTTCTCAAAAAATAATAATTTTTGTTTTGTTTTTTTAAAAGCTATTTTCGATCGACATGTCCGTATCGGGCGTACCGTATAGTACCACGACGGAGTGCCGATATTGCACTGTACCACGTATTTTCGAACATTGCTTTTATTTATCTGACAACTACTTTAACTTTAATTTTAAACACAACATCTATTTTATCCAACACTCCCCTTCAAGTTGGTGAATAGAGATTCTTCATTCCTAGCTTGGATGTATGTAATTGCCTGAAAAGTAAGTCCTTCTAGTCCTTTTGTCGAAACATCTGCTAGCTGCCCTTTTGAAGACACATATGGAGTACAAATCAGCTCACTATTCAATTTTCTTTCATAAAAAAATGCCGATCAACCTTAATATGCTTTGTCCGGTCATGCTGAATCGGATTATAAGCAATACTAATTGCTGATTTGTTACCACAATACAGCTTAATTGGTTTCTCCCATCTCACTTTCAAGTCTTCCAAGATTATCTTGAGCTATAACAACTCACAAATCCCATTGAGCCATGACTCTAAACTCAGCGTCTGCACTTCATCTAGCTACCACATTCTGTTTTTTACTTCTCCAAGTAACTAGATTACCCCCTTATAAAGGTGCAGTGCCTTGTAGTTGATCTTCTGTCTACAACTGAACCTGCATAATCTGCATCTGTATTGGCTTCTAAAGAAATTCCAATATTTCTTCTGAATAAGACACCCTTCCCTAGACATCCTTTTAAATACTGTAGAATTCTAAAATCTGCCTATAGATGAACTTCTTTCAGACAATGCAAAAATTGACTTATCACACTCACAGCATATGCAATGACTGGTCTTGTGTGCGATAAGTAAATTAGCTTACCCACAAGTTTTTGATACATCTCTCTATCTACCAAACCATCATCTTCGGAGTTTCAAATTTTGTGGTTTGAAACAATTGGTGTATCCACTAGCTTACACACTAACTTCCCTGTTTCCTTCAGTAAATTAGTAACATGCTTCTGTTGGGAGATTAAAATGCCTTCTTGTGAATGAGCAACCTGAATTTCCAAAAAATACTCCAGCCTACCTAAATCTTTGATGTCAAATTCACTAGCAAGGTATTGTTTCAACACTTTTTGCTCCCTTAGATTATCTTTTGTCATAATGATGCCCTCTACATAAACTTGAAGATAAACTAGAAGTATTGTGACTCCCTCTACTTTTGAGTGCTTCGCAAACCAAGTATGATTCCCTTGACTTTGTCGAAAGCCATAAGCAAGCATCACCTTTGTAAACCTACCAAACCATGCCCTAGGTAGGTGATTGCTTAAGACCATATAATGCCTTTTGCAACCGACGCACTTTCCCTGCTCCCATAGATCCTTCAAAACCTAGAGGAATCTTCATGTAAATCTCCTGCTCTAAATCCCCACGGAGGGCTGCATTCTTCATATCAAACAGCTGCAATCCCCAATCAAAGTTGGCGGCTAAGGCTAAAAGAACCCTTACTGTATTCATTTTTGCCATAGGAGCAAATGTCTCTTGATAATCTATGCCATATGTCTATGTGTAGCCTTTGGCAACCAACCTAGCCTTGTATCGTTCTAGTGTTCCATCTTTCCTGTGCTTTACTGGAAACACCCATTTGCAACCCACTACATTTTTTCCTTTAGGAAGTTCAACCAACCGCCAAGTTTTATTTTTTTTTCAAGATGTCCATCTCAACATACATAGCTTGTTTCCAGTTTGCATTGGATAATACTTCAGATAAATTAGAGGGTATGAACACTTTATTAAGGCTTGATAGGACACTTTTGTGAGTTGGAGAAAACCTATTAAAGGAAACGGTGTTTGACAAAGGAAATAATGGATGTTTAGTACACTCCCTAACACCTTTTCTAGTCGCAATAGGATCATCCAGAATTTATTCTCTCTCAGTTGTTTGGACTGGTTTTTCAGTAGTTACACAACCTATACCAGAAAGTGAATCTTGGTCAGTCTCAGACAAGCTTTGGACAGTGTTTGAAGGTCTTTGGACGGTGTTTAAAGAGCTTTGACCAGTGTTTGATGGATTTTGGACGGTATTTGAGGGTGAAATCTAGTTTGAATTCAGTGAGGAAGTGTGGTCCTGCCTGGGTTCAATTGCAGTACGTTTCCTCCTTGTATACACCTGCCATATCCGTCTGCTTTTAGGGATTTGATCATTTGCACACCCCGTTTTTTCTGCTGTCCTAAATCCTGACTCTAGACAATTATTAGTTGACTCAACAGACTTTGAATTTTCCTTAGCTACTGTTGGCCCATCATTATCAGACTTTAAAATTTTAATTTCCCTAGTGTTTACATTTGATTCAAATTCTGTGACCTCTGAATTATCTCCAGCTAAATTAGGAAAAACAGAAGGATTAGACCTAGAATCATTAACCTTATCACATACTTATGAATTTAATTTATCTGTTAAGGTTCTGATAAATCAAAAAATTAAAAAAATCAGACTCAACATCATCCTTATCACTGACTGCCACACCTTTCTGCCTTTGATTTCTCAAGTATTTACTACCCAAACCACCTAAGACTGAATCTACAGGTTTAAAGAATGACTGCTGCTCATGGAAAGTCTCATCTGCTGAGATATGAAACTTTCTATGAGCAGGAACCTTTTTGTCTGGTAGAATACCCCACAAACACACCTTTAATAGCCCTAGGATCCAATTTACTCTGGTACTGTGTACATGTATATATGCTAAACAGCCAAAGGTTTTTGGTGATAAGTTTGGGTAAGAAAAATCTGGAAAATACCTAGACAACATAGACACTGGAGATATAAAATTGAGTCCTAGAAGGGACTCTATTGATTAAATGAACGGCAATAAGTAGTGCCTCTCCACAGTATGTTATAGGTACTTGATTATGAAACAAGAGCCCTAGCTGTTGCTAATAGGTGTCCATTTTTCCTTTCAGCCAAAGGTTTTTGGCGATGAGTTTGGGTAAGAAAAATCTGGAAAATACCTAGACAACATAGACACTGGGGATATAAAATTGAGTCCTAGAAGGGACGGACCCTATTGATTAGATGAACGACAGTAAGTACTGCCTCTTTGCAGTATGTTTTAGGTACTTGATTATGAAATAAGAGAGCCCTAGCTATTGCTAATAGGTGTCAATTTTTCCTTTCAGCCACCCCATTTTGTTGGGGTGTATACACACAAGACAATTCATGGATTATTCCCTCTAATTGAAAATAAGATGTTAAAAGTTTTATTAAAGAAATCCTTAGCATTATCAGATCTGAATTTCTTAATTTTGACACCAAATTGAGGAACAATATAACTAGCATTTGATTTGGACTATAACAAATAAATCCAACACATTTTGGTACAATCATCTGTAAAAAGACGCAAACCATTTTGAACTAGAAATATTAGACAAAGGAGCAGGGCCCCAGATATCATTGTGAATCAAATTGAAATGAACAAAACATCTTTTATTAATAATGGGAAAAGATGCACGCCTGTGCTTTACTAACTCACAGGTTTCACAATGAAGCAATTCTACTGACAAATTGCTAAACAAACTAGGAAACATAATTTTTAGGACATGAAATGATGGGTGCCCTTATCCAAAGTGATAAAGCAATATCTGATCTTTACTACCAGAATTCGCAATTAGGTGTGCGAATGATAAATCCTTGCTGCTGTTTAGACACTTTGGTGTAACTAGGTGGTATGGTCCATTAAGTTCCTTTGCAAGCCCAATCTTCTTCTCCGAATCCTGATCCTAAAAAATACAAGATGAGGTACAAAAAACCAAATTACGGTGTAGGTCCTGTGTAAGTTTTTGGATAGACACAAGGCTAGTAGATAATTTTGGAACATGAAGAACAATTTTCAAACAAAACCAGTTTTTATACATAACCAAGGATTCTGAAAAAGTTTAGCTTGTTTATTTGAAACATGTAATCCAAAGGAACAAGAAATCAAACCTGACTGTGCTAATGAACAACCTCGAATAGACGGCTTTTCCATGGAAACCAGCTGTGCTGTAAGCCGTTTTACCTCCTCCTTGTTCAAATCCATGCTCTCTCCTTGTTTAGTTGCTGCATTAGCTTGACTTGAACACTTGGTTTCCACGGTCCACTCTCTATTCATTCCACTCGGTTTCCCTTGTAGTTTGCAACATTTTTCTTTTGTGTGTCTTGGTTGTTTGTAGTATGCATAGTTTTAAAAGGTGCAAGACGTACCGAGGCGCGAGGCGTGAGGCGCAAGGTGCGTCTTTTCAAGGGGAGGCGCACTTAAAAAAGAAACCTCAAAATATTGTAAATTCACAAACAGCAAACAATAATCAGATAAAATTCAACAAAATAATCATCCAATCATTAATTATAATCAAAATCATCGTCATAATTCATCATTAAAGTTCATCAACTAAGTATCCTAGGCAAATAATAAAAATCATCATCAAAGTTCAACTAAGAACTAAGTGTCCTAGCTTAGAGCCTAGGGAAACAACATCAATCAGAAGTTATCATTAAAATGCAATTATGCAAACAAAAACTAGTGACTAGCACTAGTCACCAAAAAAATTCATTCATAATGTTCAATCAATCATCATTCTCCAAGTTCAAGTCATCATCAAGATCCTCATCCTCCTCTCCATATCTCTGCATTTTCTCCTTCTTCCTCTGGAAATCATTCTCTCTCTCTCTCTTCTTCTTCTTCTTCGAAAACTGACTCTTGATATTCCTCTTCTTCTTTCTCAACAATCGATTGTCTTGTACTTGTTCTTGTTGGCCGCCTAGATGAAGAACCTGATTTTGATTTAAATCTATAAATAAGCTCTCCATCTCTTGTAGCCATAGCAACATTGCTCTATGTCAACCCATCATCATTCGAAAAAACATTCTTGTCAGGCTCCTAATCGGGCTTCCTCATTAACAATTCATTACTTTCATCAATGTCGGTTAATGTGATAGAATCAATCGTATCATGCATTTCATATCGACGCCTCAAGGCTCTATTGTATTTCACAAATGCCAAGTCGTTTAAATGACTTTGAGCAAGCCTGTTTCTCCATTTAGTATCAAGCTACAAGAATTTTTGTAAAAAAAAATACCAAGTAAGGATAAAAGTTATATTGAATAAACGAACTGCTTAAAAAAATCATAAGAATATATACTTACATTTTCAAACACACTCCAATTACATTCACACCTAGAAGAACTACAAGTGAAGCTAAAAACTTTTACTGCAAATTTCTTTAATGCATGTGCTGAATCTCTATATGCATTCCACCATTTAACTGTCTATTCAAATTCATAGATTAATAAATGATGATTAATCTTTAATCTTATGTTTATTTGATTTAATTTAATGAGATGTGATATATATACCTGGTGATTTCTCTGCTCTTTTTCTGACCGCCATGCAGTTTACGAATGACCCCTCCGTATTCCAATACTTCGGAAGCTCATTGTCAATTTGGGCTAGAATCTTACAATCTGGAACCAACCTTCTTATGCATTCATAGAAGCTTATTTTTACCTCTTCATGAATTTCACCTTTAGACTCGTAAAAGTACTCCGGGTTCAAGTACCATCCAGCAGCGTGCAAAAGGCAATGAAGCTAAACATCTCGTCTATTATCAATGATTCGAAAGATAGGCTCATACTTAACCTCATCCTTACAAAAAGAGGTGGCAATGGCTTCCTTGGCTCTATCCATGGCTTAATAAATATATCCCATAACCGGCTTCATCTCACCATCCACTAAGTGAAGTACATGCACTAGTTGGCTAGTCATATTGAGAGCAAACACCATATTACTCTAAAAAGTAGGCATCAAAATCACTTCTAGTGCCCTTTTAGCCCTTGCTTCTTTTGCCCACTTGATTGTACTCCACTCATCAAAGGTAAACATTTTTCTGAGGTTATTTTGCAACTTGTGCATCCTACCCAAAGTGATAAACGTAGTTGCAAACCTTGTTTTTGTTGGCTTAAGCAACTCTTTATTGTTGGTAAACTTTGTTAACATGTTTACCAAACCAGGACGAGTGGAGACGAGTGTAGATATAGCTGCTCACCATTATTGCTCTCTGAAATGTTTTCTTCAAAATTGGCACCTTGAAAATATTTTCCAACGTCAAATTGATACAATAAGCTGCACATGGTGTCCAAAAAAGTGTAGGATATTTTGCCTCTAATAATTTTCTTATTATCATTTATAAAAAAAGATATTAGTCAGTAGTAATACACATCTAATTTAAATTCAAATTATTTTATTCATAATCATAATGCAAAAATAAATTTCATACCTGCTAAAATATTATTTGAAGCAGTATCTGTCACCACTTGAATGACATTGCCTACGCCAATCTTTTCTATAATGCCACTTAATAATTTGAACATTTTCTCACTTGTCTTTGTATAGGCAGAGGCATCAACAGACTTGTAAAACATATTGCCTTTAGTGGAATTGATTACGAAGTTGATCAATGTCATTTCTCTCTTATCTTTCCAACTGTCTGATAACAATGAGCATCCATATTGAACCCATGCCTGTTCATGATCTTTCATCATCTTATGAGTGTTTTTCACCTCTTGCTTCGAAAGAGGAACCTTAACTTCATGTGGAGTAGGTGGCTTCATACGTGGACTATATTGGCTCACTCCTTTCACAAAAGCCTTAAAGCTAACATATGATACAACATTAAATGGAATGTCTACATCATACATCCATCTAGCAAAAAGCGTACAAGTTCGACCCCTCAACTTCTTCTTAGCTGCATTGTCCATCTCATTTAACTTCAATTGTTTTCCTTTGACTTTCCTTGCAGTAACTTCTGGATTGGGGGTATAGATACCCCTTAAAACTAACTCCACCATTACTAAATGCACCATGGTTTCTTCTTTTATTTACAGCCAGTTCTACTGCCGCTCATCAACATACCTTTCACCTATTTCAAACTCAAGTGGCGGTTCCATATTCTGCTCATCCTTGTCATTCTTTCTTTTTTGTTAGTACTCTCTTATCTCTTGTTTTATCGGTTCTAGACAATGCACACAGCATTTAGCATTCCTAAACCCTTTCGCTAAATGTTGTTTCGCTCGATATATCCCTCCTTTCGTTACTTTCTCACAAAATTTACATTTTATAGCATTTTCGTTCTTAGAATTTGATAACTCAACATAATTCCATACAGAATCGGATGATTTGGCACCACTTGACACTGTGTTTGAGTAGGAGTAGGTTGCTGAAAACAAACATACATTTGTATTTCATACATTAACTTCAAACCCAACAATAAAAACTGAAGATTTTCAAGAATAAGAACTGAGTATTGTATCTTACATTCTGATGTTTACACTTTGGTTAAATAGGAACTAACAAGCTAACTTGTAGGACTATATTAGGTTAATTACATAAAGTTAGGCTAATTGAATCTTCTATTTATAGAAAGATTAATTAGGAAATTAGTGAAATTAATTCCTAAAACATCTCATTCCCATAATCAAAAGATTTTGTCAACTTTTATTTCCAACACTTCCCCTCAAGCTGGCTCAAAAATATCTTTCATGGCCAGCTTGGACACCAAGTCATCAAATTGCCTTCTAGGGAGACTCTTTGTGAGAATGTGTGCTAACTGTTCTAAGGTAGGTAGATAAGGCATACAGATCTGTCCACTGTCTATCTTTTCTTTAATAAAATGTTTGTCAATTTCCACATGTTTGGTTCTATCATGTAGAACTGGATTGTGCGCTATGGCTATAGCTAATTTGTTGTCACAGTACAATTTTATTGGATAGGTAGTTTGAATCTTCAGGTCTTCAAGTATCCTTTTAATCCATAGTCCTTCACTGATTCCTAGGGTAGCTGCTCTGTATTCTGCTTCAGCACTACTTCTAGCCACCACACTTTGTTTTTTGCTACGCCAAGTTACTAGATTTCCACACACAAAGGAGCAATATCCGGATGTTGATCTCCTATATGTGATGCTTCTAGCCCAGTCTGCATCTGTGTAGATCTCAACCTGAAAATGTTCATTGTTAGCAAAGAATAGGCCTTTCCTTGGAGTCCTCTTTAGATACCTGAGAATCCTCAGTACTGCCTCATAGTGTTCCTGACTCGGTACATGCATAAATTGACTTACTACACCAACAACAAAGGTGATGTCTAGTCGAGTATGAGCTAAGTAGATGAGTTTTCCCACTAGCTTTTGATACTTCTCTTTGTCCACCTGTTTTTCAGGGTTAACTGCCTCAAGTTTCAGATTTTGTTCCATAGGTGTCTCAACAATCCTACACCCAAGCATACCTGTTTCCCCCAAAAGATCTAACACATATTTTCTTTGACACATAAAGATTCCTTGTTTAGATCTTGCCAACTCCATCCCTAGGAAATATTTAGCTTCTTCTAAATCTTTAACTTCAAATTCAAGAGCTAATAGTCTCTTTAATTTTTTAATTTTATGGCAATCATCTCCTGTTAGGATGATATCATCTACATAAACAATTAGCACTGCTCTTCTTCCTTCATTAGAGTGCTTAGTGAACAATGTGTGATCTCATTGACTTTGGCTAAACTTCAACTTCTTTACAACCTCCCCAAATCTCTCAAACCACGTCCGTGGTGATTGTTTGAGTCCATATATGGACTTAACTAACTTGCAAACTTTCCCTTTACCAACCAGTTGCTCAAAACCTGGAGGAGGTTCCATAAACACCTCTTCATCAAGATATCCATTTAAAAAGACATTTTTTACATCTAATTGATATAAAGGCCATCCAAGGTTCGCAGCCAAAGAGAGTAGGATGCGTATGGAATTTACCTTACCACCAGTGCAAAGGTTTCTTGGTAATCAAGGTCATGAGTTTGAGTGAACCCTTTAGCTACCAAACGAGTTTTTTACCTTTCTATAGTCCCATCAGCCTTACATTTGATGGTAAACACCCACTTACAGCCCATTGTTTTTTTCCCTCTAGGCAACTCAACACCTTCCTAAGTCCTGTTTTTGATTTGTGCACCCATTTCATCCATAACAACTATTTTCTAGTTAGGGCAGTCTAGGGCTTCTTGTATGTTTCTAGGAATTGTAAGGTGGGAGATCTTTGAAGTAAAAGCTTTGTGGTCACTAGATAATCTATGGTAGGATAGATATCTGGCTATTAAGTGATTGATACAAGATCGAGTACCTTTCCTAAGTGCAATTGGAATATCAAGGTCTGAATAATCTGTTCTGGTGTTGTGTTCAGTGTCATGAGAGGAACCTGACTTTATAGGGATTGAATTAGAGCTAGATGGATTAGAAATTGACAACATAGGAGTCGAGTTCATAGAAGTTTGGGTATTATCTGAAAGGGGCTGGACTGGAGCAGAATCAATTGAGGCAGTTGATTAGCCTTGAGCAGATTGATGAGCTCTATTATTTTGAAATTTTTCTTTGTATAAACTTGTAGCTCCGTTGTAGGTTGATTTCCTATAACTAAGTGTTGATCCTGTGATGATAGTTCTTCCCCTGAAATGGTTACATTCTAGTCTGGTTCAATAAGAGTTGGTTCGGTTTCTTTTTCAGTGGGAGCTGACTCTCTAAGGCTATTCGGAAAGAAGAATTCTGATACAACACCAGAAACGCCAGTTTTTTCTTTAAAAACAGGAACCTCATCTTCATTTTCACACTTGTTCTCCCCTTGAAGATGAGATTTATCAAAAAATTATGTTTTTTCATGAAATATGACATTTATACTGACCTGAACTTTCTTGGTTTTAGGATTAAAAATCTTGTATCCCTTTTGGTTACTAGCATAGCCAATAAACACACATTTTTCAACTTTAGGGTCTAGCTTTGATCTGAATATATTTAGAACGTGTATAAAAGCAGTACACCTAAACACTTTAAGAGGTAGGTCAGACGTGAGTCTATTTTTTGGAAATGACACTTTCAAGCAATGTAATGGAGTCTTATGATGCAAAACTCTCAATGGAATCCTATTAATTAAATAGGCAGCAGTCAGTACTGCATCCCCCCATATATATTGGGGTACATTCATAGCTAGCATGAGTGCCCTACTAACCTCAAGAAGATGTCTGTTTTTCCTTTCCGCAACCCCATTTTGTTGGGGTGTATTGGGACAAGTAGACTGATGTTGGATGCCTTTATCATTTAAAAATTGTCCTAAATGTTGGTTAAAATATTCTTTGCCATTGTCAGTACGTAGAATACTGATTTTTGTGTGAAATTGTGTTTCAACAAGATTATAGAATATTTTAAACAAGTTTTGAACTTCAGATTTTTGTTTCATTAAGTACACCCAACATAGTCTTGTATGATCATCAATAAACGTTACAAACCAATTTTTTCTAGACAAGGTTGAGGTTTTACAAGGCCCCCATACATCGCTATGAATTAAATAGAAGAGTTTTGAAGCCCTATAGGGTTTAGGAATATATTGCTGTCGAGTACTCTTAGAGAAAGAACAAATATCACATTGAAATTGATTACTTGACAACCTTCGAAACAAATCAAGAAATAGATGCTTTAAATAAGGAAAACTAGGATGTCCTAACCTATAATGCCAGGTCATTATTTGTTCTTTAACAGAAAGAGACCTTACATCACATGATAAACTTAGAGCTGGCTTATTCAAACTGTCTTCAAAATAATAGAGACCATTTTCTTCTCTAACACTGCTAATCACCTTTTCCAAGCTCCTGTCCTGAAAAACACATTTGTTTGATGTAAAAAGAACAGAACAATCAAAATCCTTAGATATCCTACTCACAGATAGCAAATTACAAGATAGGTGGGGAACATGTAAAACAGATTCTAAAGTTATGTTATCTAAAATTTTTACAGAATCTTTGCCAGCAATAGGAGATAGACTTCTGTCTACTATTCTTACTTTCTGGTTACCTGGGCAAAGACTGTAATTTTGGAACATGGATGACATACTTGTCATGTGATCGGACGCACCCGAATCAATGACCCAGGGTGTATGATTTTGATGAGTTAAGATACTAGTGGAGAGGTTACCTGTGTGAGCAAGAGAACAACTGGGTATGGATGAAGGGTTAACCAATTTCAGAAGTTGATCAATTTGCTCCTAGGTAAGGTTGACTTGTTCGGCAGAATTTGCAATAGAGGGAGGTCTGTCTCGTGGCTTTGAGTTATCAGGTCTGCCATGTATCTTCCAGCATGTTTCTCTGGTATGACGGGGGTGATGACAATGGTCGCACCAGACTTTTTTCTTCTCTTCAGGCTTACGAGTAAAAGTCTTATATGCAGCATTATCTTGAGAAATTAATGTTGAGTTCTCCACAGTACTAACCCTGTTTCCTTTTTTCCTAGCATGACTGTCCTTCGGCTTTCCTCCCTTCTCACTTCTGCAAAGACCTCATCAAGAGGTGGAAGAGGTTGTCGTCTTATGATCCGGCCTTTTACATCATCAAGTTCCACATTCAAACCTGCTAGGAATCGAAACACCCTGGTGTTCTTAACTTCCTTCTGATAATGTGCTCCATCTGTTGGATCCTTCCATGTATAGTCACGGTATAGGTCCAGTTCTTGCCACAATCTTTTTAGGGCAGAGAAATACTTAGTAACAGTCTCTGCTCCCTGTTTTAGTTCTCCAATCTTCAATTGTAACTCATAAATCTGAGATTGATTGCCCAGATCTGAGTACATCTCAGTGAGGTTATCCCACATCGCCTTGGCTGTAGGATACCCAAATAATTCAAGCTGATGTCTTCTTCCATTGAGTTGATGAGCCGCGCCATCACCATTGAGTTTTCAGCATCCCAGGTTGCATATTGGGGGTCTTTTGCATCTAGTCCCTTATTAGTTCCAGTCAAATATCCGATCTTCCCACGTCCACGTATATACATACGTACTGACAGCGACCACCGATCAAAATTATCCCCATTGAGTTTTATGGTAGAGATTCGGATGGTGTGGTTGTCGGACTGACTGGAGGAATTCTCAGTATTGGCCATAGTAGGAGGAAGGAGACAAGAAAAAATAATTGCCTAGGTTTCAGAGTTGGAACCAGGCTCTGATACCATGAAGATTTTCAAGAATAAGAACTGAGTATTGTATCTTACATTCTGATGTTTACACTTTGGTTAAATAGGAACTAACAAGCTAACTTGTAGGACTATATTAGGCTAATTACATAAAGTTAGGCTAATTGAATCTTCTATGTATAGAAAGATTAATTAGGAAATTAGTGAAATTAATTCCTAAAACATCTCCCTCCCATAATCAAAAGATTTTGTCAACTTTTATTTCCAACAAAAACAAACATACATAAACTGATAAACATTAAGTCATTAACCCATTACCCATGCATATCATAAAATAAAAAACATGTATAACAGCCCATTCACATTATCATTCAACTTCAAGCCTTCAAAGTTCAACCACATGCATGATTGTAGCTTCAAGCCTTCAAAAATAACCCATGCATGATGTAGCAAACAGGAAAAAAAAAAACACAAAACATCAACAGCAAAGCAAACACAAGCATAACAGCCCATCATCAGCTCATGAAACCCATGAAAGTCATACAAATAACCCAAAAAGAAAACCAAAAACATCATCCAAGCATAAAAACATACAAACAAACAATAACTCATGAAGAAATTGAAGAAACGATTGAAGAAAAATGGAGAGAAGAGAGAAAAAGGACTTACTTAAGGTCATTTGGTATAGAAGAAGCTGAAACTAATGAGAGGAGAAAAGAGAAGAGTCACCGGCTGCGGAATGAGGCCGATCGATGAGGGAATGGCTGCTGGAAGACGGTTGGAGGACAAAATTGATGGCTTTGGGTCGGGTAAAGAGAGAGAGGCAGATTAGGGCAGAAGGCTGATGTCGTGCCTGGGCCGTTTGTCCTAGGCGCTCTAGGTGCTTGCCTCTTCGAGATAGCTGCGCCTGGATGCCGTCCAGGCATTCAGGAGCCGGAACAGTCTTGCCTCACCCGACGCCCTAAGCGTGCCTTTTAAATCAGTGGCAGTATGAACAATACACTGTTTCCCAACTTGCTTAGCCCTTTCAATTGATCCTGTTGCTATCTTTTGAACCCCCATACCAGGCTGATTGCTTCGTACAACAGCCATGGTAGAACCGTCTGCTGTTTTCAGCTCTAACATCACATTTCTGCACCCTCATTCTGCTCTTGCCACAGAAATAACCTCATTCAATGATGGCAGCCCTTCCATTCCAAGCAGCTGCACCCTCAGCGGATCAAACTCAAAATTTAGCCCTGCCAAAAAATCATAAATACGATCTTTCTCAACATACCCTTTCAATTTTGTGGCATCCATTGCACATTACATAGCAATACAGCGATAATGATCTAATTCCTACCATAAATTTATCAAAAGGGTACCATACTCGGTCATTGTTCTGGTTTCTTGCTTTGTGGAGGTTGTCTTCGCCTTAATTTCAAGTACTTAGGTTGCACCATTAACCCTAGCATAGGTTTGTTTCATTGATTCTCAAATCTCTTTGGCTGATGTAAGAAACATGCAAGTATTGCTTACTTCGAGAGTCATGGAATTCCATAACCATGATACTACCATGGAGTCTTTCTCATCCCATGCTGCAAATTGCGGATCTCCTTCCTTTGGCCCGATTCCCACCAAGTGACTAAACTTTCCTTTCCCTGTAAGAAAGGTTCTCACCATTTGAGACCATTTTAGGTAATTCTGCCCATTCAACCTATAAGCAGTCAGTAGATTTTGTAATTCTTTGACATTAGATTCTTTCTCCTTTATTTCAGCAGTAACCTCACTCAGCTCACCATCAGGTTCCTCCTTAGACATGCTGAACCACTCTAAATCACAGCAGCTCACCCACAAAAAAATAGCTACTCAGGCCGATAAAATAGTTTGAACCTTGTAAGGCTCTGATACCATATGGATTTCAAAGTAATTTTTATTATTGGAGTCTTAGAAAAAAAACGTACATTAGAGCGGAGTATTTGTAGTCTCAACTCAAAAGTCCTATTCTAAAAGCTTACAACCTTATCTCCTATCCTAAAAGTTCAAATACAATTATTATCTTTTATTTATCTAACAACTACTTTAAATTTAAATTTAAACACAACATCTGTTTTATCCAACAGATCATATGGTGTAAAATAATTTTTCTTCTCTTTAGGAGCATAATTAGGGATGAAAAATAAGGAGAAGAAAGGAGACGTATTTTTTACTTTTTTGTTGAGTCATATTGTTTATAATATTTTAGTCTCTTGATAGCATAACCGGAGAATGAAGAAGGATAACAAGAAACCAGTCAAAAAAGGATGAAGAAGAAACAACAGAAGAAAGAAGTCAATGAAAATGCAGCCAGAAAAAATAAAAAATGTAATTCCATAACCATGACACTACCATGAAGTTAATGAAAACAATGACCTTGGACCTACCTTTCAACAGGGTAATTATACGAGTGTATATGTTTTAATGATATTTTGGTCAATAAAGCAAGGTTATGGTGATCACTGTGTGATACAAAGAAAGTGGGAATGAGAAGTATTCCAACTTTAATGCACATGAGGTACCATGCTTATGCATCATAACAATAATCATCGTCATCCTAGATGATGTCATCATGCATCATTATCATCCTCATTCGTCATCATCAAGCATTAATATCACGCTTCATCATTAAGTTCATTATACATCATATGGAATTCATCATCATCACAATTGTGATACATCATACATAATACATCATCATCATGCATCATGCATCATTTATCATTATTATCATTTGTCATCATCATCATCATTATGCGTCATACATCGTTCATCACCAACATCATCATCATGATGCATCATACACATCAATCATTCATCATCATCATCATCATCATCATCATGATGCATCATACATCATCATTCATCATCATCATCATTATCATCATGCATCATACATAATTTATCATCATCATTATGCATCATCTATTATGTATCGTACATGATGCATCATGATCATGATCATCATGCATAATTCATCATCATCATCATCATCTACATAATACATAATTCTTCATCATCATCAGTATCATACATCATTCATCATCATCATGTATCATAAATGATTCATCATGATCATGTATCATACATGATTCATCATCATCATCTATATCATACATAATTCATCATCATCATGCATCATCGTCGTTATCATCGTCTAGATAGTACATAATTCATCATCATCAATAGTATCATACATCATTCATCATCATCATGTATCATACATGATTCTTCATCATCATGCATTATTCATCATCATCATCATCATCATCATCATCATGCATCATACAACATTCATCATGCATCATTCATCATTCATGATCATCATCGTCATACAATATATGTAATTCATTATCATCAACATCATCATCATTATGCATCATACATGATTCTTGATCATGATGCAGCATGCAACATGCATCATTGTCATCATCATCTGCATTGTACATAATTTATCATCATCATCTTTCGCATCATACATATTACTTCGTTATCATCCGATGTGGCAACATTTACCCACTCGCCCCTAGCCATGTGTATCACTCGACCATTAATTTGTGCCCCGGCTAAAATCAAAATAATAAAAAAATCCATCTTGTTGTTCATTTCAGAAAACAGTAATCCAATCAAACAACCAGAACTCAAACACGATCATTGAAACGATGCCATATTGCGAGACTTCCCTGAGGAGGATAGGAAGCTCAACAATAGCATGAAGGTGTTTCACAAGAAGTATGGACATGGATCCACCAAGGTTCTTCTCATTATTTTTGGTCATTCAATGGGTATAGATAAATTCCATTTTCACTTTGTATGATTATAGAATTGAGTTGACTTATTATGTGTATTTGTTTTAGCCAAACCAAGGGCTATGGTAGCTTGCAAGGTGGCAGCAATGGTACCGGATAGAGTTCTTTACCTGGCCTTGTTGAATGTCACCGGTGGAGGTTTCGAGTGTTATCCAAGGGTATGCTGTTTTTCCATTGTTAAATTTGTAATGTTGCTTACGTTCAAATTTGTAATGGTGTTTTAGGGGATGTGGTAGTGGTCCAGTGGTTTTAATTTAGGGAGTGACTGTGTCCTATCATAAATTGTTAGTTGTAGAATGTGGTAGGTGATTATATATTTGTGTTCATGATCACATGTTTCGTGCATGCTTCAATTTATGTGTGAAAAGATTAGGACAAAGATAGTGTTTTCGGTGCACAAGCAAAGTGTGAATTAAGATCAGGCAGAGAAAACATAAAATAAATATGGTGTTTCTGGTTGTGTTGGATTAGATGAAAAAGTGCTCTTGCTTTTCTGTCTTCGGTAGGGTAGGGGCAACTTGGTCCTTGGATTTCAAATTTGGGTTTGCCTTTAGTTTATACCAGTCTATATGATTTTTGAAGTTGATCATTAAACATTAAAGACAATCCAATGATTGTTGAGGGACCAATGCATCATAGTTGCTTTTATGAAATTTAGGCACTAGGTACTCTTTTCTCCTTCTCATTGCAAGAGAATTGCATTAATCAGTTGTTCTTTGAGGTTTAAGTTGTTTGTGGACACAATAGGTAAGGGCGGAAGTGTGCATTAATTAGTTATTGTCTGAGGTTTTAGATGCTTGTGGACGTAATAGACATCTTCCTGCAAGTTGTATACAATATTGAATATATTGGTTTCTAACACTTATACAAAGATTTCATAGTTGGGTGAAGCTTTTCCATTTTATGTCCTAGATTAGAGGTTTCTCATTTTTAAATTTCATGAAAGCTCCCATTTTGAATTATTAGTTTTGTTTAGTTTACTAAGTTTCTCAACAAGAAAAAAGAAAAGGGTCAAGGGATTTGCAAAATGACATGAGTGTGTTTGTTTCAACATGCTGGAGCCAAATCCCCTTAGAGATTTGCAAGGTTCACTCCTGTGTTCACACCACTTTAAACACAACCTTTTGACCTTATATCCAAAAGATAAAAGACAATCTAACAATTGTCAAGGGACCAATGCATCATAATTGCTTTTATAAAATTTAGGCACTAGGTACTCTTTCTCCTTCCCATTGCAAGAGAATTGCATTAATCGTTTGTTCTTTGAGATTTATAAGATGCTTGTGGACACTATAGGCAAGGGCACAAGTGTGCATTAATTAGTTATTGTCTGAGGTTTTAGATGCTTGTGGACGTAATAGACATCTTTCCGCAAGTTCTATACTATTATTGAATATATTGGTTTCTAACACTTGTACAAAGATTTCATAGTTGGGTGAAACTTTTCCATTTTATGTCCTAGATTAGAGGTTTCTCATTTTTAAATTTCGCAAAAGCTCCTATTTTAATTTTTAATTATAAGTTTTGTTTAGTTTACTGAGTTTCTAAACAAGAAAAAAGAGGAGGGTCAAGGGATTTGCAAAATGACACGAGTGTGCTTGTTTCAACATGCTGGAGCCAAATCCCCTTGGAGTTTTGCAAGGTTCACTCTTGTGTTCACACCGCTTTAGACACAACCTTTGACCTTATATCCATAAAATCATTTAAATCATGATATCAACGAGAAGTTGAATCTTTTGCAGAGGTTGAGTTCTTAACTTTGAGATAATATTGCATTTCGGTTTTTGATGAAAGCTGATCTACTGGCACATCTCATCATTATTTCCATTTAGCAGTTTGCTATTGCTGACTTGTTTATATTTATCATGATGCATCATCATCATTCTCATTAATGATTCTCATTAATCATCATCATGCATCATCATAGTGATCATTATATATATCATACGTCATTGACCCTTCATTCATCATCATCATTCATCACTTATTGTGCAGCATCATCATTCACTATCATGAAGAAGAAGAAAGCAATAGAAGAAGAGGAGGTACTACTATTTCTTTGAATAGATTGTACAAATTGTAGTGGAAAAACAAGTATAAAAATGAGTTGATGGAAGAAAATTTTTAAATTATCAAGAAGTTAAAATAAGTTAACAAAATTCCTAAATTATAAAAGAAAACAAGTTTGCAGAAAATTTCTAAATTATACAGTAAAACAAGTTTATTGCATGAGCATCCTCTAGTAACTAATCTTTGGGGAATAAATAATAATAAACAAGACTTGAGATTAACAAGAGATTTTTTTTTTTTTTTTTCTGTTTATGGAAAATTTCTAAATTATAAAGTAAATCAAGTTTATGGCATGGGCATCCAAGTAACTAATCTTTGAGGAAAAAAACATAAATAATAATGAACAAGAATTCCTAAGATTAACAAGAGAATTTTTTTTTTTTTTCTAGAATATACACATAGTGGGTCTACGGTTAGTGTTTTCTAACTGTAAAAAGGATAAGACAAAAAAATTTTAACCATCCCTTAGATCTTAAGGATGAAAAAAAAAAGATAAAAATATAAATAAATATCATTTGATTATTATTGTCGTAAGAAGTTTTTATGAGTTTTTATTTTTTATTTTTTATAATAATCAAATGATAATTTTTTATTTCTATTTTTATCCTTTTTTTTTTTTTTCTGTCCATCAGATATTAGAATGGTTGAAATTTTTTAGTAAAAAAGTTAAGAGTCACTAACTATAGAATATATATATATAATATGTATATATATATATCTATAAATTTAAAAACATGGGAGGTTCATTTACGTTTAAAATGAAATTTTGAACCGATTTTTGCGTCAATTATTATAATTTGAGTGTTTCATCTATATTTAAAGTTTTAGGTCTAATTGATAAATTTGAAAAAATAATCAATTTCGGTATATTAACTCTTAAGATAGTGTGACAATCAAAACGTCAATTGAAAATGCAATTTAAATCGAAATCTTAAATCAATTTTGTCACTAATCATCATAATTTAATTGTTTTTATTTACGTTTAAAATTTAAGGTTGAATTAAGAAATCTTAAAAAATGATCATTTTTGCTATTAGGGTAGTCGTGATGGTGAAAATGTAAATAGAAAATGTGTTTTAAAGTGAAATCTTGCATCTATTTTTATGGCAATAATCATAATTTGTGTTTTTCCATCTACATTTAAAATTTTAGCCCTGATTGAGAAATTTAAAAAAATGACCATTTTAGATATATCAATTCATAAAAGAATTGTGATGGTGAAAACATTAATAGAAAAAGCGTTACAATATGACCAATTGTTTCTCACGGATTTTCAAAATTCTGTTGCGAAAAAATGGGATTTGCATTTGAAATGGATGCCCTGGTTATTATATCATAAGTGATGCGGATATGAATCCAGTAATTTGTTCCTTTATCAAAGAAAATGTATTTCTAATTTGCATGGTACGGTCATTGATCCTGAAAATGTCTGATAAATTTGGGTAGGTTGCTAGTATAGGTCCGTATCCACGATTCTACAGTTTACTATTTACTAAAATTATTTTGTTGCAATATAGGAGAAATCCTCTAGATGGGTATAAAAGAGTAGGGTAAATTTGATCTCGAATGCTTCACTTATGTACAAGTCATAAACATTATAATTGGATGAGGGAGTCTTTCAGACTATTCATTGAATGATAAATCACTACAAGTGACGGAGATACACGATTTAAATAACGGAAAATCCAATATTTAAAAATTGTATCTAGAATGACTGGAAACGTGGAAACAAGACCAGATATCATTTGATCATTATGAGCCAATCCAAAATCGTTGTAGATATAGCCAATCATTAGTTCCCAACCGTGGGGTGAATGGAATCCGATACATAAATCGGTTACTAAAAGAATAGAAAAGGCTTTTATTGTGTCGCTTAAATTATATAGAAATTCTTGAACCCAAGAATTAAAAATAACAAGTTCTTCATTACTCAGAATAGAATACGCACTTAGAATAACGAAACAGATTATATTTGTGGAGAAGTTCAAAATTGTATGGATATGCTCCTCGTCGTGTATCTTGATCAATTGGATTGTTTCTTTGTGGAGCGCCATCCGAAATTTTTGTAGATGTCTTTCCGGGAATTCCTTTATCATTTCGTCCAAGAGAAACCGCTCCTCTAATTCTATGAATTTTTCTAGAATACTCTTTTCTTGAATATCATTCAAAAAAGTTTCGGATTGCCTAGTATTCCACCAATTAGTAACCCAAGATTCTAGACTTTTATTAAATGAGAGAGAAATCCACCTGGGCAAAAAGACTACAAATACTATAGATGAAAGATATCGAAGGGGAATGCATACGTTCTTTTTTGTCATTTTTTCATCTGTGAATTGGTAATGAACTCACCTCATTCGTTGACTCTATGCGATCTAATATTTCTATCAAGCGGAGTTCCATTATAAGATAAGGTATCACGCCTATTAATTATTAATCGAGTCTCCTTTTTTAGTTGGGATTCAGAGGTTAGTCCTTGAATCTAGTATAGAAAAAATACAGAATATAGAAGAAGAACCCACTTCGAATTCGAATTCAAATGAAGAAATAATAAAAAAATCGATTGTTTCCAGATATCTCAATTGATCAAATATTCGACGAAATTACTCCCCTTTGACGAATACCCGAAAAATTCAAATAAAGAATATTTTTCGGATTTCGAAATGAAAGAAGTTCCTGTCTATTAAAAATGAAAATATCAAATATTTCGAAAAAAAAAATTTTACAGACAAAAACAGTTTCGTTTTATGTTATGGCTGCTCCGTCCACGTTTGCCTTGCTTTGGCCCCAGGGGGCAAAGTAAGTTATGCTATAGAAAAAGGAGGATTCTTGGGGTTTTTGAGAAAGCATTTATTCTTCAGTTCATTTTTCTTCAATTGGTACACGCAAGAAATAGGCCAATTCCGCAGCCTTTTGCTCAATTTCTCGCGGAGTCAAATTCTCATCAGTACGAGTCAAGGGAATGGCTCCCAGGCCTCTGATTTCCATATAAAGGACACGATGGGTATAAATACCCTCTTTCACTTCTATTCTGATGGACTGAATATCTTTCATAAAGAATCGTAGAAAGACGCGGCGACTTTTTCCAGGAAATCCCCAACGAAAAATATACACTATTCCTTCTTTTCGATCAAATCGATCATAACCGCTACCTATATTCCATGTAATTGTGCACCACAAATAGGAACTAATAAAGAGACCCGCGATCCCATAGAAAGACTGTAGGACCCCAAACTTTCATTTTATGATTAACGGTGAATTTACGGATGAATAGTAATATTTTTGAGTGAATAGTATCTTAGGGGGAATAGTATTCGATGAATAGTAAAATTTTGAGACTGACCCAGAAAAATCGAAAACATATAGAATGATTAGTATGACCCAATAAAACTAAAACGAAGTAAAAATGAGTTCGTTTGGATAGAATATGAAGGTTCCAAATGTTACCCGACAAAAACGCTCTTATGAACAGGATTATGAATACTGTTGACCTAAACTCCGTTTGAATTTTTTCGAGCCATGGATTAAATCTTAAGAGATCTAATTAGAGTATTGTAAAGTCAATTTGATGAATGGGTGATCAGATAATTAATTTGAAATTTATTTCGGAATAAATTGTATTAATTTTTAACGGTAAGAGTATAAATGAGATTTTATGATATTAAACCCATTCTAAAAGCACAATCCATGTGATTATTGATGGACCAATGGTGGATTAACACCTAATAGTCCTCTTTTGACTAAATTTGTGGTTGAGATTAATTAAAATTTGATTAAAGACAATTGAATGGATAATTATGGAAGTTTATGGATTAATTTGAAATAAGTTTACATGACTTGGGTCAAGATAGAATAAGCAAGAGTTAAGGGCCAAAAATCTAATTAATTAATGGACATACTTATCATTTTTAAGAAAGATCAATATAAATACATTGACTTGTCACAAATTGAAACCATTCACACCAAAATGAAGGAGAAAAACCGAGAGAGTGTGGAGAGAAAGGGGAAACTCCGCCAAGTGGGAACCAAGGGGAAAAAAAAGTGATTTTAACCCATTTTTGAGCTCTAAACCAAGATTTCAAGCGACTCTAAGCTAGAGGAACAAGTTGGAAGCAAGAAATCAAACAAATAAAGGTCAGTTTATCACTTTTGAACCCATTTTCATGATGTTATGTTGGTGTTTGTGATGATGATTTGGTTGGGTTTTGAGATGGGTTTTTATGTATGATTGTAGTTGAGTTTTATGACACCAAAAGTAAGTACAAACCATGTGGAAATGATTAAGTTTGATGTGTTAGGGTTTTGTTGGAAGAAATACTAAGTTTGATTGAATTTGTTTTAAGTGAATTTTGGTGCACACCAAGTGTTTGACAAAATGCCTAAGTGAAATAAAATGCAAAATTTGAATGAAATGAATTGTTTAAGTGTTAGGCCATGTAAGACCATAAGGAGGGAAGTATGAAACCAATGGCATTGGATGATATTAAGTAAGATTTCATGTTGGAATTATGATGAGAAAACCTAGGATAAGCTTATGGCAATGTTAGGAATTCATTTAGATAACTTGTTTTTTATGGCCTCAAGTGAAGGGCATTGATGAGTACGATGAAATATCACCCCATGTATGTGTTTTCATGCATTAAATGAGTATGGTTAAGTATGTATGACATTATGGAAAAGAGAGTTAAGATTTTAGAATGAAAATGATGAAAATGACATTGAAAAAGTGTTGAAAAAAATGTGATTTTCCTAGTTTTCACCACCTGTTTGTTGGAATTTTTCAGAGCCGTTTTACGGGTAATCTAAATGCAAGTTAGGGAGATGAATGGAGCAAAAATGAGGTCAAGAGTAGCCTTAGAATGGACTGTGAATAGTTCTCGCCCTAAAGGGGTACCAAAATTTTGACTTTTCGTTTCAGGCTTCAGAAAATTATTTCGGACATATGGGGATGCTCCTAGGTGTATATAAGTAAGGTTCATGCAAATAAATTGGAATTAGAAAGCTTCAGTTAAGTGAAAACTGTGTAGAGACATTTTTTAGGGAATATGTTCATTTATGGTTGAATTGAGTTATAGGTTGTTTAATAAGTTTTGTGAGGTTAAAATCAGCCTATTCTAAGCAAATATGTGATGTGTAGGTGAAAAGGAAGGAAGCGGAACCAAAGGAGGCCATGGGAGCCTACTTAGGGAAACTTGAACAAGGTGAGTGCTATACTATTTTGAAGTATTTTAAATTGAAGTATTTTCAATTAGTTATGGAAAGATATAAGAAAATTGGTATAGTTAATGTTAAAGAAATTTTATATATGAGGTTATGCTTATTTTAAGAGTTTAAGCACTTTGAAAATGTATTTGCCATTTTAGTGTTTGAGATGAGTATTTTAATTACATGATATTTCATATGGAAAGTAAGTGTTTTTAATTTTATAAGTATAAGCTTATTAGAAATAAAGATCTTGATTTAAGTTTTAAACTCTCCTTTATAAGCCAAGCTACGTTTTATGTTATGAAATGAAAAGAAATTTTTCTTGACCTTCCTATAAGTGAATTTAAGTGTTTATTAAATTATAAGTTTTGCAATTGGTATGTTTTATAAGAGGCTTAAGCAAAGATGAAGTTTTATCTATTCTTTATGTGCACTTTGCATTGACATATATATGTTTTATATGAAGCATTATTAGCTACATATATTTATTTAAATTTTAAGTTCCATAAGAAATTTTAAAAAATGTATGCATAAGGTTTTATGTATGATTGAATCAAAAAGATGTTTTGTGCTTTATGCACTAAGAAAATGGAAAATTGAAGCCTGATGCTTTTCAAAGTATGAGTTTTATGTTTTATGCGTTCTGAATTAGGATTTTGTGCTTATTGCACCCTAATAAGTGATCTTTGTGCTTTTGCACTACGTAAGAAAAATAAGATAAGTTTTGAAAGGCCATAAGTATATCTACCTTTATAAGTAAATTTTAGAACCGGTCGGTATATCCCACATTAGTATAACAAGTCCTGGGGGGATGCATCCCTAACTCAAGGGGAATTTAAGTCTATCGTGTCGCCTCTACTTTTGTGGGATATTATTTTGTGTTATGGTTAGCAATGTAACATACCGCACATAACTATAGGATGTCTTTATAAGTAAGTAAGTGTCACGATTGGTGTTTGTTAAAAGTGCCACGTGACTCCACGTTGATTAGCGTTATCATAGTTGTTGGTTAATTTTTTAATAAACCAAATTTATTAAAACCTTGCAAGTGCACAAATCGTTTGACTGAGTATAGCGACAAGCAAGGGTCGATCCCACGAAGAGTTTCAACTTACTTTAATTTTAAATTTATTTAAAACCTAAATTAGAGCAATTAAAATAAATAAAAGGGTTTTTGGAATTAAATTGAGAATAAACTAAATTAATGCATAAAATTAAATAGAAGAAATCAATGAATAAAAACTTAGTTAGAACATCCTATCCACCATTAAACAATCCCTCAATTCGCTAAAAAGATTAATAAAGCAAATTCATGATAATGCATGATGAAGATATTCACGACAAGGTATGATTAACTCATGTCGTATAGATTCTTCCTTAATTAGTATACAAATCGCATGATATCTACGTAGATGCGTGTATTCCTAATTATTACCTAGCATGATGTCTACTTAGGTTTAATAATTGGAACCCATTAAGCATTAGAAGAATATGAATATCACACAAATCCTAGAACATGATGTCTATTCTAGATATCTATGAATTAATGTCTCTCAATTGGTTCGTAAGCAATTGATTGTTGCAAACAAATAATATGCCCGTATGATGTGCGGTTTATATTCTTACAACATAATTCTAAAAATATGTTTCCAAGGTGATCAATCAAAGAAACAAAATAAATAGAATAAAATTAAACTAGAGACATTAATTTCATCATGCAAAATATAAATCTTTATTGAAAAGATAAACAAATTGAGTTCATGTTTAGGGCTTCAAGTTAGCCCTAACAAATAAACTAACTAAATAAAAATAAAGAAAAGAAAAGATGAAACCGAAGCCTTCATTCTTGCTCCTACGCTTCTCTCTGTCTTCTGATCTCTGTCTTTTTCCTAATTGAATGGTGAAATCACCTATTTATAGGTAGCCAATCATTGAGAGACAAGATTTCCTCAATTGAGAAGGATTCCACTTCCAACTTTGATTTGGAATCAAGTTTTGATTTGGAATGTGAATCCTTTTTATTTTAGGACTAAAAATCTTCCTAATTGCTTGACTCATTTAATTAGGACGTTTAAAGGTTTAGGAAATTGATTAGGAATGCTAAAAGAGGAAATTCGAATTTCTTATGTTTTCCCGTAGCTGTCAGGTCTCGTGACAGCCTGACCTTCGTGTACTACATCGGTCATAACTTTCTCTAGAAAACTCCAATTGATAAACCGTCAGTGGCTATAGAAACTAGAAATCCGGGGCTTTAATTTGATAGGTTACGGCTCACACAACTCGAACTGTGTACTTCGTAAGAGCTCCCGCAAGTCACGTCACGTTTCTGCCCAAAATTCTGCAATTTCCTTCTAAAACATTCTCCAATTCCTTGAGCTGTAATTAATCTTCAAAAATTATTCGATTCCATCATTTTTCTTCTCAAAACGTAATTCAAAGCATAAAAACACAAAACAAATTAAAAGCACCAATTCCACACAAAAACATAGCATAAATAGGAGGTAATATAAGTATAAAATAATGATAATTAATGACTCAACAATAGCTTCCACGTGGTTGTAAGTATTATGGGGTACGAAAGGTGCTTTTTGAAAATTAAATAAGTATGTATTTAAGGTATTTAAAGCAAAGAAAGATGTTTTACATGTTTTAAACCTATTTTACAATTAAATGAAATTAAGCTTTGAGAAAATTTAAGGAATGGAAATCCATGTTATGTATTTTATAATCCATAAGTTTTCTGCGAAATTTTATGAGCATATATGAATTTTATGGAAATTTCCATTTTAAGCTAAGTATGGAAAGGGAATTGAACCTTTATATGTTTTATGAACTACAATATGTATATAAAATTTTATGTATGTATAATTTCATAGATGCTCAATATGGAAGGCTTATGTATGACTAAGTTTAAAGGTTATTAAAAATTTTAAGTTTTATTTGAATTTTATGCTTACATGAGTGGTAATTTTCATTTGTACGTTCGACAATTTAAGGAGATATGTATTTTTAAATCCCAAGTTCAATAAAGTTTATATATATATATATGGATTTTTAAGCTTGTATGAATTCAGGATGATATGCAATTTATAAGTTCAAGATGAACTTTTATGTACTTATACGATTATAATTTTCATATATGTAAATATAAGCTATGTATGAGATTTATGTACGAAAGTATTTTATGAAGTTAGCACTCACACTTTACCATGAAATAAGTTTTGAAATTTATGAGAAATTTTAAGAATAAGAAATGAAATTTTAAAAAGGTTTTAAGGAGGTATTTTTAAGAAATAAAATATTTGAAGTTAAAAAGAAATATTTGCACTCCTTGAGCTCCCATAGCTCATCATTTTCTGTTTTTATGTCAAAAATCTCCTCAAGTACGGATGTGGGTGAACGAGACGGAAGGGCTCCTCCGGAAGAGTAAGTAGGCAGTAACGCGACGGTGTTTTTGTATAAATACGTTGCATATTTTGTATTTGAAAAGAATCATGCATATATACATATTTTAAGTTGTAAATGAGTGGTCCAGATTTAATTATGATACAAAAGTTTTAGTTTTAAATAATTGTGTGACTTGCAATCCAGCTTAATTCTGATTTTATGCTTATCAATTTTAACGAAATGGATTTATGATTTGAAATATATGTTTGAGGTTAAAGAAGTTGGGTTGGAAAAATAAAAGCATATGGAAGTGTATTTTTCTCTTGTAGGTATTTTAGGAATATAAAAAATGCAGCTGTTATACTGTCGAATTTTCTATTTGGAAAAAAAAAAATCCAACCCATTCTAATTTTCCTAAATAAGAAAAAATTTAAGGGTTCGTTTCACGAGTTTCCCTTAGCTCATTAAGTAGGGTTAGGAGGGATCCATTGGGGTGCCAAACAGGGTCGTTTGGATGTAAGTACAGTAAGATTCGAATTGGGTCCCATCAAAGACACTACGATCCCTTGTGGGAAAAAATTATTTGTTGAGACGAAAATAAAGATATCAAATTCTTATCAAGATAACTAGAAATTCCAACCAATAAGAATCCTAATGAACCTAAAAAAAGGATAAAGGCCCAGCAGAAATTACTTGTTTTGCGAGATCCTGCTATAAATTCTATCCATATATATTCTGATCGCCGACTCATACATACTAGATCCAGTTGCATTTTATTGGAATTGAGGGAATAGCCAAAATCAATTTCACTTTACTTTTTTTTTGTTTTCGAAGTAACTCCCATCAACTAGTACTATTCTGATGTGAACTTTAGCAGTAATTCATTGACCGATATCTTGAACTAATTTTTGTAGCAATCATCATAATTTGAGTGTTTAAATTTGAAAAAAAAATTACCATTTTCAATATACTAAGCTCTAGGCGATAAATGTTAGGGAGAACGTCAACAAAAAATGCATTTCAAAGCAAACTTTTGAATTGATTGTTACGTTAATCATCATAATTTGAGCATTTATATCTATTTTTAAAGTTTTAGATCTAACTGATGAATTTTTAAAAATGATCATTTTCATAAAGCATTTGTGATGATGACAATTGCCACAAAAAATGCATTTTAAAGAGAAATTTTGAATCGATTTTTATATCAATCATCATAATTTGAACATTTTTATTTACGTTTAATGTTTTAGACCTAATTGAGGAATTTGAGAAAAAAAAAAAGATCATTTTCAGTTCACCTAACCCCTAGGTGATTCGTGTCAGCAATAAGGTCAACAATAAATGCATTTTAAAGTAAAATCTTGAATCGATTTTTACATCAATCATAAAATTTTGGGCATATTTATCCACGTTTAAAGTAGTAGACCTACCTAAGGATTTTGAAAAAAAGGGTTAATGGCACTAAAAACCTTGAGTTTTTCCTTAAAGGCTTAATATTCAACAAATTCTTATAATTACTGCAGCTCCCCATCCCATTGATCAAAGTTCGTTAGAACTAATGGTTGACTAAGCAATGGAGGGTAAAACTGCCAATTAAACTACAACTGAAAATTCTGCTTATTAAACAAATAATTAAAAAAAATATTTAATATACATTAAATTAAAAAAGGGAAAAATATATATTAGATAAGATGAAGGTTGAACCTCATCTGTTGGATGATGGTAGAAATGATCTTCATTCAAACACAAACTCTTCATTGAAACCATCAAATGCCCAAATAGAACTCTTCATCAAAACACAAATCTCCATATTTTTTAGTTAAAATTTGAAACAAAAAATCACAAAAAACTTTCAATTGAAATTTGCCAATTAATCACTTCCAACAGAAAAAATCTATAGGATGGAGTAGAGTAAAAACTCATTAAAAAAAAAAAAATCTATGAAACGGAGCATATCTATTCCATATGATGAAGAAAAAAAGAATTTAATAAAAAATCCACCACCATCACCAACAGTATTATTCACTCGCACATATATAGATTCAAAGAGAGAGACATGCAGAGAGAGAAACCACACCACCACTATAGCCAACAATAAGAGCTAACAGAGAGAGAGAGAGAGAGAGAGAGAGAGAGAGAGAGAGAGAACCTAAAAATTGAATATTGAAATGAAATGATAGTGAAATCATAGAGCTTTTAAGCGAGGTGTAATATTGTTTTTGTGGTGGGAATTGGAGAGCTGGGGCAATAAAGGGTGATGTTGTCGACACTAGTAGGGCAAGCCCAACAATGGATGCTCAGGCTTAATATGGTCACTAAATGGTGTCAACAGATGGGTTGTTATTACTTTGTTGCTTATTGTTGTTGGCTTTGTTTGATTTAGAGTTGATGGGGGAATTTGCTTTTGTCAACAGGTGGATTCCATCATCTCCTTTTCATTAATAATTTTCTTCAATTCATGATCAACTTTTCTCCATTGTTTGCTTTTCAAACTTTCAAAACTCTTTCTAAAGTGTTCTGCGACTTTTTGTACTTCGAAACTTTTTAATTTTTTTTTTATAATGATTCTTTAATTTTTTTTTTAAACAACATTTTGTCTTCTTATATAATAATGAGTTCATTAAATAATTTTTATTATTTGATTATGAATTAAATATTTTTAAATAGATCATTTTGAAAGTAGAGGGTAAAATAGACATTTTAGAGTAAATTGTAGGGGTATTTTCAACTTTGTAAAGTCAAATCTCAATCAAAATATTAAATAAGATGGAAAATCATTGTTTACAGGGATAGTTGAAACAATTAAATGAATTTGTTAAACATTCAACCTTTATACAAAAAGTCAGGGTATTTGACTACAATTAACCCTTAAAAAAATGATCATTTTCTTTGTACGTAGAGATTCGTGACAATGATAACATCAACTGAAAATGCATTTTAAAGCTAAATCTTAAATCGATTTTTTTTTCGTAATCATCATAATTTGAGAATTTCTATCTACATCTAAAGTTTAAGACCTAATTAAGGAATTTGAAAAAAAGATCATTTTCGGTATACTAATTACTAGGGATTCGTGACGACAATAAAGTCCACCAAACATGTGTTTTAAAGTGAAATCTTGAACCAATTTTTCTTTCAATCATGACAATTTTGGCATTTTAAGCAAGGTTCAATGCTTTTGGCCTAATTCAGGAATTTGAAAAAAATCACAATTTTCGGAGTACTAACCCCTCGATCATTTATGATGACAAGAAAGTGAACCAAAAATGCGTTTTAAAATGAAATTTGAATTTATTTTGTGTCAATCATTATAATTTAGGCATTTCTATCTACGTTTAATATTTTAGACCCAATTGAAAATTTTGAATAAATGACTATTTTCAATGTACTAACCTTAGGGAATTCGTGATTGCGAGAATATCAGCAACAAATGTCTTTTAAAGTGAACTATTGAATCAAGTTTTCTGCCAATCATCATAACTTGGATATTTTTATATACACTTAAATTTTTAAGGCTTAACGAAGGAATTTGAAAGAATTGCAATTTTTTATGTACTAAACTCTAAAGGATTCATGACAACAAGAATGTCAATAAAAATTGCATTTTAAACTAAAATCTAAAACCGATTTTTGGGTCAGTCATCATAATTATGCATTCATATATACATTTAAATTTTTAGGCTTAGCTGTGTAATTTGAAAAAATGATTATTTTTGGTATACATGCCTTAAGGGGTTTGTGTCATCGAGAATGTCAATAAAATTGTGCTTCAAAGCAAAATTTCGAATTGATTTTTGCATCAAACATCATAATTTAGACATTTCCGTCTACATTTAAAATTTTTTGCCTAAATGAGGAATTTGAAAAAAAAAAAAAAGAACATTTTTGTTAGGAATTCATGACGGCGAGACTTCCATAAAAATGTGTTTTAAAGTGAAATCTTGAATATATTTTTATGTCAATCATTATAAGTTAGGCATTTTTATCTATATTTAATGTTTTAGGCCTAACTAAGGAATTTGAAAAAATTACCATTTTCAATAGACTAACCTCTCGGTGATTCATGACGACAAGAACATCAACAAAAAATATGTTTTAAAGAGAAATCTTAAATCGATTTTTACGTCAATCATCATAATTTGGACATTTTTATTCATGTTTAAAGTTTTAGGCCAAACAAAAAAAGTTAAAAAAATTGTCATTTTCCATGTACTAACCACAAAAGGGATTCGTGACGACAAGAATATAATTAGAAAATGCATTTTAAAACCAAATTTTGAATCGATTTTTACACCAATCATCATAATTTGAGCATCTCCATCTACACCCGAAGGTTTAGACCTAACTGAAGAATTTGAAGAAAAAAACATTTTTTGTACACTAACCATTAAGAATTTGTTACGATGATAACGTTCACAAAAAATGCGTTTTGAAATGAAATATTGAACTGATTTTTTTGTCAACCATGATAATTTTGGCATTTCATTCAAGATTCAATGTTTTTGGCCTAAGGAATATGAAAAAATGACAATTTTCGGTGTACTAACCCTTAGGTCATTTCTGATTATGAGAACATCAACAAAAATGTATTTTAAAGTGAAATCTTGAACTAATTTTAGTGTCGATCATCATAGTTTGGGTATTTTTTTTATACATGTAAGGTTTTAGGTCTAATTGAAAATTTTGAAAAAATGATCATTTTTAGTATACTAGCCCTTAGGAGATTCGTGACAACGAGAACGTCAATAAAAAATGAATTTTAAAACGAAATCTTGAACAGATTTTTAGGCCAATCATCACAATTTGGTATTTTTATGTAGGTTTAATTTTTTAAGCCTAACTGAAGAATTTGATAAAATGATTATTTTTTGTATACTAACCCCCATAGGTCATTGTGATGGTGAGAATATCAAAAAAAAAAAAAAAAATGCGTTTTAAAGTGAAATTTTGAACTGATTTTTGTGTCAATCATTATAATTTGGACATTTTTATCTACAATTAAAGTTTTAAACCCAATTGAAGAATTTGAAAAATAATCATTTTCGATAAACTAACAGTGAGAACATCCACAAAAAATGTATTTTAATGTGAACTCTTATACTGAATTTTGTGTTAATCATCATAATTTGGGTATTTTTATTTATGTTTAATGTTTTAAGCCTAACTAAGGAATTTGAAAAAAAATGATCATTTTCCATGTACTAAACGGCAAGAACTCAACAAAAAATGTGTTCCAAAGTGACATTTAAACCGATTTTTGCGTTAATAAAAATAATTTGCAAATTTTTATCTACGTTTAAAGTTCTAGACCTATCTGAGTAATCTGAAAAATGAAAACTCTAAAGAATTTGTGATGACAAAAACGTTAAAAAATTATATGTTTTAAAGTGAGATCTTGAATCGATTTTTGCATCAATCATCTTAACTTGGGCATTCCTATATATATTTAAAGTTATAGGTTTAACTGAGAAATTTGAAAAAAAAAAAAAAGACCATTTCGGTATATTAACTCCCTTAGGGGATTCATACTAATGAGAACGTTTACAAAAAATGTGTTTTAAAATAAAATCTTGAACCGATTTGTTTTGCTTATCATAATAATTTTGACATTTCTATCTACATTTAATATTTTAGATTTGACTGAGGAATTTGAAAAAACAACAATTTTCTGTGTACTAGCCCGTAGGTAATGTTAGGAAATTGGCTAAAATAAAAGTGGAGCCAATCCCACATCGGAAACAAAGGCAAAAATAAAAGTGGAACCAATCCCACATCTGAAACAAAACAAGGGAGAATGGGTTCTGAAGGCTATAAAAGGAGCTCAATGTTTTGGTTTCAAATCGCCCCAGTCAAAGACACTTTAAGCATTGTTTTTGACTCTTCTTAAATTCCTTTCTTGTTCTTATTATTTTAGAGTGTAGGAAGGTGTGAGTTGATGTATGCTTTGAAGAGTGTGGGTGTATTGGGGTCGTGGGATGTGAGAGAATAGTCTATGTGATTGTAATAATTTTTCACATAGTGAATTTCTTTCTGAGGGCCGTGGTTTTTCTCCTGGTTTGGAGTTTTCCACGTAAATTCTTGTGTTGTGGTAATTGTTATTATTTTCTATTTTATTTCTCTATTATTTCTGATATTCTTACAGGAGGCAGGTTTTTTTTAAGAAGAGGTTTTGGGAGGTGAAGTTTTCCCAACAAGTGGTATCAGAGCCAGGTTGCTGGTTGCTGGTTGCCTGGTTGGTAAGGTGTCAGATGTTTTAGAAAATTCTTAGTATGCTCTGTGATTGCAGCATTGTCTGATCTTCCACATCAGAAAAGAATTGTTCTTGGTTGCTGGAATAAGTGTGGTGGTGTGAAAGTGCATGTCTAGGAAAGGTTCTGGCTAGGAAAGACTTGGTATTTAACTGTGTCTATTGTGACCGACCTCTCTTCCTGGGAACTTACCTGGTATATTGTTCACGGACTACAAGTGCACTATTCCAGTATATAGTTATGTCGAAGTTTTCAAGCCCTATGAGGTTTGATGTGGAGAAATTTGATGGAAAGATCAATTTCGGCTTGTGGCAAATGCAAGTCAAAGATGTGTTGATACAATTCGGGTTACACAAGGCGTTAGAGAAGAAACCAAGCCCTGTATGCAACGAAGATTCCAGCGAAGACAAAGATTCTGTGAAGCCTAGTATGAGCAATGAAGATTGGGAAGATCTAGATTTGAGAGCTGCAAGTGCAATTCGCCTGTGTTTGGCCAAGAATGTTCTTGCAAACGTGTATGGAATATCAACAGCCAAGAAACTCTGAGAGAAGCTTGAAAAGTTGTATCAGGCAAAGGGCATCTCAAATCGGTTATACCTAAAGGAACAATTTCATACTCTGCGTATGGATGAAGGTATGAAAATCTCAGATCACCTGAGTATTCTCAATGGTATTGTTTCTGAACTGGAGGCTATTGGAGTTGAAATTGAAGATGAGGATAAAGCATTAAGGCTCATCTTGTCTCTTCCATCTTCCTATGAGCACATGAAACCTATTCTGATGTATGGGAAGGAGACTCTGAAATTTGTAGTTTTTACCGGTAAACTACTTTCTGAGGAGAGAAGGCTGAAAAGTGGAGATCGCACTTCATCAGCAGACACAATGTTGGTAACTAGAAATGGGAGCAATTGGAAGAAGAAGAATTCCGGGAAGAATCTAATTTGCTGGGGGTGTGTACAATCTGGGCACGTTAAGAAAAATTGTCAAGGTGGAGCGGGTTCGGCAAAAAGCTCCGAGGCAGAGGCTAACAGTATCTCCCTGATGGGAGAAGGAGATTTCCTTTGAGAAGTGAGAAGTACATCCTCATGGTATGTCCGCGTTACCATGGAAGAGGATGTGTTGTTAGCGGATCCACAATTGCACACGGGCATGGGTTTGGCATTGATGCAAGGTGTGTGGTGGAATGTATGTCGATGGCTGATGAACTTCATGGTATGTCCGCGTTACCATGGAAGAGGATGTGTTGTTAGCGGATCCACAATTGCACACGGGCATGGGTTTGACATTGATGCAAGGTGTGTGGTGGAATGTATGTCGATGGCTGATGAACTTCCGGTAAAGCCAAACGTGGAAGTTGCACCATAAAATTTCAGCAGGTTTTTCGACATGTGCCGAAGTGAAATTCTTGGAATGTGATAATTCTAAGTGAGTATACTCTTTTATGGTGGAGTATGATAGTTCTCTGGGTTGAGAATTATGATTGTCGGTATAGACAATGATTGCGTCGTAGCTGTAGAGGATGTTTCTTTTATTTTGCCAAGGTGGAGTTTGTTAGGAAATTGGCTAAAATAAAAGTGGAGCCAATCCCACATCGGAAACAAAGGCAAAAATAAAAGTGGAACCAATCCCACATCTGAAACAAAACAAGGGAGAATGGGTTCTGAAGGCTATAAAAGGAGCTCAATGTTTTGGTTTCAAATCGCCCCAGTCAAAGACACTTTAAGCATTGTTTTTGACTCTTCTTAAATTCCTTTCTTGTTCTTATTATTTTAGAGTGTAGGAAGGTGTGAGTTGATGTATGCTTTGAAGAGTGTGGGTGTATTGGGGTCGTGGGATGTGAGAGAATAGTCTATGTGATTGTAATAATTTTTCACATAGTGAATTTCTTTCTGAGGGCCGTGGTTTTTCTCCTAGTTTGGAGTTTTCCACGTAAATTCTTGTGTTGTGGTAATTGTTATTATTTTCTATTTTATTTCTCTATTATTTCTGATATTCTTACAGGAGGCAAGTTTTTTTTAAGAAGAGGTTTTGGGAGGTGAAGTTTTCCCAACAGGTAATTCATGATAACGCAATAAAAATATATTTTAAAGTGAAATCTTGAACCGATTTTTGCGTCAATAATTATAATTTAGACATTTTTATTTACATTTAAACTTTTAGGCTCAACTGAGAAATTTGAAAAATTGACCATTTTCAGTGCACATTATGAGATTCGTGACGTAGAGAATATTTACAAAAAATGCGTTTTGAAGTGAAATCCTAAACCGATTTTTGTGGCAATCATCGTGATTTGAGCAATTCTATTTACATTAAATGTTTTCGGACACTTCTTGTTCTCATGAAAACTTTCCAAACTTAATACAATTCGTTAAGAATATTAAGAGATCACAATTGTGGTTGAGGGTCTCTGGCTCACATAAGTTGTAAGTCAAAGACAAGTCGGGGTATGTTTATGCAATTATCTCTAAATTTATAGATACGTTTGGTATTATTGTATAAAACAACGCCATGATATAATATCTGGTAAACGTAACTGGCAGTAGCTGGTTCACAATAGTTGGAGTTAATAAGCACGTCTAGCTACGAGAACGTGTGGCCGGGCCTTAACCAAATATGAGGGCGTGAGTCACAATAATTTGAGAGCTAGAAAAACAAAACAGAAAATTAGGAAGAAAACATAATTACCATAGGGATAGTGCGCCGGCAGGCGGTTACTCGCTTCCTTCATGGCCATGTTGGGCGGTTTCTATTTCAAGGTCAAAGAAGTGCAAAGCAAGAGCAAACAGCATTGGTAGAAGCCAGACCTAGAGCAGTTCAGGCGGGAGAGATGGAGATGCTCAAAAGATGTCGGGAGGGGATCGAAAGGATGACCTTCAAGCAGAGGCAAGAGCCATGGCACGTGCTGCTACTGCCTCGGTTTATAACCCCAAAATCCAGGTACGAGTTACGATGGTGATTTTTTTTTAATGAATAATTATTTTGCTCATCTACATTTGATTGATTGATACTCAGGTGTCGCGGAGGACTATGGAAATTGTTGTAGCATTGGGTTCATTTGGGTTCTTTCTTTTTGTTGATTCGTTAGGCTAATCAACATTCTTTGCTTGGAAATAAGATCTTTCAAGCAGCAGGTTTTGCGTTCTATCTCGGTGATATCATGGATATTGATAATTTTGCAGTTTTAGTAAATTTTTAATTGCAGATCTTCTTTCTCCTGTGCTTCAAAAATTAAAATGTTTGAGATAAAGAAGCCCTTCCAAGGTGAAGAATTATATTTCATATGATTATATAGTTTTTTCTACAATTGTTGAACCATGTGAAGAATTTATAACCTTTAGCTCCACCTTCTTTCCAAACCACGAACACAAACAAAAACACATCATTGCATAAAATATTTACTAGATTTGGTTGAGTAAGATATATTCTAGTACATGTGTCAAACAATGTTGACTGGAAGGCTTGATGGGTAAATGTCCTTCTCGCTGTATAAGCGATCTTTGTTGCACTTCCTTCTACGGTTTTTTTTTTTTTTTTGGTAACGTTTGCTTCTAGGATTAATTCTGTTTCTGCAAGTTGATGCATTCTTTGACTCATCCTAATGCGTATGACGACATTCTTCGATTTCCCCTAATATGTATTTTGATAACTAATGATAGTAGTCAAGTCTTGAGGCTATACTTATGATCATTCCTAAAATTGTTAAATGTGGCATTTATTTGTATCCATAGTAAGAATGTAAGGATGATTAAAATCAGGAATTGATGCCACTCCTCTAGTATGTTCATAATTATTGTTCGTCATTGACAGGACCCAATCCAAACCATACAGTACTTGTATCCGGAGGGCCCTGTCTGGCACCCCGACGGAATCCTCCTAAACCCTTCCAAGTGGCTTAAAAGGAATCTGTGGGACGAATCCTTAAAACTTTTCTTACTTTTAAACAAGATTGGGTTGGGTTTTTTTTTTTTTTTTCTTTTTTTTACAAATAAAAATTCGCCAATATAACGTCTGTAAATTCAATATTTCCAAAATTCCAGTAAAGTCAAAATACACTTCGACTATTTTCAATATCCAACCCAACTTCTTTCACAAGCATATTTCAAAGTGTCATTTCCATTTTCATACCATAAATCACATGAGTTAAAAATCATTCGAAACCATAACCATAGGCTAAAGCCAAAATTCATAAGGAATTAACTTAGCCAAATACATACTTTTCATAACTTAAAATAAATTCATAAAACTCTATACATATGAAAAGATATATAGATACAAATATTTATTTCAAAGCCACTAAAATCTATGATGAAATACAACAAAAGGGTGGCTTTAACTTTCATGTAGTATGCAAAATGATTATGAAAAAGGATGCAGTCGTCAGATCTTTGCCCACCTATCTCAACGGAGGAAGTCTCGCGCCTTAGTCATCCACGCTAGCACCTGAGGAGGTTTTATTCAAAAACAAGGAAAAGGTGAGCTTATTTAAGCTCAGCGAGTGCACATAAGTTATAAATCCATAACATAATAATTATTAAAATACCTCATTCAAAACATTGAAAATAGATTTTTTTTATTTCTTAAACATTTTCTTTGATAAGTCATATCATTTCATAAGGAAGTGAATATATTTAATAACTTAAAAGATATATAAATCTTAGATAAAACTTAATATACATAATCATAACATAATGTTGCATATGGATATAAAAATCTATTTGAAATATATTATTAACTTAAATGAAAATAGTTAATTTCTTTTCGATTCACTTTTCATTAGAAATGCACCAATGTTACCCCTTAAACTTACAACCACGAGAACGTTGAGTCATGAGGCGATTTAGCCACAAACACTAACCGTGACACTTACAAAGACATTTAACCACCACGTGTAGAATATCACATCGCAATGCGTAGCGCAAGACAACATCCCACACACGTAAAAGCGACACAACGACACATTCCCCTTAAAGCTAGTGACGCGATCCCTCCCATAACATTGTCATACATGTGTGGGATGTACTAGCCGGGTCTATAAAGCTTACAAAGATGGGTAGACAATTGGTTTTTGAAATTTCATTTAAACGTAGATGATTTTAGCATCAAACATTTGACAATCAAGCTTGAAACTTCAAATTTCATTTCAACTAGCTTTCACACTTATGAAAACACAAAAGATAAACTTCTGTACAGAACATAGTATTCATATAATTATTCATGTAAAATCCTAGAATAGCAACCATACTAGAAAATGCGTAAGTATGTCAAAATAACATAAAATTTTCCTAAAACCATTTTACACTCACTTTTTCTTCCGAACCTCCCTAGTAGGCTTCAACGGTCCTCTCCGGCTCCGCTAGCCTCGCCTTCACCTACACATGATAAGCACACTTAGAATGTGCTCAATAAACAATGCAAAGATGCACTAAGATGCACCTAACTATACTAACTCTATAAAATTCTCTCTATACTAGTAGCTTTTCCTTTCAATTTCTCTTTGATCCATGCTCCAAATTCCTAATTTCTTTGCATAAATCCTTCTTATATGCCCCAAGAAGTGTCCCTATATGCTTCCCATCATCCATCATAAATTGAAGCTTGGAACTCAAAATGGTCGTTTTAGACCCCTTAAACCCGAATTGAATGCATAGCCCAAACCATGCATGCTTTTGCTCCAATTCTTTCTCTCACACTCTTCTTATCTCCCAATGTGGTCACTGGTAAAATTTCGTTGAATTTCGATATCGTTTGGATGTCAAAATCTAAGAAAAACCTCACTTTTTATCCGTTTTTAGGGAGTTTTTTCACATGTTATATCCTAAAACTTAATTCTTTCTTTCCTAGTGTTATACACACTCTAACCTACTCATATAATTCAATCAAACCTATGAAAGAAGTGGTATTCGATGACAACTCATAATCCCCTTCATAGGTGTCTTACATTACCTCACAATGGAAGTTGTTCTAATTCCATTTCAATCATTTTCATAAGTTTGTTAGTCACTTAAACAACAAAAAATCATGCCTAAAACATCTCAATACCATTGGATTCTCATACTTCTCCATAAGGCCTCACATGCTACAACACATACTAGATTTATTTCCATCAAGTTTTGCATGTTGGTTCTTTAGAATCAACCTTTTAATTTTAATTAAATGACAAATGACTCCCCTCATTTAATGTTTAACTGTTAAACTTAACAGCCGTTAATATTAAAAACCTAAACCACAGGTACTAGAGTGTAATTTGCTTTGTTGAAAGATATATTTAGGCATCCAACTCTGAAAAGGTGAATTCATGAACCCAAATATCCTTTGCACACTCTCAATCAGTTCTCTAGCCGTTATCCCTTCACTAAACTATGAACAATCACTCTATCTAACAATCACAAATTGAAATCTGTTTTCTAATCTTTCCCTTCTTTAACCTTCAACCTTATTCTCTCATTTAGCCATCAACCCTAACCTCTTGTCTTTGTGAAGCAATGTCTAATGTTGCTTCTCTCGATGATGTCATGTTGCACACATTGTGCCAATCGGACAAGTTCTGTAGAGTCGTTGCAGGTTTCACCGATGCACAAAGACAACATCGAGGAAATGGGTTTTGGGTCATTATTGCGAATGTCATGTGTTTTGCTCCCTAATGATTGGTGGTCTCCGTGCACTTATTGTGTGTTCATGTGCTCATTCACTCCTTGCTTGTCTTCACGGGGTTGCTCAATCATGTCTGTTATCAAACATTTGAAGAAACAGTCAACACGTTCTTGCACGAAATATTTATTGAATGGAAAATGGCCGACATGTCAATCGATCAACAGTTAACACGTGAGTCAAGATAGTCTACATGTGATTCAAAACAGTCACCACTTGAATGAAGTCAGTTAACAGGTTTGTGTTCTGTGCCCTATTGGTGTGTTGTCCCAAGACTAATTATGTGTGTTCCACGCCCTAACTGTACGGTATGGCTGACATTGGCTAGAAAGTCTTTCATAACAATTACTCGCATGTCGCATCTCCTTGACTCTTAGATGCAGTTGCTTCTTACCATATTCATTTCCATTTTCCTTGTTACATACATGGTATCTTGTCTTCCTGGTGTGATATTGAACCAAAAAGCATGAAAAAAATAAAATCTAAATATCGAAAATATAACTTGACATTAATATAAATATTCAAAAATCTCCCTTGGATGCGCACGAAAGGACGATAATGTCCTTGACGATTACAGAATTCGTTATGTTGATATGGTTGACTGTTTGACTCTAGGGACCAAAAAGGAAAAGCAATGGAAAATTAATTAAAATAATATTAATTAAAATATAAAAAACCAAATATAAATAATATTAAATATTAAATAAAAAAAATCAAATATTTTTCAATAAAAACTTTGTGGTAAAAATGCTTTTTAATTTTTTTATTAATTTTCGTTAAATTTAATTTTTGTGGGATTTTGAATGAAAATAAAACATTAGTTGGTAAAAGGATAGTGTTTCATACATTAAATTATTTTTGAAGATTTTCCCTCAAATATATTAAATTGTGGAGCACAATTATGTGGTCACACAAATAGGCTGCAACTCAAAGACAAATATGACACAAATCAAACCCAATTAGGTCGTGGCACATACCATTAGATCACGAAACATAGATAATCAATTGCAAAACACACAATCAGTCCATGCACATGTGGATAGTTCATGTGTTCATTGTTTCTTCACGTGTTTGTGTTGCAGTTTCTCGATTGATGTGTTGCTCGTTTCTTCTTGGTTGGTTAATTGTCTATGTGGGTTGGACTGTGTAAGTTCACGTGTTGATCGTCTTAATTCACGTGTTGAATTTTGACTGATTCACTTGTGGGTTGGTATGCATGCTATAATTACAAATATGGCATTTCATAATGCTAGCTCCTTTTTCCCGTGATGATACTTCTTAGTCTCTTATTCGATCGCCTCTTCTTATGAAAGTTCGAGTCTCTCAAGGACGAAAGTGGGTAATCATGTGGTTAAGCCCAAAATATCACCTTAGGCTAAACAGTTATCTTGGTATAGCTTAAAGGTATTGATCCCACAGAGAAGTTAAATAACAAAAAGAATTCAAAACAGTGAGATTTTACAAATAAATAATAGAGAAGAATTAAAAGGAGAATTGTTTGAGAATTTTAAATGAAGAATGAGTCAAAAACAATAATAAAACAACCAATAGAGAAAATAGCGAGCCTCTGAGGGTCACTCAATTGTTTATTTTATTGTTATTAAGTTTGATTTCTATTTGTTACTCAATTACATGTTTCACATCCCAAACAGAAAATTGGAAAATATGAATTTGGAGATCAAATAAAAAAAAAATATCAATAGCATTTGTAAAATTCTTTGAATTTAAGAGCAAACTTGGATATAATTTTAAGTTATCTAAGAACGACAATATACCAATTTGATAATATTGCAGTTGAAAATCAACTTATAATTATATCAAACTAGAAATTATAATTTTAACGTAAATCACATAAAGAAAGCATGACTGAATTTATATGAAATTGTAAAATATAATCTCTGAAATTAGAACTTCAAAAAGAATTCAATATAAACATGTAAAAACTTAAAAGAAATCAAACTTAAATAACAATATCTTTACAATTAAGATCACCTCTCAGTCTCACTCTAACTTTAGCCTAACTTGCTCATTATTTCACACATTCTATAAAGAAAGTATGAAAATAATTCAGTAAGATGTTTTCTTACTGAAACACTGATTTTCTCTCTGAGAATTGGTTCACTTGTTGTGCTGTCAGACACCCTATTTATAGAAGTAAGAAGTTGACTCTCCATAGAATCTTCTCTTCATCCAAAAGGAAAGCTTTCAATTTCAAAATCTTTCAATATTCATCACCACAACTTATTTGGTCATTTTTCAAATTTTGAAATTCAAATCAAATGTCAACTCATCCCCATAAATCACTCCATCTTTTTTCAAAATTTAAATTTCAAATCAAATATTAACTCATCCCCACAAATCACTCCATTTTTCTTCAAATTTTGAAATTCAAATAAATTGTCAACCAATCACCACAAATTACTCAACCATTTCAAATTTGAAAATGAATTGTTGGTGGAAGTGTATGAGCCTTGAGACATTTAGGGTCTGACTTATATTTATCTGATGATCCTTGATAACATTTGGGTCTTGTGCACTTGAGCTGATATCCTTTAAATTGAGTCTCTTGATTCTGTTTCTGAAAAACATCACAAACCTAAAATAAGTACCTATAAATTATGTCAAAATTATCAGTTTTTTGAGCATAAAAATACATTATATCAAATGATCAAACCAACAGCATTTGTAAAAATAATCAAATAAAAATGTTTAATTAAATAACATATTTTGACAAATGCAACCAATTTTCTAATATTAAAATTATATTTTTGTGCTCTAATCATCATGCCTTAATTGCCATGGTACTCGTGACACGGGAGTGTTCCATTGCATGAATTTGGACAAATGAGCAAAAAGATTCCAAAGTCTCAAAATGATTTGTTGAACATCAAATCCTACATGAGGGTATTTT